>JAPDVU010000014.1:15574194-15876694 GCA_026230045.1 Corynorhinus townsendii
TAGATACTTTTTCATCTGTGGTTAGTGTCTAAATTTGAGACCCACCTGGTGAAAACCAAGCTTTGGGGATATATGTGTTCACCAGCTTTTATACCAATATAATGAAAGATGATACTCTTGTCTCATATTTACCAAAACATTTGGTTTTATCTAAAAAGTACATATTGCTTCCACATTTATTTAAGTAAGTGGATGAATTAGTAAAAAAAAAAAGAAATCCTTGTGGCTTTTGAAAAATAAAACAGTAGATTTATCAGTCTGTGAAGTGGAGTTATCTTCAAAAAATATATCCCCAAGATTGGTACTCATTTTCAGAAGGGCCTGACCAGGTATCTAAACACATTATTGAATTATAATTATTAATTGGAATTACAAGTTGGTATGTTTTTTCCATTATAGTTAATAAAATATAAATATAAAATGCTGGTTGGTCTTTCAAGTAGAAGTTGAGCATAAACTCTAGTGCATAACTACCTTTAAAATTACTGTTGCACATTTTAACTATTTTTCTATATTATTCTCTACTTTCACAGCCATATTTTAATTCTTTATTACAGAAATAAATTCTATTTTGAAAATGAATAACTAACTCTGTGAACTTACTGGTGACTAAGCTTCCAGGTGGTAAGAAATGAAAGAGGAGTCAGAAGTAAGGAAGCTATAATAGAAATAGATCTGATTCCTGGTTCTTTTATCTATGTGATTTACTAAGACTTTATTCTAATAAACTTTATATTAACTTGAATGTATTAGGTTAGGACCCTGTATTTCTATTTCTTGGTAATTTATAAAATCACTCATCTTAGTCTGAAGTCAAGGACATATGAAATTTTATTGTCCAAGTTTATCATATATTAGTGTATATGTACCAGTAAATTGTGCTACTGCAGTATACCCATAGGAGGAAGAAATTTGAACCAATAGATGGCTCCTAGGAATTGAGCCAGTAAATTCTTAAATATGAAGAAATTTTGTTCTTGAATATTGCTATCCATCCATCCATCCATCCACAAATCATCTCTGGCTTTGACCGCCCCTGAGTTCTAGGCTTTTGTAGCTATAGCCTAGCTACCATTTCCTCTAGTCTAATAGTCAAGACCCAAAATACCTTTTTATTTTATTGTTTTAATTTCAGAGAGGAAAGGAAGAAAGAGATAGAAACATCAACGATGAGACAGAATCACTGATCTGTTGCCTCCTGAGCCCCCCTCCCCCTTACTAGGGATTGAGCCCCCAACCTGGGCATGTGCCCTGCTGGTAACTGAATCATGACCTCCTGGTTTATAGGTTGATGCTCAACCTACCACTGAGCCACGCTGGCCAGGCAAGGAAGTTTGTAATTTTAATATAGTCCAATTAAGATCCTTCCTTGGCTAACATTTTTTTGTTTCTTATTTAAGGATTCATTCCCTACTATAAGTTTATGAAAATTTTCTTCCGTATTTTAAAAGATTTATTTATAGTTTTGGATTACACAGATCTACAATCTACCTGAAAATGTTTTTTGTGTATAATGTGAGATAGAGGTCAATTTTCATTTCCCCCCCCATATTTGGCTATTCATTTAGTACTTGTTATTGAAAAGATTATTATAGCTAGTGAAACTGAAGCAGTTATAAAAACAACTCTCGATAAACGGAAGTCCTGGGCTGGATGACTTAACAGGTCATCCAGAGATGACCAAACATTCAGAGATGAACTAACACCTGTCCTTCACAAACTATTCCAGAAAATTCTAGAAGAGGGAAGATTCCCAACCTCATTTTAAGAGGCCAACGTAGTCTTAATTCCAAAGTCAAATAAAGACACTACAAAGAAAGAAAATTATAGGCCAATATCCCTGATGAACATAGATGCTAAAATTCTCAACAACATATTAGCAAACCATACCTAGTAATACATTAAAAAGATCATACACCACCCTATCCGGTTTGGCTCAGTGGATAGAGTGTTGGCCTGCAGACTGAAGGGTCCCGGGTTCGATTCCAGTCAAGGGCACATGCCCCGGTTGCAGGCTCGATCCACAGTAGCGTGTGTGCAGGAGGTAGCCAATCAATGATTCTCTCTCATTGATGTTTCAATCTCTTCCCTCTCCCTATCCCTTTTTCTCTCTCTAAAATCAATAAAAATATATTAAACAACAAAAAAGATCATACACCATGATCAAATGGGCTTTATTCCAGGGATGCAAGGTTGGTATAATGTCTGCAAATCAAGAAATTGATACACCACATAAACAAAATGAAGGCTAAAAACCACATGATTATATCAATAGATGCAGAAAAGGCATTTGATAAAATCCACCACCCATTTATGATAAAAACTCAGCAAAATGGGAATAGGGGACTATACCTCAATGTAATAAAGGCCATATATGACAAACCCACAGTCAGCATCATACTCAGTGGGCAAAAACTATAAGCATTTCCCTTAAGCTCAGGAACAAGACAGGGACGTCTGCTTTTCCATTGATTTAACAAAGTCTGAGCCACAACAATCAGACAAGAAGAAGAAATAAAAGACATTCAAATTGGAAAGGAAGAAGTAAAACTTAATTATTTGCAGATAACATAATACTGTATATAGAGAGTCCTAAATATTCCATAAAAAAAAACTAGAACTGATAAATGAACTCAGTAAATATCCAGAAGTCAGTTACATTTTTATACACCAAAAATTAACTATCAGAAAGGGAAACTCAGCAAATAATTCTATTCACAATTGCTTAAAAAAAAAAAAAATACCTAGGACTAAATATAACCAAGGATGTAGAAGACCTATACACAGGAATTATAAGACACTGAAGAAGGAAATTGAAGAATATACAAATAAGTGGAAGTATCTACCATGTTCATGGATAGGAAGAATTAGCATCATTAAAATATCCATATTACCCAAAGCAATCTGTATATTCAATGCAATTTCTAGTAAGATACCAATGGAGTATTTTACAGAACTAAAACTATTCCAAGAATTTATATGGAATCACAAAAGACCCAAATAGCTACAGCAATCCTGAGAAAGAACAAAGTTGGAGAAATCACACTGCCTGATATCCAACTATATTATAAGACCATAGTAATCAAAATAACCTGGTGCTGGCACAAAAACAGACATATAGATCAATGGACCAGTATAGAGAGCCTAAAAATAAACTGATGCCTTTATAGTCAATATTTGACAATGGAGGCAAAAACATCTAGTGGGATAAAGATAGCCTACTCAATAAATGGTGAGGAAATTGGATACATGCAAGAAAATGAAACTAGACCACCTTACACCATACACAAGAACAAAAATATGGATTAAAGACTTCAATGTAAGACTCGAAACCATACAAATCCTAGAAGAAAATGGGCAGTAAAATCTCAGGCATTTCTCAGCAATAATTTTTTTGAAATATCACCTCAGGCTAGGGAAACAAAAAAATAAGCAAATGGGCCTAGAGCAAACTAAAAAGTTTCTTCACAGCAAAGGAAACCAACAAAATGAAAAGACAACCAGTGATACAGCTGATAAGGGATTAATATCCAGAATTTATAAAGAACTTTTAAAACTCAACACCAAAAAACCCAACAATCCTATTAAAAGACGGGCAAAGAACCTGAATAGTCACTTCTCCAAAGAGGACATACACATGGACAATAGACATGTGAAAATATGCTCAATATCACTAATCGTCAGAGACATGCAAATTAAAACCACTATGAGATATTACCTGTCAGAATGGCTATTATAAATAAATCAACAAGTGTTGGTGAGGATGTGGAAAAAAGTGAACCCTTGTGCACTATTGGTGGGAATGCAGATTGGTGCAGCTACTGCGGAAAGCAGTATGGAGTTCCTCAAAAAATTAAAAATGGAACTACCTTATAAACCAGCGATTTCATTTGTGGGAATATATCCAAAGAAACCCCAAATACAAATTTGAAAGAATATATGCACCCCTATGTTCATTGCAGCATTATTTACTATAGCTAAGATCTGGAAACAGCCCAAGTATCCATCAGTAGATGAGTGGATTAAAAAAGCAGTGGTACATTTATACAATAAGATACTACTTGGCCATAAAAAAAGAAGGAAATCGTACCCTTTGGGATAGCAGGGATGGACTTTGAGTGAAATGCTAAGTGAAATAAACCAGTCAGAGAAAGACAAGTACCATACAATTTCACTCATTTATGGAATCTAAGGAACAAAATAAACTAATAAAATAGAAACAGACTCATAGAGAACAGACTGACAGTTGTCAGAGGGGAGGGGCGTTGCAGGGCTTGGTGAAAAAATGTGATGGGATTAAGCAATTAAAAAATATACTCACAGACACAGACAACAGTATGGTGATTACCAGAGGGAAAAGTATGGGATTGGATAGAAAAAGGTATAGGTGGAATAAATGGAAGGAGACTTGATGTGGTGTGATGAACACACAATACAATAAACAGATGATGTAGTATAGAAATTGTACACTTGAAACCTATATAATTTTATTGACCAACTAGAGGCCCGTTGCAATAGGGCTTCCTGCGGTGGTCTGCTTCCCTCCCCTCTCCCCCGCCCCGCCTGCTTCCCTCCCTTCTCCGCAGCCCTGCAGCCCAGCTTCGCTCCCTTCTGCAACACTAGGGCAGTATGTTTTGAACCAGAATCCAAATAAAGTCTACCCTAGCAATCAACTGATGTCTTTTAAGTTACTTTTGGTCTATAAATTCCCCCTTCATCTTCCCTCTCTCTGATTTTCCCCCCTTGCAATTAAAAAAAAAAAGTTTTTTATTGATTTTATAGAGAGAGGAAGGCTAGAGAGATAGAAACATCTTGAGAGAGAAACATCCATCATTTGTCCCCTGCACGCCCCCTACTGGGGATCAAGCCCACAACCCAGGCTTGTGCCCTGACCTAGAATAGAACCGGTGACCGGTCAAGGCTCAACTATTGAGCCACACCGACCAGGCCCCCTTGCAATTTTTATTGGTAAAATAATCCAGCTGGTTTACCCTATACAGTAATTTTCTTTCATCTGAATTTGTTGATTGTATTACTATGGCACAGTTTCATGTTTCCTCTGTGTTTTCTGTAAATATATACAGTCATGATACTAGTCCTGTGTCCATTATATGTGCTTCATATAAGCATTTAAAATCGTAAATTTTTCTCTAAGTACCACTTTATGCCACACATTTGTATGTGTTGTAGTTTTGTTACCTGGATCAAATGTTTTTCTAATTTCTTTATGATTTATTTTTTGACCCATGGGCTATTTAGAATTACGTTTCTGAAGTTCAAAGTTGGGACTTGCTTTTAATTAAAAACTTTTATTGAGGTAATTTATATACCATAAAATTCACCCTTTAAAATGTACCCTTCAGTGGTTTTTAGTCTGTTCACAAAGTTGTGCAACCACCACCACTGTCTTAATTCCAGAACATTTACATCACTACCCATTACGAGTCATCATTTTTTCCTCCCTCAGCCCCTGAGAAACACTAATTTCTGTCTGAATTGATTTGCTTATTCTGACCACTTAATAGAAACAGAATTATATAATTTTGTGTCTGGCTTCTTTTACTTAATGTTTTCAAGGTTCATCCATGTTGTATTAGTACTCTGTTCCTGTTTATGGCTAAATAATATTTCATTATATTTTGTTTATTCTTCAGTCAATGGACATCACAGTCTTAAATGTAAAATAAAAGACCATTAAACTTTCAGACATAACATAGGAGAAAATCCTCAAGATCTAGGCTTAGATAAAGGATTATTATACTCTAAGAGACAAAAAAATATCATCCATAAGAGGAAAATTAATTGAACTTCACTGAAATAACACACACACACATTTGCTGTTTTTAGACCTATTAAGAGGATAAAAAGGCAAGCTACAGAATGGGAAAATACGTTTGCAAACCACGTTGTAGCATGTATCAGATCAGATTTTGTTCCTTTTAAGGCTGCATAATCATTTCATTGCTTTTGTATACCATATTTTATTCATCCATTGATCCTTTGATGGACATTTGGATTGCTTCTACCTGTGGCTTTTGTCAATAATGCCGCTACGAATGTGGGTGTGCAAATACCTATTTGAGTCTCTGCTTTCAATTCTTTTGGTTACATACCTAGCAGTGGAATTGCTGGTTCATGTGGTAGTTGCATTTGTAATTTTTTGAGGAACCATCCCGCTGTCTGCCACAGAGACTGCACCACTTGACATTCTCACCACCTAACCAGAGTCTCTTACCCAGGCAGCTGCTCCTCTGTAGGCCCCTACAGCTTTCACAAGAGCTGCTCACTGCTTCTTGTGGGTTTTTCAGCCTAAGATCGGAGCTGGTCTGCTTTTCCCTACCTGCGCTCTGGAGTTGATTAAAACAGGGTGTTCCTCAGGCAGCCCCCACACAGGTTGGCGTGTTGCAAAGAGGGTCTGCTCCGTTGGGTTGGAGACAGTGTATTGGCAGCTGGACCACTGCCACCTCCTCTAGGAGAGGGGATGGAGCAAGGATGAGTAAAAACACCATGAAACTTCCTACCATGTTTCACGTGGCTTTTTCTTGATTGGGTGTTCATTTGTTTGCTGTAGACCTCTGACTGTTTTCTAGAGTTCCTACTAAATTATTTTCTCCAGTCTTTAATTAAAAAAATATTTCCACAGGGAAAAGAGAGCCTGGAGTTACCTAGGCCATCATCTTGATGATGTTGCTCCTCATTGCTGGGCTTTTGGTTGGAATTCTACTAAACTCTATCAACTTCGGGAGAATTGTCAGCTTTCCTGTGGTAAGTCTTCCAATTTATGAACACAACACATCTCTCCATTTCTTAACATATCTTTGATTTCTTTCATCAGCATGTGTAGTTTTCAGTTTATACAGGCTTATATCTACACTAGAGGCCCAGTGCATGAATTTGTGCATGGATGGGGTCCAGCTGGCCCAGCCCCAATAGGGGCGGATCAGGGCTGGGCCTGTCAGGAGAAGGAGATGGTGGGGTCCCCCGATCAGGGCCGAGCTGGCTGGGGGGAGGGGCTGCGGGTGATTGGCTGGTGGGCCCCACCCTCGATTGGGGTTGGGGGGCTAGTGAGTGCGGGGCTGGTTGTGGGGAGGGGCTGTGGGTGGTGGGCCAGCTGGCCCCACCCCTGAATGGGGTGGAGGGGGCAGATCTGGGGCCAGCAGCCTGGGGAAGAGGCCATGAATGGTTGGCTGGCTGGCCCCGCCCCCTATTGGGGTGGGGGGACGATCAGGGGTGGGGCCAGTAGGAGGAGGGGCTGCAGGAGGTTGGCCAGCTAGCCCCACCCCCAGATTGAAAGGTTTGCTGGCTGCAGTGGGCATCATAGCGACTGGTCATTCCAGTTGTTATGGCATTCGGTTGCTGGCTTTTTATATATCTAGATAGTTCTCTTGTAGTAAGCCATTGGGAATGACACTGTAATTTTAGTTTGGGTGTTTAAGTGTTCATTGCTAGTATATAGAAGTACAATTGATTTTTGTACATTAATACTGTATTCTCTGACCTTGCTGGACTCACTAATTACTTGTAGGAGTGTTTTTCTGGATTTCTTCAAGTTTTCTACATGGAACATTATGTCATCTGCTAATAGGGAGAGTTTCATTTCTTTCTTTCTGTTCTTTATGCCTCTTGCTTCCTTTTCTTTCCTTACTGCGCTGCCTGGAACTTATGTTGAATAAGATTGTTCCCAGGCTTAGAGAGAAATCATCCCATCTTTTATCATTATGGGTAATGTTACCTGTAGCGTGTGTTTTTAAGTTGAGGAAACTCTTGTCTGTTTCAATTTTTCTGAGAGTTTAATGTGAATGATTGTTGAATTTTTGTAAATGTGTTTTTCTGTATGAGTTGATATGATAAACTTATCTTTTTTAGCCCGCTATTATGGATTACATTGATTTTCAAATATTGAGCCAGCTTTGCACCCACAAATCAACCTCATGGTGTATAATTCTTTCTACATCATACTTAATTCCATTTGATAATCCTTATTCAGGATTTTTTTGGTCTATATCCATGAGAGATATTCGTCCATACGTTTTCTTTCTGTGTGTGTGCGTGTGTACTGTCTTTGTCTGGTTGGGTATCAGGCTAACGTTAGTTTCTTAAAATGAGTTGGTAAGTGTTCTCTCCCCCTGTGTTTTCTGGAAGAGATTGTGTTGAATTGGTGTTAATTTTTCCTTAAACATTTGATAGAATTCTCAAGTGAAAACATCACAGCCTGAAGATTTCTTTTGGGGGAACTTCTAGATTATAAATTCAATATTCTTAATAATTATAAAACTATTTACATAATGAGCAAGTTGTGGTAATTTGTATTTCTCAAAGAATTGGTTTCTTTAATTAAGTTGTCAAATTTATGTGTGTAGAGTTGTTTATAGTATTCCCTTAGTATCTTTTTGAAGTCTTCAGAGTCTCTTTTATCTTTTTTTTTTCTTTGTCAGTTTTGCTAGAGGTTTAATTTATCTTTTCAAACAACCAGCTCTTTCTTTTATTGATTTTTCTATTTTTCTGTTTTCAGTATTATTGATTTCTGCTTTTACCTTCATTACTTCCTTCTGCTTACATTGGGTTTATTTTGCTTTTCATTTTCAAGGTTCTTGAAGATGGGAACTTAATTGATTTGAGCCTTTTTTTTCTTTTCTAAAGTGTGCATTTATTGCTATAAATTTCCCCCTCAGCACTGCATTAGCTGTGTTCTGCAAATGTTATGTTGTATTTTCCTTTTCAAAAGTATATTTTTTATTTCCTTTGATGCTTCCTCTTTGACCTGTGAATTTAGAAATATGTTCCTTAATTTCCAAGTCATCTATATGATTTCAATCCTCTTAATGGTTAAGTGTGTTCTATGGCCCACTATATGGTCTGTTTTCTTGTATTTTTCATGGGCACTTGAGAAGAATGTATAAACTGTAATGGGGTAGGGTGTATAAATGTTGATTAGATCCTTTTGGCTTGTGTTATTTTGAGTTCTATATCTTGGCTAGTTTTCTGTCCAGTTGTTTGTATTTGTTGCTTATTGCTGCTGTAACAAATGACCATGCATGGGTGTAAAACAACATAAACATATTACCTTACACTTTTGTAAGTCACAAGTGTGTGACACATGACTCGGTGGGTTGAGATAAAAGTATTAGCCAGCCTGTGGTCCTCTGTGGAGCCATTTCCTTGCCTTTTCCAGCTTCTGTGGGTTGCCTACACTCCTTGGATCCTAGCTCCCTTTCTGTAACTTCACAGCAGAAACAGAATATAACACTGATACAAGGTGAGAGAGGCCATAATAGCATTCCCACTTGCCTCTCTATTGCTGAGACAATCCAGTAACATCGTGGAAATCCAAGAACATTGAGGAAAAGGTTTAAGCATTTTGACCTGGTATATATTTATACAGCAATAGATAAAAAGGAGTAATCTTATTATGATTATGTTAAGAGTAGACTCTTGAAGACTAAAAACTGTCAAAGAAGGGGTGAATTTTGGACACCATGATAAGTAGATGGGGATGGGGTTCCCATAGGGCAGTGGTTCTCAACCTTTCTAATGCCGTGACCCTTTAATGCAGTTCATGTTGTGTTTTCCGATGGTCTTCAGCTCTACAGCAGCGGTTCTCAACCTGTGTTACAGTTATGAAGTAGCAACGAAAATAATTTTATGGTTGGGGGTCACCACAACATGAGGAACTGTATTAAAGGGTCGCGGCAGTAGGAAGGTTGAGAACCACTGCTATAGGGAGTCAGAGAAGGACCCTCTCTCTGTTTAAGCTTGTAAGACATTAGTACCTACTTTGTATTCCTCTTTGTGGTCTGTCCTGGAGGATCTGGTTTAAAAATGCATCTGTTTCAATGTGTGAAGTGAAGCACACTTAGGCTGACCCTGCAACTAACTGAAAAGAAACCTGTCCGGAGTCCATATTCTTTAACCATGCAGGATTTATTGAAAAACAAAAGAATGTTGAGAGATGGATTTGGGGAACAGAGAGAACAGAGGACAGAGAGGAGTGGGTAGGAGAGGCATGGATATTGAGCATCCAGTCTGACACTCAGGCAGAGGCACATGTGACTAGCTGTTGACTGGAAGGGAAATCAAATATAAATTGAGCCCCGTAGGTTGGTGGAGGATTTTTGCTGCCTGAGTCAGAGCCAGAAGCAAGGAAGAGCACCAGCTTCTAGATCTTGTTGCAGAAAGAAGCATCCCGACAGCAGATAAGTTGCATCCTGGTTCCATGGGAGAAGAGGCTCATCGATGGGCACATATTCTCACATCCCTGAACCATGAATTCAAGTTTTCCACCTGAAAGAAGCAGAAACAGACTGTAGTGAGCAGAAGGCAAACTAAGCCCTCATCCCATCCCGTGGTCCCCAGTGTCCCTGTGCTGGCATGAGTGAGACCTCCCTTTCCATTTGCCTCTTCTAGGCCCTCTCCTCCATCTGTTGCCCACTCCCTCCATTAAGGGACCAGACAAACTACAAGGGAAATCAGGCAATGTGGTTTACAGGATGTAAGTAACCAAGATCCCTTATTTTGGGGATGAGGAGTGAGTGGAAGGGTAGAAAGGTGTGGCTCTCTGACAGTTTTGGTAACCTATGGGCACAGACTGGTAGACAATTGTTCACTCATTTACTCAGTATTTACTAAATACCTACCATGTGCTGGACATTGTGCTAAGTGCTAGGAATATATAGCCATGAACAAGATAGACATAGTCCTGAGCTTACAGTCAATGGCTCAAGGGGCAACTCATATTTCTTTAATAAGAAGAGATAGTCATTCTTCCTGGCGCCTTTTAAGACCTGCTGGGAAGAGACTCTCTCTCTTCAACAGTAACTGGAATTCTACTCTTAATACTTGAAAGGATAAGGTTTTATTGAATTTCCAAGTTTCTGGGAAGCACAGCTTGTTTCCTTCTCAGGCCTCTGTCCCCTCCCGCCACCCAACTACTCCCCGTGAATACTCAAGTTGGTCGATGTGTTTGCTGGCAAAGATCGCCTCATGAAGTCCCCACTGTACCTTCAAAGATCTTCTTTAACATGCACTGCTGGGAATTCTGAATGGTGCAGGATCCCTCTCCCCGAAGACATTTTCCTTCACTGTCCACGTAGGAGCACGTGTGGCAGTTTATCCCTGGGCCTGAAAATTTAAGATCAGCCTGATGAAATTCTCTTGTGTAGCCTTGAGTCACACCTCTGGGGATGGGTGATGGGCAACTTGTAGCCTAGATACAACACATTTCATTTCTTGGTTCTTGTTGGGGATCTGAGGGCCCTGTGTCTGATAGAGCATATTCTTTCTTCTCTACCAGTGAAATTCCTTCATTCTTCCTGCTTCATCTATGATGTTCATAGCTGATGAATCCCACATTTATCTCTCTGATACTGACTTTTACTCCAATTCGTATCCCCATTGACTTCCTGGACATTTATAACTAGATGCCCTTAAGGTCTGCCATGGCTAACAATAGGAGCCAAGAAGAACTTATTACATGCCTGACTCCCTTTAATACTCTCCCCCATACTCTTTTACCCACAGGCACAAACACTTGGAGTAAAATTTGACTACTGAGCTCTGCAGAATCCTCTCATTTTGCTAACCCTATAGAGAGTCTGTACCGTTCTCCATTTTCAAATCAACCTTTAAGAGAAGGTCAGTTTGTCACAAAGGGCATTCTCTTTGAAAAGCTTCTATGTTGCCTTTTGTTCTCTCTCCACTGCCAAGTCCCTAATTAAGGAAGCACAAGAAGTGAAAAAAAAAATAGGACTTTGGAGTCAGAACTCAGTTTGAATCCAAGGTTTGGTATTTTTTAGCCATGTGATGTTAGTCTCACTTCTCTCAACTGAAAATTTGGGATACTACTACTTCTGTGATGGGGTGAAATATGAAGTATTTTTGTCTGGTAATAACTTAAGGCCTCAAATCTTGGATCTAGTTTTCAATTCCTCGAACAACCGATTTTTAGTAAGAGCCAAAGAATTGCCACTGTCCTGGGAACTTATTTCTGGATCTAACAGAATGTCTTCATGCTTTACTTTTCATGTTCATATAAACAAACAAACAAACAAACAAAAAAATACACCAAAGCCACCAGCTTGGAAGCTAGATATTTCTCTCTCTTTTTAAAAAAAAAATATTTTTTATTGATTTCAGTGAGGAAGGGAGAGGGAGAGTGAGAGATAGAAACATCAGTGACGAGAGAGAATCATTGATTGGCTGCCTCCTGCAACCTCCTCCCCTCCCCACCCCCAACTGGGGACCAAGCCTACAACCATGGCATGTGCCCCAAGTGGGAATTGAACCGTAACCTCTTGGTTCATAGGTCGATGCTCAACCACTGAGACATGCTGGTTGGGCTAGATAGCTCTTTACAGGGTTTGCATACACTCTAACAGTTTGTTAAGAGGAAGGTTTAGCATGAAGCTCTTGAAGATTGATTGGTCTTCCAGAAGCCCCTTCCATGGGAGCTGTGAGCATTTGCATTCATAAATTCTTATGTAAAGTGAGGTTGGAGGGACTGCTTGCATTTGTGTTATTTTTCTTAAAGGGGACCTTCCTAATGGTTTCACCTGCAGTGTCTTTGGGAGCACGGTTTGCATCTTCTACACTCTTGGGTTCCTCGCTGTGTTGCCTACTTCCCACCCGAAGGCAAGGCCTGGCACCGATTAGATGTGGCTCACCTGCACTGGTTGTGGCTGGACTGCCTGAAGGCTGTCCTCCCGAAGGCTGTTCCCCCGAAGGCTGTCCCCCCGAAGGCTGTCCCCCCGAAGGCTGTCCAGTGGCGGCCTGTTCAGTCAAAGTTTGTTCACCAGCAGCTTGTTCAGGCACAGCCTGTTCAGCCGGAGCCTGTTCACCTGAAGTCTGTTCAGCTGGAGCCTGCACACCTGAAGTTGGTTCACCGGAAGCGTGTGCACCTGCAGCATGCGCCCTCACAGCAGCGTGCTCACCCAACCCCGGCTCACTGGAAGTGTGCTTACCTGAAATGTGCTCACCGGAAGCGCGTCCAACTAAAGCGTGCTCGAATGCAGCCTGCTTGCTTAAAGCGTCCCTGCTTGAAGAAGTCTCAAATAAAGCCTCACGGTTGGAAGGGGTTGCAAGTGAAAAGGGCTCACCTGAAAATTGCTGAACGGCAGCTTGATGACGCAAAGAGCCAGGAGGCTCATCCAGCTGACTTGGTGCTCCTGGGATGGAGAAGGAGCAGAAAAAAGATGATGATGACGAGGAGAGAATGCGTGTCTGGAGTAAAGACTACTTTCCTATGGAGGAAGGCTCCCAGGCTTCCTGTGGGCCTGTACCAGGCAACTGAAGATATTACAGATGCTGGAGGAAGCCAGCTAATTATACACAACGGAATACTACTCAGCCATAAGAAAAGACGAAAGACTGCCATTTGAGACAACAGGATGGATGGACCTTGAGAATATTACACTAGTGAAATAAGTCAGAAAAAAAGTGAAGAACCCTCTGATTTCACTCATATGTGAGATATAAAACTGAAACTTGTGGACACAAACAACAGTGTGGTGGCTGCCAGAGGGAAGGGGGCCTAATATATGGTGATGGAAAATGATTTGACTTTGATTGGTGGGCACAGTGCAATATATAGATCTCGGTATCATAGAAATACACACCTGAAACCTATATGATCCTATTAACCAATGTCACCTTGATAAATTTACTTTAAAAATAAATGTCTACTGAACACAAAAATTACCAGATGAAATTAAGATTCCTTTATTTGGCAATTTCAACTTCTTTCCTGCACTCAGTCCCCTATCTCTGTGGGTTGGAGGCTCAAAGCAAAGTTGCTACCAATCTTAAGATAAAAACATCCTTTGCTTATATATCTGAACTGAGATTCCTTGTGACAGCCACTTCATGGAGTTGTCATGAGTAGTCAGTAAGATAAATTGTGCAGTGCCTAGCCCATTGTTAAAGTGCTCAGTTAATTTTAGTTTCCTCTCCTCCCCTTACACCGGGAATTACAAAGCTCTTAGCTGGGCATTCTCTTCTGACCAGTCTCTTCTGCCTTTAGTCCATTTCCTCAATGACTGTAGACAGATATTTCTTAATTATGACTTTCATTTTATCAAGTGAAGCACCAAATAGAATTTGAGCGTTACTCTTTGATTTGACTGTACTCAGTGGCGGCCTGTTCTCAATCAAATCAAAGAGTAATACTAGAGGAGGGAGAGCAAACTACAATGATTGAGTTATTAACCAGCCAAAAGCTGAGAGGAATTACAAGATCTTTTAGACAGGTAGCCTAAGGCCCCAAAGTCCTCTAGCTCTGTAAGAGTTCTGACTCATTCATTCCTTATGGGTGATTTGCAGTCCTTAAAATCAATGACTTTCTGGAAAAACTGAGCTCCTAATATGTGGAAAAAGGAGGAAAGGTAATACTTAGTAAGGCTTTTAGGTGGTTTTTATTTTTAAAAATCCTTACAGAATTATCTGCTTGACTAGTTCTTCAATAGTTAACAGAAGCTTTAACAAAGATATTTTTCTGCTATAGAAAGGAAGCTTGAAAAAGTACACTGATTTCTGAGTCATCCTTATAGTTTCTGAGTCACTGCTTTACTGTGCAGCTGACACATATTACCACCTGGTAGCTATGTATCTATGTTTCTGAGTCAACCTTTGAAAATCTAAAAAAGCCAAAAACAAAATGTCTGAGAACTGATGTTACAGGAAAACACTTGGTCATTTAACCAACAGCTCAGAGTTCATGGCCTCTCTCTTCTCCTGGAGGAAGAAGAAGGGAACACAGCCCACCATGAATGTGGGTCCTAACGAGGAAATACAGACACCTGGAAGCCAGGAAAGAGAGGTGTGCCAGTAAACTCTGGCCCCAGCCCTGCTGTGTCCTGACATGGCTTTCTGGGACTTTACATTCTGTCTCCTTGTAGCTTTCCTTCCCACATTAACTGCACGAGGATCTTTTGCATTCAGTTCACTGGAACAAGCCTTCATTAGACTTCCATAGAACCCTAGACCGACACTGAGTGGCCAGATTATTATGATCTCTGAACCCATAATAATCTGGCCACTCAGTGTATATATATATATTAGAGGCTCGGTGCATGAATTCGTGCATGGGTGGGGTCCGGCCAGACTGGCCAGGGGGAGGGGACACGGGCGGTTGGCTGGCCTGCCTCCTGGTCGAATTCCTGGTCGAGGGGACAATTTGCATATTTGCCTTTTATTATGTAGGATATACACTGAGTGGCCAGATTATTATGTGTTCAGAGATCATAATAATCTGGCCACTCAGCGTGTATTCTCATCTCACAGAGCATCAGGTACAAGTACTGAATGGCTGGACGAAGTAGGAACAGGCCTGGGCCATGCCAGTGGGCTCCTCTGATGGTAAAGCCATAACCAGAAGGAATCCACTGGCTCAGAGTTGAAGTTGTTTAGCTCTTCCTGAGGATGAATCAGACGGATTGCGGTAACTAAGATTCCGATCTTTCTCCTTCAAGGGCTGAAACATCTTCAAGAGGCCTCTTACACATCTATGCAGAGCTAAGGTCGAGGACTCACCTCTGGCAGATCCAAGCAGATAAAGACTCACTAGCAAGAGAAACTTCATCTGGATTTTGGGAAAGAGGGAACCCTGGTGGAGGGCACCCAAGAGCTGTGAAGAGAAACTGTGGGCAGAAGCTCCCAGTGCTGAGTCACTGCTTCTGAGGATTCTAGAACCTCAGCATCAACCCATGTTTGCTAACAATGGGGTGTGCTCTGAGGTTCTCAGGTTGGCCCTCCAACAGCCCATCAAACTGGGCCAGTGCGGGTTATGTGTTTTCCGCGTGCAAGGTGGTGCGTTGGGGCTCTCTGCCCTATTTTTAAAAAATCTTATTATCAAAATAATATATAGCCTTTGTAATAAAATTTAAAAGCTATATCCTCTCTTCTTCAAGTGTTCTTGAGCGTGAAATGTGGCTGACTAGTTATTTTCTCGTTGGCTCTCTACATTGGCCCCTTTGTTGGCCCTGTACCCCAGAAGGCTGACCTCTATGGACTTGATTCCCTGAGTGCTGGTTGGGTTTGGAATCAGATTGGGTTTAGCCAATGGAAGATTGGAGGGAGGAAACAGACACACACACACATACAGAGGGGGAGAGAAGGAGGGAGAGAAACAGAAGAAAGGGGGAGAGAGAAAGAGAGAGAAGAAAGGAGAGGAGGAGGAGGAGGAGGAGGAGGGGGGGGGGGGAGGAGGGGAGAGAAAGATTGAGATTGAAGTACTTGTTCCTATTCCTGCCAGTCTGACACTGGCTTGGTCTTTCCATGATGGAGCTTCGGTTGAGTGTCTTCTCCTCCATGGTTCCAGCTCTCAACCAGGCTATTGCAACATGTTTTTCTTCCCCTGCCCCTTAGGCCTAAGGACAATGATAGGTTCTTTCTGTGCTAAAATCTGGATGCCCCAACTTTCTTTCCCTCCCTCCCTCTCTTCCTCCCTTTTCCTTAACCCTGTCCACTTATGTATATAGTCTCTTCATAAAGGTCTATATCAACCATGGTTTGGGCAGGAAGCAGAGGGCAAACTCAAATAGGTAACCAGAGAATTTACATGCTATGGGCACAGAAAAGGGATCAACAAGGGACAGTCGAAAGCTGTGCCTTGAGCTGTATATTCTTTCTCAGGAGTAGCCAAGCTGAGGGGGCAGATGCAGTGAGGCATCCCCCTGGTATAAAGCTGGAACTTTGGGGGAACTGGGTGGTAGAGAGCCCCCAGCCTTCATCTACTTCTTCCCTGCCTGCCTCTCTTGGACCACAATGTGCTGGATCTAGAGTAGATGATATTTATCACTCTTATAATTATCTGTTCAGTGTGTGTTTCCTCCATTAGATGCTAAGCTCCTTGAAAGTAGGTGCCTGCCTGAGTCACTGTTGTATCCCCAGTACCTAGCAGCGTGTTTGCCACATAAAAGGTCCATAATACATTTTTTTTTTTCTGAATGAAGGAATGAATGAATTGCCTTTTCTGGGTCTCTCTCTGCCTCCTGGATGAGAATCTATAGAGAGCCCCTAGAATGGGCTGGCTGAGGATTCTGGGTCAGTTGGAGAAGCAGGATCCCCAGGGGACAAAAGCTGCAGAGGAGGCCTACCCAACTTGGCTTGAGCTGGAGGACAAAACTAGGATTTCAAGGTCAGAGGCTGGGCTCATTTGGAGTAAAGAGGAGCATGAAAAAACATGCTACCAATAGTTCCTTGCTTTCATGCAGAGTCAGTTTGGAGAAACAGCTATGAGATCACATTGAGTCAGACTTTTGATGCCAGAAGCAGTGGAAGTTAGTGGAAAGGAAGAGGCACTGTCGTCTATACCACCCACCAGTTTAAAGTTTAGCGGCACCCCACTTTGCAATTATTATTCCTTTCTGGGTCATCCCTGTCTCACCCCTCCCTCATATTGAGAGATGGGACCTTAAAACCTGGTTATTCTCTCCTTAAACCCTGCGCTCCAACTTTTTCCTCCCTCTTTATTTTTTTATTTTTATTTTAAGGTTGGCTTTATGGGACTATAGCCCAGTCCCACTCCAGGTGGCTTTCCCTGAGTTCTGCTTTGGAAATCTCTTTCCAGCAGCCTGGCACTTCTAAGCCAATCCTGTGAGTGTCTGAGCACCCCACGTAAGAAAACATGGTGATGGAGAATTCACTGTGGAACTTGGAGAGTTCTGGAACTAAGACATCCAGAGGTGCTCCAGTCTCTGCCTCCTTCCTCTGCTGATCTCTTTCATCCTCATGTTCCAGTTCCAATGCCCCTAAATGAACCCAAGAATCAGCCAGCTCAGCCCCTGTAAGGTTCGTGGCCTGGCTCAGAATGGTGAGCTGAGCCAATCAGAGTCTTCTCCCAGGAATTGGCCGTTGAGACACAGAAAGACAGAGACAATTCCCGAAAGGTCGTTTAGCCTCGTGGGCTGAGACCACTGTTGGGGGTGAAAAGGAGGATGAGCAAGCTGAGAAGTCCAGGAGACAGTAACAGAGAGAAAAGAACACAGAAGAGATGGGAGACACCTTGCCTCTTACCGTTTACCTTAAAGAATGGGCAATGATATAGATGCCCACACAGGGAATACACACCACCCAGGCTGGGCCACGTGGAGACCCGAACACAGTCTGTGACCTGAGCTGGGGTTCTGGCTACATGGCCGCGCTAGTACTAGTTATCTTGTAGGACTTAGTTTCTTATGGTCTCCCTCCCTATGTCCCTGCTGCTCTTGTTCCAACCTCACTGTCCCCTATTCCTTCTATTTTGAGATTTCTGCTTATCAGTACTCCAACTGATTCCTAACTTTTGCTTACTCACAGCTTCTGAATGTTCATGACATCTGCTGACTTACCCTTGACTTCTGAGGCGTGCCTTTGTCTGTCTTTTGATCCTAGTGTGCACTGATGACTCTCCTCACATTTGGTTTTCTTTTTTGTTTGTTAATCCTTGCCGGAGGATATTTTTCCATTGATTTTTTAGGGAGAGGAGAAGAGAGAGATAAAGACAGATAGAAAAAACATATGGATGTGAGAGAAACACATTGATTGGTTGCCTTCTGCATGACCCCCGACCAGGGCCTGGGCCAGGGAGGAACCTGCAACCAAGGTACATGCCCTTGCCCTTGATCGGAGTCGAACCCGGGACCTTTTGGTCCACAGGCCAAGGTTCTATCCATTGAGCCAAACTGGCTAGGGCTCACATTTGGTTTTCAAGAGAGAATCTCAATGGTCTAACCTCTCACTGTCATCTCTTTTGCACAAAATTGCAATGCCAGGCTACCTCGTAGGCCTTTCATGTGATTCACATAGCCAGAATGGAGGGTATATGTGGTCCCTAGCATGGCGATCCCTGTTAAAAGACCTAGGAAAGGGGTTGTAGCCATGGCAACCATTTTCAGGCTTCCCACAAGTTAGAGGGGGTGAGGGTGCAGTAAAATTGGGAGGCATGTTGCTTCGCCTGTGCAGTGCTACCACCAGGGCCTTTTGCAATCTGTCCCCACGTTTACTTCCTTAGGCTCATCTTTCTGCTCCCCCGCCCCCTCCATCTGCAACCCAAGCTCCCTCCCAAGCCACAGGCATACACAGCTGCCAGTTGTTTCCTGCGTATGCAGCGCGCTCTGCACGTGCATGGCTCTCTCCTCTCTTTTCCTGAAATCCCACTGCTCCACCTCATCTTCCTGATGAGAACGAATTCTCAACTCTTCGCACACGCCCAGGTTCTCAGGTCTTATCCATGCCAGTCACCCCCTACAAATGGAAGACTTCCTGAATCTATCCATCTGGCCCACAGACACCTGGCACAGGGACCGGGTGCGGAGGGACTGTGCTGTGATGAGACTGCGCTGCCCCACGAGCTGGGCCTGGGCCGGAACTGAGACTGCTCTCTGCAGCCTCCCTTAGGGACTGATGGTAATCGATGTTCATTCGGGCAAGTCAGCATTCCTTCCTGGCCTCCTGCTCTGTGCTGGTTCCTGGAATAGGCTGTTGCCCTGACCTGGTCAAGCCTGTACTAGTAATCTCCCCTCCCTGGTGGCATTCCCGTTCTGTACTAGTGCCCTTGCCTGTCCCCCCCTACCCCCCACCCCATCCCCATCCCCTTTACCCTCTGTAACTCGCTGGTGCCTGCCAAGCCGCGCCAGGCTCCGTTTTGTCTCGCCTTCACCTAAGACACTCCTTGTATGTCAGTTTCCCTTAATAAACTCGGTAATGACCAGACTGGAGGGGCCAGGCTTTTTTTTTTTCCGATCTTGTTTTTCCCTGCCCTCCACTTACCAAGATAGATTTTCCATCTCAGGGCTTTTCCCTGGGTCTGGGTGTACAAACGCAGGGTCAACCGAGCCCGAAGATCTGGGTTCGATTCTGCCACAGATTCTCTGTCAGTCGGGACCGATGGCTGCCTTTTGGTTTTCTCATCAGTACAGTGGAGATCGTAATGACACCTACGTAGGCCCTTGTCTGAGAGTCAGCTGGAGCAGCCTTGCCTGGCACGTGGCGATCTCTCGGGGTCATGTGTTGCTCTGGGATGGGGTATGTGACCACTGCCTCAGACTTCAGAGCTGGGCTGGGGAGCGTTGTACCTAGGATGTGCCTAGGGCTGCAGGGAGCCTGAAGCCAAAGCTACAAAACATTTCCCCCCAGATCAGCGTTGTAAAATGGCACGTATCAAGCAACAAACAAAAGCTCTCTCTCTTGTCTGGACTGCAGCCTGCCTGGAAAATAATCTGCTACTCGGGGTTGAGTGTGTTATTAGCAACAGTCTAGGCGCATACCCATTTCCGTGAAATCAGGAGATGGCCAGAGCTGGACTCACATATTCAGGGACGAGGTCCTGTAAGTAAGGAAGATCACGTATCGTGAGCCCCACCCAGGCTCATCTCTCACTTGAATCTCCCAAGTACCGGGGCTGAGTAAGGCAGCCACAGTTCTCCCATTTAAGAACTAGTAGGGCCAGTGAGGGGTGCGGAGCCCGAGGCAGCACGAGCTTCATGCCCTCAGGTCCTGGGCAAGGGCAGCCCTCTGCCTGGGCTCCCATTGGCTACTCCTCCCAGTGATAAAGCCAGGCATGTTCTGAGGGGCTGGTGCCTGAAGCGAGCTCTGTCTCTCCTTCAGCTACTCCCTGGTCCTGGGGCGGAGATGGGTACGAGCCTTTCACTGCGGCCGCTGCTGTTGCTGCTGCTGCTGGGCTTCTCCTTGCTTTTGGGCTCCCTGCAAGGTAAGCCCCTCCAGGGCATCTGGGGGGGACCCTGGGTACTGGGTGTAGGGGAGTAGACCCACAGGGGTGCTGCGATTGAGGGGCATGGGGACATGAGTAGCAAGGCATAAGGACCTACCTACCCTTCACCTCAGAGATGACCACAGCCTTCCCACAGCCCACTCTCCCTCCGCCTCAGCCTCCTCTCCTTTGCTTCTTCCATTTCGGGGCCCACTCTGCTCCTCCTCCCTGTTTTCTTCCCCCTCTTGTCCTCATTTTACTTAAGCCTCCACCTCCCTTCCAGCTCATTTCTAACCTCGATGCTCCCCAATTCCTCAAGCTTCCTTGCGGAGAGGCCTACATTTGAGGACAAAGAAAGTCTTTTGTCGGTGGGTGGTGGATGTGGACTCCCAGGGAGAGGACTGGGAGGAATGACATGGGCGTTACAGTTGGGGTCAGGCAGACTGCGGGGTAGAACTTGACCTGCTCCAGCAGCACAATCCACCCCCGGGGAGGTGAGGAAGACCCTGTCTGTACTTGGGCACAAGCCCTGCACCCAGAGGAACCCATGCCTCCTCCCGGGTCCCTCAGAAGTCATCTGCTTTCTGCATGCATCAGGTGGGACCAGCATTGTCATTGTGCGGCCTGCGTCCGGAACAGAGACTGTGCTCTCTCTCCACATTCCCCATTACCACAGGAGATAATGGGGAAGAGCCTCACGATGTTGGTTTTGACTTTTCAGCTCTGACGTGTTTCCAGTGTGATCTACTCAACGCCACTGGTGTCTGCGAGCGTGGGGAAAGCTCCTGCCGGGCCAGGGGCAGCCAGCAGTGCTTTCTGAGGAAGGTGTATGAAGGTAGGTGGGCCTGCGACGTCTCCAGGTGCACTTGGCCCCACCTTGAGGGAGGTGGCTCTCTCAGGAGCCCTGGGGGCAGAGGCAGAGAGGGTGGCATTTTTCCCCCCTAGGAAGTTGGGAAAGTGTCTGGATCTGCTGCTGGACCGCCTCTGGCCCTTGACCAGATAGAGACTTGTCAGGAGACAAGTGCTTGTCGGGGAGCCCCTGGGTCCTTGTGTCCTCCCCACACACCCACAGGGATGACAGGAATTGGACTATAAGTTCTGTGGGAGCTTGTTTGTAGTATCGATCTGGGGGACTGGAGGCCTTGGTGAGGGCAAGATTAGGGGTTGGGGGAGGGATGGCCTCATAGGGGCCCACTCCTGGCAGTCTGACTTCTGGGAAGCAGTGTGCTGTTTGTTTCTCCACATTTATGGAATCACTTATTTTTTTAAAAACAAACATTTATTTATTTATTCATGTTTGTCTTTCGTCCTCTCCAGGTGGCAGGTTCCAGTATGGATACCAGGGCTGTAGGGACCTGTGCATCCCCATGTCCGTCTACAAACCAAATATGCTAGTGGATGTTGGCTGCTGCCATGGCGTATCGTTCTGTAACCGGGTTTAGCGACCTGGCCCCTCCTTGCTCTGGCCCGCTGTTCGCTAGCCTGGGCCTCCCATGTAGCCCCTTTTTATACCCCTGTAGCCTCTCCCAGTCCCAACACCTGCTCCCACTCAGCTACAGCTATTGATGCTTCAACAGCTTAACCCACCCGAGGGAAGCTCTCTCCTCCCCCCGCCCTTGCTGCTCTCTCTCAGATCCTTGTCTCCTCCTGTTCCTCCCTTTCTTCCTCCCTTTCCCCCCCATCATTGGCTGCACATAGCAAGACCCATCATCCTCTTTTCAAAAAATATTTTCTGATTACTAACCCCTGAATTAGATGCTGATCGTAGAGCAAAGAATAAGATCTGGTCCCTCTCCTCAGTGAGCCTTCAGTTCAGTGGCTCTCATTCTGCCCGGTGACCAGGGTCACAGTAGCTTCAATCTTGCCGCCCTCTTATTCACAGTCTTAGGGCTGGAAGTTTTAAACACACACACACACACACACACACACACACACACACACACACACACACACACTCTTTTCAGTCTTTCCCCCTTTCTATTGTTTAGCTTTTTCCCTAATAAATTCCATATATTATTTTGGTTGGTGTTGCTTGGAATTTTTGTTCTTATGTGTGTGTTTTTAATCACCACCCAAGGATGTTTTCCCATTAAGTTTTAGAGAGAACGGGAGAGAAAAGGGGGAGGGTGGTGAAACATGGATGTGAGACACATTAATTGGTTGCCCCTGCCCTCCCCCGCCCGCCCCCCCCCCCCCCCCGCCCCCGTCCCCGCCCCCGCCCCCGCCATGCTCCCTTAATAAACCCAGACCCAGGCTGGGGATGGAACCTGCAACCCAGGTACATGCTCTTGACTGGGAATAGAACCTGTGACCCTTCAGTCCGCAGGCCGAAGCTCTAACCATGGAGCCAAACCGGCTAGGGCTGTTTTTATGTTTTAATTATATGAGTTAAATACAAATTCCATCTTAGAAAAGTTTAAAATACTGGCAAAAGTATGTTAGTGTAGGTAGCTAAATATTAATAAAGGAAGGAAGCAAAGGGAATCAGATATTTAAAAGCCTAATGCACCAGGAAGCTATAGCCTCACACACGCCCCAGGGGATTGCAGCATTGCTCTGCCAAGGGGATTAACACCACTTCCTCTCCCATAAAAAGCTGGACAAGAAAGACTAGGCGGGGGGTGTGGGGGGGGGGGAGGGTGGCGCGGGTGGGGAGGGAGCACATGTACACTAGGAGCCAGATAGTGACCATAGAGGCCTGTCTGTCTAGTTTGAGAAAAGGCTCAGATTGGATAAGGGACACAGAACCCGGGGAGATCTAGGAAGTGATTGGCCGGGGGAGGATCCAAGGGCAAGCCCTGCAAAGACTGGGAAGTTGATAGGTTACTTTGAAAAAGCTCCTTGGCTTCCCAAGCCAGAGATAAGATAATCATCTTAACAAAGAAGTTCTCTCTCTCCTCACTGGTAACACAAGCTTGCCTCATTCGTGTGTGTGTGTGTGTGTGTGTGTGTGTGTGTGTGTGTGTGTGTGTGTGTGTGTGTGTGTGTTCTCTCCACAGCAGCCATGTGACCCTAGCAGCCACCTGGGGGCAGACTATGCTGGCCTGAGCACAGTGCCGGCCGCGCACAGACTAAGCTAGCCAATCAGGACAGAGACATGGACTGAACCAATAATGCAAAATGTCTGGACAGTGGCCCTATTCCTGGGCCTGATGAAGACAAGATTAGACTTCTTTCGGAGTGGGAGGGGACATTGGGAACCTGGGGGCAGCCTTCTATTTTCACCCAAATAAATCTTACCAACAAACCTCATCCTCCCTTGTGGTCCCCGGAAATGCTTTCCTCAAGACACTGCAAGAACCCCACTTCTATCAGCAACAAGTAGACCTCACAACCCATCATATCATGCAAGGACTTACCTTGTTTACATTTTCAGATATCTTTCCTAGCTTTTAGAAGCTGACTTAGTTCATGATGTGTATACCTGTGCTTATTTAAATATATATATATATTTACATATGTTAAAAATTATATCTTACTTTTTTTAATATGATGCATCATGGATATCTTTCCAACTGTACATGTATAGTATGTTGCCATCTTTTATTGGTTGCATTATAATGCATCCTCTGACCTATAAAATTTACTTAACAAGTTCTGTGTAGTCATTTAGATAATTTTCAATAATATCAAGCTTTCACTCATATGTGGGATATAAAACTGAAACTCACAGACACAGACAACAGTATGGTGTTTACCAGAGGGATGATGGTGGTGGGGATACTAAAGGGTAAAGGGGACCAAATATATGGTGACGGAAGATTATTTGACTTTGGGTGGTGGGACCACAGTGCAATATACTGATCATGTATCATGTGCACATGAAACCTATGTAATCTTATTAACCAACATCACCACAACAAATTTAATTAAAAATAATACTTAGTGAGTCATTGTCATACAGTAAGAGTCATGCTTTTTAGGTGTACAGTTCCCTCAAATATGGTCACTTGTGTGTGTGTCTGTGTTGTTGTTTTTTGGTGATAGGTCTCATTATAATACAATTGGCAAAAAGGAATTGGCTTTTCTGTAACAATATTTTAAGATAACAAGAATTACAAATGAAAATATTGTATCATGACTTTGTAGAATCTTTGAGATTTTTATGTAATCTATTACACTCATTTTGGTAATAAAAATATATGTATACAAATACATCATAATTATTACTTATTTATTGGGCAAAGGTTCCCCATGTAGTTTTAGCATATCAAGTAGGTTTAATTAGTTTAGAATTTCTTTTTATAAGGAGTGAGTGAACAAATCTTTGAGGTATTCCAGGGGCCCACTGGAATACCTCAAAGCTATTTCCAGCTTTAAAAAATTATTTTAAAATTTGAATTCTGGGAAAGTTGTTAGACATACTTGACCAAAAAAAGAGTATATATCATTGTGAAACAACATTAAATTATTTATTTACCCACAGTGGCAATAAAGGCACCAAACCTAAATATAAGTTAGCTATTGTTAGCAAACTTTTAGTTGTTAAGATTGGAAATACTGTTTTCTTAAGTACGTAATCAAGGACCTGATTAAGACAGAAGAAAACAGAAAGCAAATAAAACAGATTATTTGCCTTCTAAGCAGAAAACTTTTTATTTTTATTTATTTTTTAAAAAAAATTAATGAATCTTTATTGTTCAGATTATTACAATTGTTTCTCCTTCCCCCCCACATAGCTCCCCTCCACTCGGTTTCCACCCCACCCTCTGCCCTTACCTCCCCTCCACTGTCCTCATCCATAGGTGTACGATTTTCGTCCAGTCTCTTCCTGCACCCCCCATATCCCTTTCCCCCTGAGAATTATCAGTCTATTCCCTTTCTATGTCCCTGATTCTATTATATTCACCAGTTTATTCTGTTCCTCAAAATTTTAATTCACTTGATTTTTAGGTTCACTTGTTGATAGATATGTATTTGTTGTCATAATTTTTATCTTTACTTTTTTCTTCTTCCTCTTCTTAAAGAATACCTTTCAGCATTTCATATAATACTGGTTTGGTGGTGATGAACTCCTTTAGCTTTTTCTTATCTGTGAAGCTCTTTATCTGACCTTCCATTCTGAATGATAACTTTGCTGGGCAGAGTAATCTTGGTTGTAGGTTCTTGCTATTCATCACTTTGAATATTTCTTGCCACTCTCATCTGGCCTGCATAGTTTCTGTTGAGAAATCAGCTGACAATCGTATGGGTGTTCCCTTGTAGGTAACTAACTGTTTTTCTCTCTCTTTGTCTTTTGCTCTTGGCATTTTAATTATGATGTGTCTTGGTGTGGTCCTCTTTGGATTCCTTTTGTTTGGGGTTCTGTGCACTTCCTGGACTTGTAAGTCTATTTCTTTCACCAGGTGGGGAAGTTTGCAGTCACTATTTCTTCAAATAGGTTTTCAGTATCTTGCTCTCTCTCTTCTTCTGGCACCCCCATAATTCGGATGTTGGTACGCTTGAAGTTGTCCCAGAGGCTTCTTACATTATCTTCAACTTTTTGGATTCTTTTTTCTTTTTGCTTTTCTGGTTGAGTGTTTTTTGCTTCTTTGTATTTCAAATCTTTGACTTGGTTCTTGTGATCCTCTAGTCTGCTGTTGGGTTTTCTGTATAATATTTTTTATTTCAGTCAGTGTATGTTTAATTTCTAGTTGGTCCTTTTTCATATCCTCAAGGGTCTTGCTAAATTTATCGGCCTTTTCTAGGAAATTCTTGAAAAACCTTATAATTGTGGTCTTGAATTCTATATCCAGTCATTTGTTTCTCCATTTCTCTGCATTTTCACTGCTTCCCTGAGTTGGTAGGGTAGCTTTGTGTCCTCTATGGCCCAGTGGGTCGACCTCCCCAGTTACCTGAGGTGGGCACTCTTGGTGCACCCCTTTGTGGACTGTGTGTACAGCCTTGTTGTAGTTAAGTCTTGATTGTTGTTGGTATCACTGGGAAGAATTGACCTCCAGGCCAATTGGCTGTGAGTATCAGCTGTGTCTATGCAGGGAGACCTTCTGTGCTGGAGACAGCCTTATAGGACCAGACTTGCAAAATTGCAAAAGCCTCTGTGCTCAGCTTGGATGGGGTGGAGTCTCAGGACTGAGCAGACAGTCTTGGCTTCCTGTCAGCCCTGCCTTTGCATGTGCGCCTCCAGACCTCTGCCTTCCGTGGCTCCCCTGAGTTTCCACCTGATAGTCCAGATTCCCCCCATAAGAGCGTGGGTCCCAGAGGCTCACCTGGAACTGGGGTTCAGTGCAGTCAGGAGCTTCCAACTCCCTTCTGCTAGGGTAAGCCTGCGGCAACCTCCTCAGTCAGTCTTCTCTGCATGCCTCCAGACCCCTGCCCGCCACGGCTCCCCTGAATCTCCGAGTCTCTGTGTGCCTTTCTCTCTACCTGACAGTCCATACTCCCCCCGTATGAGCCTGGGTCCACAGGGTTTCGCCCGGAACTGGGGTTCAGTGCACTCGGGGGCTTCCTTCCCCCTCCCGCCAGAGAAAGCCAGCCAGGCACTCAGCTGCCCTTCCTCTCTGCGCACGTGTCTCCGTACCTCAGCCCTTTGCAGCTCCTCTGATTCTCCATGAGCTTTTCTCTTTCCTTCTAGTTGTAGAATTTCCACTCAGCCAGCTTTCCGGTGGTTCTGGATGATGTGTGTTCTGTCTTTTAGTTGTAGTTTTGAAATTTCTGTGCGAGGCAGCAGTTTGGGTGCTTACCTATGCCGCCATCTTGGTTTCTCCCTCCAGAAAACTTTTTATAACATTGTATTGGGAGTAGAACAAGCAATAGAGGAAAAACTGCTGTCTTTTTAAGAGAGCAAAAGAGAACGTTTTTAACATTAAAATTTTTTATTTCTATTTTATTACATTTAACCACATATATACTTTCCTCTCTTAAGATTCCTTTTCACACACCTTTCATAACTTTCCTCATCTCTTAATTTGCCTCTTTTCAACTCATTCAGAAATAACCAACTTCAGGACAAAGCATTTTCCTTCAAAAATATATCTTCAATTCAAAAACAGTTTCTTTCTATTTAGAATTCTTAACTTTAGAAACCTTAATTTCTAGTGACAACTAAAAAGTAGGCAATCAATATTCTGTAGATTGACAAATTTGTGAAAACATTTCATAACCTTTAGAAACATAGGCTCATTTATTGGGAAATGTATTCACAATTAAAAAACATTTTTAATAAAGTACAAGATACATTCATTAACATCCAAATTTATTTCTTAGTTTTCCTGTAATAAAAGCCAAATATAAATGCATTTAGACTTGTCTAGTAATTAATATTTTTAGTATTTTACGTTATTTGAAACTACGTAGATATTCAATAATTTTTATTGTGTAACTGATCTTGGAAAACTCTTAAGTTTCAAGTTACTAATAGATTTTGGAAAACTGTGTTTAGGAATATATACTATCTAATAAAAGAGTAATATGCAAACTGACCATACCTCCATCACACCCACCCACGCCCACCAGCCAATCAGGATTGAGTATGTAAATTAACCCAATCAAGATGGCTGCAGCCATGGAGTGAGCAGGAGGGTTGGGTTTCCCCGGTAATGGAGGAAGCCAAGCTTTCCGCACACCCTGGCCAGCCTAGGCCTCCACTCAAGGCTACAAAGTTTCAATTATAGAAGATAAATAAATCCCAACAAAAATGGCTGTGGCCACAGAGCAAGCAGGAGGCTTGGCTCTGCTCAAGGCTACAAAGTTTCAGTTATAGAAGATAAATAAATCCCAGATACCAGGGCCTCTGCTTGGGTCACGGCATGGCCAGCCTGCAAACTACCACTGGCCCCTCACCCAGGCTGCCCCATGCCCCAAGGGAACCCCCATCCTGATCTGGGACACTCTTCAGGGCAAGCCAGTTGGCCTCCATCTGTGCACCAAGCCTCTATCCTATCTAATAAAAGAGTAATATGCAAATTGACCATCACTCCAACACACAATATGGCTGCCCCCATGTGGTCAAAGATGGCTGCCCCCATGTGGACACAAGATGGCCACCACAAGATGGTCAGCAGGGGAGGGCAATTGGGAGGGACCAGGCCTGCAAGGGAGGGAAGTTGTGGGCAATCAGGCCAGCAGGGGAAGGAAGTTGGGAGGGACCAGGTCTGCAAGGGAGGGCCATTGGGGGTGATCAAGCCTGCAGGGGAGGGCAGTTAGGGGTGACCAGGCCTGCAGGGGAGGGCAGTTAGGGGTGACCAGGCTGGCAGAGGAGGAAAGTTGGGGGCGACCGGGCCTGCAGGGGAGGGCAGTTAGGGGCAAACAGGCTGGCAGGGGAGCAGTTAGGCATCAATCAGGCTGGCAGGGGAGTGGTTAGGGGTGATCAGGCTGGCAGGCAGAAGTGATTAGGGGCAATCAGGAAGGCAGGCAGGCGAGCAGTTGGGAGCCAGCAGTCCTGGATTGTGAGAGGGATGTCTGACTGCCCACTGGGATTGGGCCTAAATGGGCAGTTGGACATCCCTCAAGGGGTCCCAGATTGGAGAGGGTGCAGGCTGGGCTGAGGGCCATCTCAACTTCCCTCCTCCCCCCGGTTCCACGAATTTCGTGCATCGGGCCTCTAGTATATATATATATATATATATATAATATAACATAATTATCATGGAAAGGTTTTATCAAAAACCTTTTATTTTAATTCTAACTAATTATTAGTTCTTAATAAATCTGTGAGAGTCTAAAGTCTCCTACAAACTCAGAGACTGAAAATAACCACATAAGTGGTCTGAACATAAAAATTCCTAATTAGAAGTGAGTCATGGCGTGTAGCCACATCCTAGGCCTGTAGCTTCCTTGACAAAGGTTAATCTTTACCCTTGGCGAGCCTGTCCATTGTCTTTTTGCATCTAAGATAACAGATCTTTATAATTTCCAAGCAATCTTCTTTTCCAGACCCTTCAGGGCACAATAGCAGCACCACCTCCAGAAGACAGACGCCATGTCCAGTAGATTCTGGAGTGTGGGCTGCGTGAGCAACTGAGTGACTTTGCTGAGTAAACCAGTCACCTTCCTGTTCAGCCTGTCTCCCTAACAGTGACAGTTGAATTCCAGGGGCCTCACAGTTCCCCAAGACTACATCACCCCCATTATATTTATGCAGAAAAAAAGGGGTGAGGAAGGAGTAGAAATGGGGTAAATTATAAATAAACCCATCATTGGAGCTTCCGAGGAGCCACTTTGCTCCTCAGTAGCACTATCTTACTGAAGAGACGCTGTTCTGTGTCAACTCGAAGAATGTAATAATGATGATACTACCTAACGCACAATGGGATATTGGAAAGGGATGTGTTATCATGGGGGAACCTAGGCAAAGGGAGTGGGAAGGGAAGAAAAGAATGGTCTGGTCAAATCTCCTGTGGGAATGAACGCTCCACAAACATCCTGATGGTGGTTCCTAAGGTAAGCACAGTGGTGGGTCCTTTACTAATTCTTTTAGCATGATGCACCTGATCTATCTAGGCTGCTCACATGAACAGAACTTCTTTGACAGATTTATGGATGTGGCCCCACCAGAACTCAGGAGCAGAGCTTAGCTCCCAAGATCCTCACAAAGGGGCATGCCAGTCTGGATGCAAATTACCCATCAGGTTCACTCTGAACCACAGGCAGTGGTACTAGTAATGCAGCTAATGCACCTCCCTATTGGGTTGCCAGAGCCATCAACACAGTCACTTCAGAGAACAGTTGACATAAACCTATGTAGTAAAAGGGTAATATGCAAATCAACTGAATGGCGGAACGACTGGTCTCTATGATGCGCACTGACCACCAGGGGGCAGATGCTCAATGCAGGAGCTGCCCCTTGGTGGTCAGTGCACTCCCACAGGGGGAGTGCTGCTCAGCCAGAAGCAGGGCTCACAGCTGGCGAGCGCGGAGGGGGTGATGGGAGCCTCTCCCACCTCTGAGGCAGCGCTAAGGATGTCCGACTGATGGCTTAGTGTCAGTTGGACATCCCCTGAGGGCTCCTGGACTGCGAGAGGGCGCAGGCCGGGCTGAGGGACCCCCACCCCCAGTGCATAAATTTTGTGCACCTGGCCTCTAGTCTTCTTATAAGGTTACAGGGCGAACCAAGCTAGTAAATGAATCCAGGGTCAATTCATTCCCATTAAAAAAAGAACTATCCCTTTGACCTTTGGTTGACTTCTTTTAACTAGATACTGTGGCCTTTGCTGGCATAGATTTAACTTATGTCTCTAAGTGGTCCATGTGTGGTTTCAGATATACAAGTGGAGCTATTTCAGTCACACACCAGCTCCATGTTGTTTGGCTGTAATTATATAGCAGTCACAGAATTTCCTCAGAAATTTCCAGGTGGGTTGGCTCTGTGGGAACATTTCCTGGGCCTGGGTGGCAGCAAAACACCCACTGGCCAGTGTGCAAGAGGAAGCTTCTGCCCACAGCCCAGGAGCAGCTCAGTCCAGATCTCTACCCCTCTCCATTTTGCAGATAGGGCAGCCTGTCCAGCCCTTCCCAGGACACAGCTCCCTGCTCCAGGCCCCTCTGCATCTCCCTGCCATCCCAGACTGAGATGGACAAGCCTGTGCTCCTGCTGCTGCTGCTGCTGCTGCTGCTGCTGCTGGGAGGCTTCCCTTTCATGTTCTTTCAAGGAGTGGGTGAGGCCCTGGGCTAGCTGGGCAGGGGTGAGGACAAGGGGGCAGGGGGCGCACTCCCAGGAGGATGATCTGTCCCCTTGGGAGGGAGTGAAGTCAAGGATGAGGTTCTGGGATGATCATTAGCAAGAGTTTGAGGTCTCTCTGCTGTCCCACCCTAACTACTACTAGGGAAATGGTTCAGGTCGCTTCCAAATAGCCCCCGAGTGGGGTCAGTCACTCCCTTGGGACAGATTGGTCCTGGGGGCCCTTCTGCATTTTGGGCTGGCTGGAATGAGCTTCAAGCATTGCCCAATAGTTGCTTAAGACTTTCTCTGAAGCAGCAGCCTGGGGGCAGTGGTCCAGCTGGAAGAAGCAATTGGATGACTTCTCTTATTTTTATTTTATAAATATGTTTTTTTAAATTGATTTTAGAGAGAGAGGAAGGGAGAGGAGAGAGAGGGAGAAACACTGACGAGAGAGAGAAACATCTCTTGGCTGCCAGCTGCAAGTCTCCCACCGGGGACTGAACCCACAATCCAGACATGTGCCCCAACAGGGAATTGAATCAGTGATCTTGACGCTCAACCAACTGAGCCACACTGGCCAGGGCTGGATGGGTTACTCTGAACCAATAGTTTCACAGCACTCTTTTCGCTTAGATCGCTGTGTGCTCTGGCTGATGGGTGCTGTGCTAGCAAATCTTTGGATTCTAAAATCTGCCTCTTTGTCTTCAAGCTGAGGACGCCCCCATCCACTTCCGCAGAGGTCCTGGCCCAGAGTGGCTGGACGTCGACGCTCTCATTGGGTTCTGCCCATGGCTTCCCAGCTGAGGGGAGGTGGTTTGCTTAAAATCTCCTAGATTTTATGCGCATGTGAGCACAGAACTGGCATGGGGAAGGTTCTGCCGGCTTCCTAGGGAACAAAAATGAAGGAGACACGATCTCTCAGTGTTGTTCAGGTACAACGTTGGACATTTCACTTGCCCCGTGAGAACCCATATCGTTTCTCCTTATATCTCACCTCCCAATATCTCCCACGTCGCCTGGCAGTACTGTCTCATATTCTTTTTTTTTCCCCATAGATTTTTAAAAAATTCTTTGAAGTATTACAAATAGTAGTACATATGTCTCCTTTCCCCCCCCCCCCCCATTGACCTCCCCCCGGCTTCCCCTACCTCCCAGTACATGCCTTCACCTGCCTTCCCTCCTCCCCCTACCTTGCCCCAGTGTCTTATATCCATTGGTTGTGCTTATATGCATGCACACAAGACCTTCGGTTGATCTCTTACAGCCCCCCTCGCCCAACCTCCCCTGCCTTCCCACTGTAGTTTGACAGTCTGTTCAATGCTTCTTCGCCTCTGTATCTATTTTCTCCCCATTTCTTTCCTTTAAAAAATTTTGCCTCTGCAGACTAGAAATAAACATATAATAACAAACAAAAAATGTTTGAGTCCCAATTTCAATATCCAACAGTTCTGAGTCCCTGTTTCAATGTCAAACAGTTCCTTATGTGTACATGTCAGCAATGATATCTGGATGGTGGGCACATGGTGGCAATGCAGGTCCAACCCTCTCTGGTTTGGTCCTAGGCAACCTGCAGCGGTGCACAGCTGCTGACTGCTCGCGTGGCAAGGCGTCGTCAGCGTCTTCCATCTCTGGACTGTTTCTCCTCTTGTCTTTGTGGTTGGAGCACACCTATCAATTCCTCTCTGTTGCAGGAATCCACATGGTCTTGGAGTTGTTTTCTGAAAATATACAAATATATTCTCGACCACAAGTTAATAAAGGGATCTTTTCTATATAATTGATTTGAGATCCTTTTTATTTTTGTTCAAACGATTTTCCTTTGTCTTATTTAGACCCCATGTGTGTTTTTCATGAGTGTCTTGCTGTTAGCATTGCAAATGAAATTTAATTCTGTCTCATATTCTTGTTCAAAGTTATTTTTTTTAGGACACCTTTCATGAGATATGATTCACAGACCCCACAATACACACAAAGCTAGTGTACACAAAGTTATTTACCCTTAATGGGTTTTGAGATTCCCATATCAAAGACCCCCTTTCCTTAAACACCTAAAGGAAGTAATCCAGTGGGGATAGTTCCTGCCCCAGAGCATGTGTGGGAGAAGTATTTAGAGTCCTGCTTTGTCCCTAGACTCCTAGGTCCTCATGTGCTAGAACCCACCGTGGTCCCAGCCCATCCAAGCCCGGGCTCCACCTCCATGTCTATTTCTCCGTAGCTCCAGCCACATTGTGTATGGTCTGCAAGATCTTTAAGAGGGGCAAGTGTCTGGAAGGCAACGACACCTGCACTGTGGAGGAAGGCCCCGGATGCAGAACCCGGGATCTCTTCTTTACCCATGTGCGAGGTAATGCTGCTGAGACAGGGTCTACCGTGTGGAGGGGGCCCCTGGATTCAGACACTGTGTAGGGGCTCTCTAGTCTGAGGAAGCCCTTCCTGAGAGGTGGTTGTGTCTGTAGTCGGGACCAGGCTTGGTGTGGTTGGGGAAGGTCCTCTTACTTGAGCTCCAAGCATTGTCCTCTGGCACTGAGTGGAATTCCTTCTCTTCCAGATAGGTGGCGCTACAACCACACACAGCTGGACTGCTCTAATGAGTGTAAGGCTTGGAAGTTGTTTCGTGGGGACCTGAAGGTTTCAAGCTTTTGCTGTCAAGGTCAAGATTTCTGCAACATGTATCGAGGAAAATCACTGTTTTGGAAGTCTCACTAACTGATGAATTCTTTGTCAGTGGTGATGTCCACGGGCCCTCTCCTGTCCCTGGTGTCTCTGCTCCTATCTGCCTCCACGCGTGTTCCTGAAGAGCATGCAGGGCCCTGTCCTTTCCTCTTGGCCACTGGCTCCGTCCCCGTGACACCAAACACTCTCAGCTCACCCTTGTTTCAGGGCTCTGCTTCCTCCATATCTGCAATCACCATCAGCCCCCTCTCACCTTGCATGTCCTGAGTCTTTCACATCATTGCATTTCTCTGGCTGCCTGATTTGTAATCCTGCCAATTCGGAAGTGACTGGAATCTGCCCAGAAAAAGAGTGGGTTCCATTCTATACGTCAGGAGTGTGAGGGTCAGCGGAAAAATTTGGGAAAATGTGTCCAAATGTCAGAGGGACAGAGAGGCCTCAAAGTCCAAGAAGCTTCCAAAGCCTGAGGCATAAAAATGGGATCATCAGCTTTGGATGCTACATACAAACTTGGGATCTACTAAAAAGCTTACCTTATGAGACTTAAAGAGATTGTCCCATGAGAGGAGAAGAACAGGGGTGGAAGCATCTTAAGTACTAGAGACTGCCACCATAAAAAGTGGGTGATGCCCGGTCAGTGTGGCTCAGTGATTGAGCATTAACCCGTTAACCAGGAGGGCACAGTTTGATTCCCAGTCAGGGCACATGCCCGGGTTGTGGCCTTGATCCCCAGTAGGGGGCATGCAGGAGGCAGCTGAACAAAGATTCTCTCTTATTGTTGATGTTTCTATCCTTATCTCCCTCTCCCTTTCTTTCTCTGAAATCAATAAAAACATATATTTTTTTAAAAAGTGGGACCTAGCAGATTTGGCTCAGTGGCTAGAGGGTCAGCTTGCGGACTGAAGGACCACCAGTTTGTTTAAGATCAAGGGCACGGGCACATGCTGGAGGCAACAAATCGATGTGTCTCTCTTACATCGATGTTTCTTTCTCTCTCTACTCTCTCTAAAAATCAACAGAAAAATATCCTCGGGTGAGGATTAACAACAACAAAAAAGTGGAGTTTCAACCTATAGTATGAACAAGGAGATCATTATTCGATTCCCAGTCAGGGCAGATGCCAGCGTTGCGGGCTAGGTCCCCAATAGGAGGTGGGTAGGAGGCAACCAATCAACGATTCTCTCTCATCACTGATGTTTCTATCTCTCTCTCCCTCTCCCTTCCTCTCTGAAATCAATAAAAATATTTTTAAAAAATTTAAAAAGTGGGTGAAGGTCACTCTCCAAGAAGATTCATGGGTGATGGTCCCAGAAGCCACATTACAGTGAGTTGAGAAATGGATGGACTATGACGGGAGGAAGTAGTGAGTATGGCAACTCTTCCCAGAAGTTTTGGAAGAATGGAGAAAGTGAAATAGTATTTTTTTTGTAAGATGAGTGAGCTTAATATGTTTTTAGGGGAAGAAAGTTTTGTGTATTCTCTTTAGTGTAAAATGCCTCTCATATAATGACTGTAAGAATACCTGCCACCATCTTACCATCTTTCTCAATGTACAGTTCAAAACTTCTTCATCCAGCAGGTGTTAAGGGGTCAAGACAGGGCAGGACGGATGGGGGTATTGAGGGGTGACCTGCCCCAGGTAAAGGGGAAAGCTTCACACCCTCAACTGGGGAAGGGCAACAGCCTGTCCCAGGAACTAGCAGGCATCGGCCACAGGAAGGGGCCGGAGAGTCTCTGAGGGTGTCTACAGAAAGCAATCTGTTCTGCCCAGATAAAACTGGATCTAGCACCAGGGGCTGGCATTGGTCAGCCAGCGGTCACATCATGGAACAGCCTGTCCTCCATAGGAGGGATGGGAGGAGTCAGGGATCCTACTCATAGCCTCTCCCTGGCCCCACAAGAATCATCAGAGCAAAGGGCTACCCGTCCTTGCTCTGTGTTGCATATTGTGCTGGAAACCTAGCATTCATTCAGTATAGAAATAGAGATACATACATGTCCTTACAGCCATTCTATAACTTAGGCACAATGATGGTCGTTTCTCCTTAGTAGAGGAGATCTCTCCTCAATAGAGGACATGGAGGTGCACAGAGATGATGTCAACATTTTAAAATGCTGGACCCAGGCCTCCAACCCAGATCGTTCTGATATCTGAGTCTGTGCTCTGGCCACGGTACGCCCTTGTTGGGCCTGGGCCTGGACACATTACTGGGAGATCTGACGGGGGTTGGCGTGGGCCTGGAAGCTTGTGGTGGTTCCTGGTGCCCACTGTCTGGCTGCTGCAGAGAAAGAGGCTCCTACACAGGCAGAGAGATTGTGCCTGACGATTAAGTAGGTGGGCCATGTGACTTATTTCCTGGACTGGAACATTTAGGAAGTAAATGGGTACTTATTAATATCTAACTTGAAATAGAGGCGTGGATTTGTCTAAATATTAGATCTCTGCCAACTTGTGAGTCTGCAGGCACTCATGGGCACAGAATGAATTTAATACATGGCATCCGTCATGCTTCCAATTCCTCATTGACCTCCACTGGACTCCCCTACTTTAACTCTACCATTAAAAATTACCTTTCCATCCAACCTGAGGTAGAGACCTTATGGAATGGTGTTTAGGAAGAGTGGATGAAGGTAGACCAGAACCCTTGATGTCTCTCAATGACCCATGGGTGGTATCAGACATGCAGGTGGAGCCATTTCAGCCACACACCAGCTCCATGTTATTTTGCTATAATTACATAGACGTCACAGACATTTATTAATAGGGCCTCATTCCATAAATCCGTCAAAGTTTGTTCATTGTAAGCAACCTAGATAGATCAGGTGCATCATGCTAAAAGAATTCCATAGTAAAGGACCCACTACTGTGCTTACCTTAGGAACTGCCATTGAGAAGTTTGTGGGGCGTTCATTCCCACAGGAGATTTGACCAGACCATTCTTTTCTTTCCTTCCCTCTCCCTTTGCCTAGGTTCCCCCATGATAACACATCCCTTTCCAATACCCTTTCCAATGTAGTATCATCATTATTACATTCTTCAATTGGTACAGAACAGTGTCTCTTCAGTAAGACAGTGCTACTAAAGAGCAAAGTGGCTCCTTGGGAGCTCCAATAATGGGTTTATATCTAATTTACCCCATTTCTACCCCTTCTTCACCCCCTTGTTTGCACCATTATGATGGGGCTGATGTAGTCTTGGGGAACTATGAGACCCTGGTAATTCAACTGTCACTGTTAGAGAGGCAGGCTGAACAGGAAGATGACTCTGCTACTCAGCAAAGTCACTCAGTTACTCACACACCCCACACTCCTCCAGAATCAACTGTGCATGACGCCTGTCTTCTGGAGGTGGTGAGAGGAGCGCTCATGCGTGATAGCTCTGCTCTGCAGTGTGGGATGCAGCCGGATTCTCTGTCTGTGGGTGCCTGAGGGTGCTTGGCCCTTTCCCTCTCCTGGTGGCTGGCTGACCCTCATGAACTTATTCATTTGTCCCGTCAATCATTGTTTAGCTAGAAATGCTTACCACGTGCACAGCCTGACCATGCATTGTGCCAAGTTCTGATTTCCTGGTGAGCATGACTGTCAAGGTCTGTGTCATGAAAGGGTGTCTAGATGGCAAAGGAGAGAGAGAGAGAGAGAGAGATGCCCTGCACCCTGGAAGGTTTTTCTCTAGTGTGCACTCATCTCTCTCCAGCTTCTTTCTCTTTCCCTTGACTGGATCTCCACATATAAACACTCTGGTGGAGGCATGGCTATTTGTAGTAGGCACGATGTGTGAACTGAAGAGACGTACTTACAGAATATAAGTAGAAAACTTTAATAAAAATGGAGAAAAAGATTTAGAACCTGGTTTGTTCACACTGATAAAGAAGTATCTGTACAAATTTTGATCCTTCCAACCAAGCCCTGCAGCGGTCAGCAAGAGCTGCTATCTATATACATCCTGCTTGGTGAACGTGGGTCTGTGTGTTTAGTGGCTACAAAGAATAAGAGAGTTGAATATAGTAGGAATTATTTTATCATTTGTAAAATAATATGGCCATCTATCTATCTGTTAGGCCTCTATACCTTGTTGTTTAGATAGTATATGCAGTATATTTGAGGTGTTTATGACAGGCTGAAGGTATATGTTAAATGATGTATTATCTGATAGTAAGGGATGTAGATCTGGTTTATAGAAAGGACTAAATAAGTGTTTTTTATTATGCATAACTCAGGGTGGATTTTCAACACCAATTTAGTACCAAGAGAGATAAAACTCCCTACTTTCATCAAATACAAGTCAAGGTCCTCTGAGTACTCTCTCTGACTAGTCCCGGATCTGGTTCCTGACCTTGACACATTTTGTTCTTGTTTGAGCTATAATCCTGCTAGGTCAGTTTAGTAAAACTCTTCACCTTGATATTTCATGTTTCCTCTTAGTAATGTTGCATCACGGACCCCCACACTACTCCTTGAGTATAAATCTGCACTTGTCCTTGTAATCAGAGGTGAGATGGATTTCTCTCTTCTACTACCAAACCCCATTATCACTGGCCCCTTGAATAAAGTCTACCTCACTGTCACTGACAAATGCCACGAATAATTTTTTCTCCAATACTGGGGTATGGTCCTAACTGTGAACACAATGGTGAAAGCACTGAGCCTCTGGGGAAAGCATCCTGAGCCCTGAGACTGGATGTCAGCCAGTTTGTGGACTGGCTTGGGCGAAAGGACAGGAGGGAAGGTGGTCACAGGGGCACTGGACCTAGAAGCAATGGGCATTTTAGCACAGCCCTGTTCTTGGGCCTGGGCAGTGGGATGTCCAGAGAGTAAAGGGTCAGACTATTGAGGAATCCAGTTGATCTGGTCAAGAATCATGCCTCTAATTCTTCAGGGTGCAGACTCAAGGGAGCAGGAGGGGGCACCTAGAACACCCCCCACCCTCAGAAGTCCAGGTGGGGTGGCTCTGTGGAGTCTTTCCTGGGCCTGGGTTCCAGCAAAACACCCAGGAACACTGAGGGAGTAAGTGGGTATTTATTAATATTTAACTGGCAAGTGTGCAAAAGGAAGCTTCTGCCCACAGCCCAGGAGCAGCTCAGTCCAGATCTCCAGCCCCCTCCCATCTGCACCCTAGAGCAGCCTGTCTAGCCCTTCCCGGGACTCAGCTCCCTGCTCCAGGCCCCTCTGCATCTCCTTGCCATCCCGGACTGAGATGGACAAGCTTGTGCTGCTGCTGTTGCTGCTGCTGCTGGGAGGCTTCCCATTCATGTTCTTCCAAGGAGTGGGTGAGGCCCTAGGCTAGCTGGGCAGGGGTGAGGACCTGGGGGCAGGGGAGCACTCCCAGGATGATGATCTGTCCCCTTGGGAGGGAGTAAGTTAAGGATGAAGTTCTGGGATAATCGAAAGAGCCAAGTTTGAGGTCTCTCTCTGCTGTCCCACCCTAACCACGACCAGGGAAATGGTTCAGGTCCCTTCCAAATAGCCTCAGAGTGGGGTCAGTCACTCCCTTGGGACTGATTGGGGTTGGGAGCCTTTCTTCATTTAGGGTTTTGGGGCTGGCTGGGAAGGCCCTCAGAGGCAGAGCCAATGGTTGGTTGCTCAAGACTTTCTCTGAAGCAGCCACCAGGTGGCAGTGCTCCAGCGGGAACAGGTCACTGAAGGACTTCCCTGGAACCAATATTTTCATGCTCTGTGCACTGTCATCACTTAAATGTGTTTGAACATCTAGTGACTTTGGGGGGGGGGGGGGCGGGAAGTTGTAGGAATTTTGTGGGACTGCATTTCCACTTCGGAGCCAGCACGGTTGTTATGTCTCAGGATATTCTAACAGATTTCTAGCTTCAGATGGATATAAGCAGGTCCTTTTATTATATTCTGCACAATGGCACCAAGGTAAGGGGAGACCATTCCCTTTATTTTCTTTAAAATTATTCTTTTAAATTGTTGATACTCTTACGTATGTCCCCCATTTTTCTTTATCTTCCCCACTGCCCCCGCCTCCCCTCCTCCCTGTGTCTTCACCACATTGTTGTCTATGCATATATTCATTTGTGTTCTTTGGCAAATCTCTTCCATACTTTACATCCCCATGACTATTCTGTAACTACCAATTTGTACGTCTAAATCCCTTCACCTTTCCCACCCATACCCCTAACCCCCTCCCATCTTATTCATTGCCATTTTATTGTCCATATTTTTTATCTTTCTTTTTCTTTTTAAAAAATATGTTTATTTTGGACCTGTTTCTTTGCCTCCACAGTTTGGCTGCTTCCCTATGTTGCCCGTCCCTTCACCTCCCATGTATTAGGTATTGCTGCTCCATCTCCCAGACGTGGTAGAGGGACCTTGTGTAGTGGGTGTCCTGCAGGGCCCAGGGACACAGTTTCTCCAGTCACCTGAGCTGGGCATTCCACAGCCCCTCTGTGGGTTGTGTGCACTGTCCTGTCATAGTTGAGTCTTGAGTGCTGTTGGTGTCACTGGAATGGAAAGACCCCCAGGCCAATGCTGTGAGGACTGGCTGCAACTATAACGAGGGAACTCCTGTGCAGGAGTCGACCCTATGGTGCTCATGGAGTCCATGCCTTCAGTGTGTCACTCATGGAGATGGAAAGGTAGTACTTTGGCATGGTTTGAAGCTTTCCAACAGATGCACTGGCTCAGGGGCCTCCCATGAGGTGCAAAGTCAGCCACCGCTTGTGCCCTGCCTGGGGCCACCCAGCACAAGCTACAGAGCTATCTGCAGATGGCTTCTACTTGTGTTGGGCTTGGAGGTGCCCAGGAGGGACCGAGCTGTGAACCAAGGGGGGGATGCTGCTAGTGCTGAGCCTGTGGCCACCTCGAAAGAGGTAAGGGGTACACAGAGCACAGATGCTGCTAGTTTGAGAGATTTTAGGAAAGGCTAAAGCATGAGGCCAGTTGTATCAAAAAGCCACTGGAAACAGCTTGGATGGGCCTTCAGGTTGGGTGGGATGGGTCCTCAGGGAATTACCTAGACAAGAGAAAATCAGGTTGATGAAGTCTCAGAAATGTCACCCACTTGCCTGCTCTGTCTGTGGGAGGTTGTTTCACAAAAGGAACAGTGGCCTCTGCCAGTCCTTTTGTCTGTCAGAAAGCTACCTCCCAATTCTTGCCCTGATGCCTGATAATTTAGTTCCTCCTGGTATGACCCTGGTTCTTTTCAAGCTGCTATCCCAGCACTGGAGCTCAGAGGGAGTGAAGTCCAAGTAGTCTGTGCACGGACCCTTTCAGAGGAACTGCCTGGGTCTCTGAGAGCACTCATCCCACTAGCCACACACCAGAAGTTATGGGGACTTCTCTTGCTGGCACTGGAACCTTGGGGCTGGGGGGCGGGGGATGGGGTCTGGTGTGGGACTGGGATCTCTCGCTCCTCAGGGAGGGCCTCTGCAGTCAAAATATCCCTCCTAATTTTAAATCACCACACGTGGGTGTGAGGCCAGCCTGTTCTGCATCTCCATCCCTCCTACCAGTCTTGATGTGGCTTCTTCTTCAAATCCCTAGTTGTAGGACTTCCATTCAGCTCTATTTCAGGCAGCTCTGAACTATAGTTGTTGTGTAATTTAGCTGTAGCGGTGATGTGGTTGTAGGGAGATTTGAGTACCCACATTTACCTACAACAGCCATCTTGACTGGAAGTCTGGCCTTTCACTTTATTTTTGATGGGATTAAGAACCTTGTGCTGAAGCCCCATATACTTAAAGAATCAATGGACATCGTCAGATGGGAACACTTCCAGGCTTTAAGAGTGTGCTAGAGGAGATATTTTAGGCTGTACTTTACCCTTGAAATCCTCAGCTCTCTCATGGTCCTAGCTCACCTTGGTTTCATCCCATTCAATCCTGGGATCAGCCTTCATTTCTATTTTCCACAGGTCCAGCCACATTGTGCATGGTATGCGACCATTTTAAGAAAGGTCATTGTTTGAGGGGCAAGGGAAATTGCACCATGAAACAAGGCCCAGGATGCAGAACCAGAGATTTCTTCATTTTCAATGGGAAAGGTAATGCTGTTGAGCCAGGCTCCACTGTCTTGAGCAGGCCCCTGACTTCAGACACTGTGTGTGGGCTCTCCAGTCTGAGGAAGCCCTTGCTAAGCAGTGGATGTGTCTGTAGGCTTGGTGTAGTTGGGAAGGTCCTCTTACTTGAGTTCCAAGCATTGTCGTCTGGCACTGAATATGAATCCCTTCTCTTCCAGGTGGGTGGAAACACAACCACACTGAACTGGACTGCTCAGATTATTGTCTAAAGACATTTTTTTATTACGGGGACATGAAGATTTCAATATTTTGTTGTAAAGGCCAAGAATTCTGTAACAAATATCAAGGAAAGGAACAGGAATCAACAAATTCTTTGTTATGGTGATATCCACTCCACTTCTCTTTCCCCTGGCATCTTTGGTCCTGGTTCCCTCCACATGTGCTCCTGGAGAGCATGCAGGGCGCTGCTCTCTCCTCCATGTTTCCCTCTTCACTTTCCTCCTGGCCCCACCGGCTCTTCGCCGTGATATGAAACACTCCTGGCTCACCCTTGTTTCAAGGCGCTGCTTCCTGCACATCTGCAATTCACCATCAGCCTTCCTCACCTTGCATTCCTGGTCCCTCACGATCATTGCATTTCCTTGGCTACCTGACCTCTACTCCTTCTAACTCAGAAGTGACTGGAATGTGCGCAGAAAGAAATTGGGTTCCATTCTACACATCAGTAGTCTGAGGGGTTTGTGGAAAATGTGTCCAACTGGTAGATGGACAGACAGGCCTTAATGTCCAAGAAGGTTCCCAGGGCTAAGGCATGAACATGGGATTATCAGCTTTAGATGTGAGGGGATTTAGATGCTAAACTTCTGCATGCATTTTTCTTGTGGTGTGACCTCTTTTTCTTTACCCTTATTGCACTTCTGTCCTTATCCTCTTCCTTCATTCTATTTCCTTTACCAGTCTTGATACAAAAATGGAGAAAATTATTAGCGTGTTAAATTACTAGTACGTATCAGCCGGGCCGGCGTGGCTCAGTGGTTGAACGACAGCCTATGAGGTCACAGTTTGATTCCAGGTCAGGGCACATGCCTGGGTTGTGGGCTCGATCCCCAGTGTGGGGTGTGCTGGAGGCAGCTGATCGATGATTCTCTCTCATCATTGATGTTTCTATCTCTCTCTCCCTCTCCTTTCCTCTCTGAAATCAATAAAAACATATTAAAAAATTACTTATAAAATATAATCTTACATTTCTCATTTATAAATTAAAACAAAGAAAGAGGGATATTTTGTTCCTCTTGTAGAACAAATTCATTTTGTGTGGTTTTTACATGGTTGATTTTTTTGGGGAACTCATGAGAAGATCATTTAAAAATCTATTTTTTATTTTCAGAATGTCAAATGGAATTATTTTTTTATGGATTTACCTTTTTAAACTGAAGTAAGATATGAGATCAAATGGAAGGCCATTTGGCTTAGCCACTGTGGACACAATCTAAATCGGGGCCTCTAAAACAGCAGGAACAATGCCATCAACATCAGCAGTGATAAAACGTACCTCCAGTATTCCAGCCGACATTCAACTTGTCCAGACAGGTCTTGTAGTAAAGAGAACTATGGGAGAGCCAGAATAACGGAGGCAGGACAAGTAAGAGGCCTTTTTTATTTTAAAAACTGCCTTAGCCCTGGCCAGTGTGGCTCATTTGATTGAGCGCCATCCCATACACCAAAAGATTGCCAGTTTCATTCCAGGCCAGGACACATGCCTGATTGCAGGCTCAGTCCCTGGTGGGATGTATGCAGAAGGCAGGCGACTGTTGTTTCGCTCTCACATTGATGTTTTTCTCTCTCTCCCTCTCATCTCTCTCTAAAAAAATATTTAAAAAATCGATAAAATATTTTTTAAAAAATGAAAACTGCCTCATTAGCCATCTTCTGATGGGCAATGTAAATTCTAACTACTGTAAAATATTCTAAAAACACGAACAAAGTAATAGAAAAATTTAAAAAAGAATTAATGGGCTACACTTAGATGATTTGCTTTCAGAAGATACAATATGGGAAGGGGAAAAGTCACTTTATTGTGGACTCACCTGGCAAACAGTGTCAACCAGGTGATCAAGGTCAACACCAACTGCAATAAGGCAGGTGGACAGCATGTACCTCTGATACGATGTAATGAGAATGGCACTTTGCCTCTGTGGTCCTCTCTTCATACCCATCACCCTCATCTAATCAGAAAAACATCAGATAAACCCAAATTGAGGGACATTTTGCAAACTATATGCACAGTAATCTTCAAAATGGTCAACATCACAAAAGCAACAACAGTCACAGTCTAGAGCGGGTGAAGAGACATGATGGGTAAAAGAAATGCAGTTTCCTGGAAGAGAAAAAAGATACCGGGTGTGAACCGAAGGAAACCTGAAGAGGCAAATGTGGCCAGCCGGCACGCCGTAGCATACTCAGCCCCAGGGCGCCTTATGTGCTGTGCCAGCGCAGCCAGGTTCGGTGAGCCTGAGTGGGGGCGGTGAAGGATTGAGAAAAGACAGACAAGAGAATGAAAGCTGGGTTCTCTGTGGGACGCTGTCCTCTCTGATGGAGAGCCTCTCTGATGGAGAGCTAGCGACAGTGCCGCAGACTACAAGCCGTGTCTTTATTTTATAGCCAGATGCCACGAGGCAAAGTAAGGAAGTGGTCAAGATGTTTACAACAGAGGTGGGGTGTGTGTGTGTGTGTGGGGGGGAACAATGGGGGAAGAAGGACACATATGTAACACCTTAATCAATAAAGAAATTAAAAAAAAAAGATGTTTACAACATTCTCGTGGGTTTCGATCCTACTCAATTACATGCACCTGAACTCTTATCAATCCCACATCACTCAGGCACATGGGACCACGTGTTCGGACCATAGGTTCAAGCTTACAATGACAGCTGTTGGCTATAAATGTGCTGGGAGGGCTCTGCCCTCCAAGCTGAGACTTGCACGTGGCCATGAGAGGACTTTGCCCTCTCATTAGTCCAAGGCTTGAACCTGTCCAAACACTGTAGCCGCTCTCCACAGGCAATAATAATGAATGAATTTTTTTTTTTCAGTTGTGACATATACCAATATAATGGAACTGTGAGCAGTAGGGAAAATGGAGTAAGAAACTGTGTAATATTTTTGTAAGTTTTCTGTAAGTCTATAACAAATTCAAAATCCAAAATATTATGGGGAAAAAAAACCTCACCAAAGCAATTCTTAGAGATTAACATTTTTTTAAAATAAATCTTTATTGTTCAGATTATTACAGGTGTTCCTCTTTTATTTTTCCCCATAGCTCCCCTCCACCTGATTCCCCACCCCACCCCATGCCCTTACCCCCCGCCACTGTCTTCATCTATAGGAGTAAGATCTTTGTCCAATCTCTTCCTGCACCCCTCACACCTGCTTCCCCTGAGAATCGTCAGTCCACTCCCTTTCTATGTCCCTGATTCTATTGTATTCACCAGTCCATTCTGTTCTTCAGATTTTTCATTCACTTGATTTTTAGATTCACTTGTTGGTAGGTATGTATTTGATGTCATTTTGTTGTTCGTAATTTTTATCTTTACCTTTTTCTTCTTCTTCCTCTTCTTAAAGGATACCCTTCAGCATTTCGTGTAATCCTGGTTTGGTGGTGATGAACTCCTTTAGCTTTTTCTTGTCTGTGAAGCTCTTTATCTGACCTTCAACTCTGAATGATAGCTTTGCTGGGTAGAGTAATCTTGGTTGTAGGTTCTTGCTGTTCATCACTTTGAATATTTCTTGCCACTCCCTTCTGGCCTGCATAGTTTCTGTTGAGAAATCAGCTGACAGTCGTATGGGTACTCCCTTGTAGGTAATTAACTGTTTTTCTCTTGCTGCTTTTAATATTCTCTCTTTGTCTTTTGCCCTTGTCATTTTAATTATGATGTGTCTTGCTGTGGTCCTCTTTGGATTCCTCTTGTATGGGGTTCTGTGTGCTTCCTGAACTTGTAAGTCTATTTCTTTCACCAGCTAGGGAAAGTTTTCTGTCATTATTTCTTCTAATAGGTTTTCAATATTTTGCTCTCTCCCTTCTGGCACCCCAAAAATTCGGATGTTGGTTCACTTGAAGTTGTCCCAGAGGCTCCTTACACTATCTTCATATTTTTGGATTCTTTTTTCTTTTTGTTTTTCTGCTTGGATGTTTTTTGTTTCCACATATTTCAGATCTTTGGTTTGATTCTTGGGGTACGTTGATCTACAGTTGAGTTTCTGCATATTCTTTATTTCAGACAGTGTATGCTTCATTTCTGACTGATCCTTTTCCATTTTTTTGGCATTCTCATTAAGCTCCTTGAAGGTCTCATCAAGTTTCTCAGCGGTTTTAAGAAGATACTTGAGTAACCTTATAAATGTGGTTCTGAACTCTATGTCATCCAGTAGTTTGCTTTCCTCCGTTTCTTTCATTCGTGACATGTTTCTTTGTCTCCACATTTTGGCTGCTTCCCTGTGTTGATGGAATAGCTTTGTGTGGTAGGTGATCTATAGGGGGCAGTAGCTCAGCCTCCTCAATCACATGAGGTGGATGCTCTTGGTACACCCCTTTGTGGGCTGAGTGCAAAGTCTTGGTGTAGTTAACCCTTAATTTCTGTTAGTACACTGGGAGGAATTGACCTCCAGGCCAATTAGCTGTGAGCACTCGCTGTGTCTATAATGGAAGAACTGCTGCGCTGAAGACACGCTTATGGGGCAGGACTTGTTTCAGTGGGGCTTTGGTGCTCACTGAGTCTGCCTCTTGAATGTGTCACTTATGGATGTGAGGAGTTGAAATCTGGTGTCTCACACTGACCACTAGGTACACTGGCTTCTGGATCTCCAATGGGGTGCAGGTCAGCTACTGTCTGAGGCCACTCAGCAGGAGCTACATTGAGAGCCGCAGTTTTCTCCTCTTTGCTTGGGGTTTGGAGGTTTTGGAGCTGTCTGACCCAGGCTGCAAGTTTGCTAGGTTAAGCTGTGATAGGGCAGGCCTTTCTTATGCTAATAGAGCTGCTTGGAGCTTGGGTGGGTTTGTAGGTTGTGCAGGGCGGGGCCTCAGGGTGTCACTAGGTTAGGGCGTGGCAAACAGCAATGGCTGCTAGTTAGCCGGCTCTGAGTCTCCAACGGCATCCGCGAGTCCCATGCCCCAGTGCAGTAAACAATTATTCCTGCGCGCAGCTCTGCAAGCAAGCCACCCTCACTGGCAGACAGTCCAGCTTCTCTCGGTAGGAGTTTGGGTCCCCCGCATCTCCTCAGAGACTGGATTTCAGAGTAATTGGGGGCTTGTCTCTGTTCGGGTTGAAAAAAGCAATGCACCCAGTCGCCCGCCGCCAGCCCAGATCACGCGCCTCCGTACCTCAGCTTTTCAGCGCTCGTGCACGTCTCAATGCTCTTTTCTCTTTCCTTCTAGTTGTAGAACTTCTACTCAGCCAGCTTTCCCATGGTTCTGGGTGATAGACGTTTTGTCTTTTAGTTGCAGTTTAAATTGTTGTAGGAGGCAGCAGTTTAGGTGTTTACCTACGCCGCCATCTTGGATTCTCCGAAATTAACATTTTAAATGTTATGTGTGACATGTAGACTTCTCATAAGCATGTGTGCACACGTGGAGATGTATACATATATACAGACATGAATTTTTATCCTCTTATTTTATGAGTATATTGAATGTCAATTGCTTTTTGGTGGCCTGGGAAAGGCCACAGACAAAGCCTCGGACACCTGATGTGTCTTAGACCAGCTTAGGTCTTGCTCCATCCTACCCTCTTACACTCCCTCACAGAGCAGCTCCTTCAGGGGAGAGGTTAGGTAACATTTCTTAGGGCTGAGAGACAAAAGAAAGATTTGTCAAACTCCAATATGACATTATGAGTTTATTAAGAGAGCTTATATGTCTCAGTGGGCACCACCCAGTAGGGGTTAAGGGGTCAAGACAGGGCAGGATGGATGGGGGTACTGAGGGGTGACCTGCCCCAGGTAAAGGGGAAAGCTTCACACGTGAACCTGGGGAAGGGCAACAGCCTGTCCCAGGAACTAGCAGGCATCGGCCACAGGGAGGGGCCGGAGAGTCTCTGAGGGTGTCTACAGAAAGCAATCTGTTCTGCCCAGATAAAACTGGATCTAGCACCAGGGGCTGGCATTGGTCAGCCAGCGGTCACATCATGGAACAGCCTGTCCTCCATAGGAGGGATGGGAGGAGTCAGGGATCCTACTCACAGCCTCTCCCTGGCCCCACAAGAATCATCAGAGCAAAGGGCTACCCGTCCTTGCTCTGTGTTGCATATTGTGCTGGAAACCTAATATTCATTCAGTATAGAAATAGAGATACATACATGTCCTTACAGCCATTCTATAACTTAGGCACAATGATGGTCATTTCTCCTTAGTAGAGGAGATCTCTCCTCAATAGAGGACACGGAGATGCACAGAGATGATGTCACTTACGATGGCCTCAACATTTTAAAATGCTGGACCCAGGCCTCCAACCCAGATCGTTCTGATATCTGAGTCTGTGCTCTGGCCAGGGTACGCCCTTGTTGGGCCTGGGCCTGGACACATTACTGGGAGATCTGACGGGGGTTGGCGTGGGCCTGGAAGCTTGTGGTGGTTCCTGGTGCCCACTGTCTGGCTGCTGCAGAGAAAGAGGCTCCTACACAGGCAGAGAGATGGTGCTTGACAATTAAGTAGGTGGGCCATGTGACTTATTTCCTGGACTGGAACACTTAGGGAGGAAATGGGTACTTATTAATATCTGACTTGGAAGGGAGGCATGGATTTGTCTAAATATTAGATCTCTGAGAACTTTGAGAGTCTGCAGGAACTCATGGGCACAGAATGAATTTTTTTTAAAAAAGAAATGTTTTTATTGCCCAGCCAGCATGGCTTAGTGGTTGAGCATTGGCCTATGAACCAGGAGGGCAGGGTTCCACTCCCGGTCAGGGCATATGCCCTGGTTGCGGGCTCCATCCCCATCTTTCTCTCATCGCTGATGTTTCTCTCCCTCTTCCTTCCTCTCTGAAATCATGTCTCTTTTCTTCAGGAGGCAACCTGAATGGAGCAGGAGGGGGCACCTAGAACATCCTCCGTCCTCAGAAGTATCCAGGTGGGGTGGCTCTGTGGGAACATTTCCTGGGCCTGGGGGACAGCGAAACATCCACTGGCCAGTGTGCAAGAGGAAGCTTCTGCCCACAGCCCAGGAGCAGCTCAGTCCAGATCTCCAGCCCCCTCCCATCTGCACCCTAGAGCAGCCTGTCCAGCCCTTCCCGGGACTCAGTTCCCTGCTCCAGGCCCCTCTGCATCTCTTTGCCATCCTGGACTGAGATGGACAAGCTTGTGCTGCTGCTGTTGCTGCTGCTGCTGGGAGGCTTCCCGTTCATGTTCTTCCAAGGAGTGGGTGAGGCCCTAGGCTAGCTGGGCAGGGGTGAGGACCTGGGGGCAGGGGAGCACTCCCGGGATGGTGATCTGTTCCCTTGAGAGGGAATGAGGTCAAGGATGAGGTTCTGGGATGATCACCAGCAAGGGTTTAAGGTCTCTCTGCTGTCCCACCCTAACCACGACCAGGGAAATGGTTCAAGTTCCTTCCAAATAGCCTCAGTGTGGGGTCAGTCACTCCCTTGGGACTGATTAGGGTTGGGGGCCTTTCTCCATTTAGGGTTTTGGGGCTGGCTGGGAAGGCCCTCAGATGCAGAGCCAATGGTTGGTTGCTCAAGACTTTCTCTGAAGCAGCCACCAGGGGGCAGTGCTCCAGCGGGAACAGGTCACTGAAGGACTTCCCTGGAACCAATATTTTCATGCTCTGTGCACTGTCATCACTTAAATGTGTTTGAACATCCAATTACCTTTTGTGGGAGTTGTGGTAGGAATTTTGTGGGACTGCATCCCCACTTTGGGGTCAGCATAGTCGTTATGTCCCATGCTTTTAAACAGATTTCTAGCTGAAGGCGGCCTTTCAGTAGATGCTTTTATTGTATTATGGAACATGGCACCAAGGTAAGTGGAGACATTTCACTTTACTTTTAATGGAATCAAGAACCTTGTGTCACAGTTCCATATACTTAAAAAAAAAAAATCAATTTACATAATGTGAGGGGAGCTTTTCCAGGCTTTAAGAGTCTATTGAAGTGGCCGGTGACCCGGCTGGTTGGAGTGAAGTCCCCTGCACTGAAAGGTTGTGGGTTTGATTCCCACTCAGGTCACATGCCTAGCCTGTGGGCTTGATCCTGCTGGGGGGAGGGAGCATCCAGGAGGTAATCAATTGATGTTTTTCTCTCACAGAGATGTTTCTCTTGCTCTCTCTTTCCTTTCCTCTCTCTAAAATCAATAAACCTGTCCTCAGGTGAGCGTTTGTTTTTTTTTTAAAGCATAATTTGGAGGAGGATTTAGGGTCATACTTTTCTCTTGAAGTCCTCAGCCCTCTCAGTGTCATAGCCCACTTTGGTCCCAGCCCATTAAATCCTGGGATCTGCCTTCATGTCTATTTCTCTATAGCTCCAGCCACATTGTGTGTGGTCTGCAAGATTTTTAATAAGGGCAAATGTCTGGAAGGCAACGGAAACTGCACCGTGGAGGAAGGCCCGGTTGCAGAACCAAAGATTTCTTCTTTATCAATGAGAAAGGTAGTGCTGTTGAGCCAGGCTCTCCTTTACTTCCTGAACAGGCCCCTGACTTCAGACACGGCGTAGGGGCTCTCCAGCCCGAGGAAGCCCTTGTTGAGAGGTGGATGTGTCTGTAGTCTGGACCAGGCTTGGCGAGTTGGGGAGGTTCCTCTTACTTGAGTTCCAAGCATTGTCCTCTGGCAATGAATATGAATTCCTTCTCTTCCAGGTGGGTGGAGCCACGAGCACACTGAATTGGACTGCTCAGATCACTGTTCACCTTCAAATTCCTATCATGGGGCCCTGAAGATTGTAACCTTTTGTTGTAAAGGTCAACATTTCTGTAATAGAAATCAAGGAAATGAATGAGAATACAAGTTGTAGAAACAACCAATTCCTTTCTCAGTGGTGATGTCCACGGGCCCTCTCCTGTCTCTGGTGTCTCTGCTCCTATCTGCCTCCACGTGTGCTCTTGAAGAGCATGCAGGGCCCTGCTCTCTCCTCCACGTTTCCCTCTTCACTTTCCTCTTGGCCACTGGCTCTGTCCCCGTGACACCAAACATTCTCAGCTCACCCTTGTTTCAGGGCTCTGCTTCCTGCACATCTGCAATCACCATCAGCCCCCTCTGACCTTGCATGTCCTGGGTCTCTCACATCATTGCATTTCTCTGGCTGCCTAGCTGCCTGATTTCTCCCTACCAACGAAGGAGTGACTGGAATGTGCCCAGAAAAGGGTTGGGTTCCATTCTACACATCAGGGGTTTAAGGTCAGTGGACAACTCAGGAAAATGTGTCCAATGGAGAGATAGAGCACAAAGTTTAAGAAGGTTCCAAAGCCTGAGGCATACAGATGTGATCATCAGCTCTAGATGCTACATACAAAGTTGGGATCTACTGAAAGCTTAGGTTATGAGACCTAAAGAGGTTGTCCCAGGAGAAGAGAAGGGGACAGGGTGGGTGAATCTTAGGTACTAGAGACGGCCACCATAAAGAGTGGGTGTAGGTCACTCCTTAAGAAGATTCATGGGTGATGGTCCCAGAAGCCACATTACAGTGAGTTGAGAAAAATGATGGACTATGATGGGAGGAAGTAGGGACTATGGTCAACTCTTCCAAGAAGGTTGGGCAGAACTAAGAAAGTGAAACAGTATTTTTTGTAAGATGAGTGAGTTTAATATGGTTTTAGGCAAAGAAAGATTTATGTCTTCTCGTTTACATTTGTTTAATGTAAAAAAATCTTCCCATTATAGCTATAGCAATGTGTATGTCTATGTCTTTCTCCATATCTATAATAATAAAAGCATAATATGCTAATTAGACCGGACGTCCTTCCTGATGAAGCCAGGGCTGCAAGGGAAGCCTGGGTCCCGGGTGCCAGAGGGAAGTCAGTGCCGGCAGCTAGGGGAAGAAGGCCTACTGTTGCCCTGGCCGGTTTGGCTCAGTGGATGAGCGTTGGCCTGAGGACTGAGGGGTCCCGGGTTCGATTCTGGTCAAGGGCACATGCTGGGGTTTTGGGCTCGATCCCCAGTGGGGGGTGTGCAGGAGGCAGTCAATCGATGATTCTCTCTCATCATTGATGTTTCGATTTCTATCTCTACCTCTCCCTTCCTCTCTGAAATTAATAAAAATATTTTTTAAAAAAAGGCCTACTGTTGCACGGATGTTGTGCATCAGGCCTCTAACATATATATATATATATATATATATATATATATATATATATATATACACACACACAATGATTTCTGCTCATTTTGTTGATCTCTTGGCTTTTCTTTTTCTTTGCATCTCTTGTCCTTAGCCTTTTCTTTATCTTTTTCTTTGCTGTTTGTTACAGGAAAATGGAGATTATTTGTGTTTTTTTATTACTTATTGACTGTCTCCCACTCATAATTTAAAACAAACTAAATGGAATATTTTACCTTTCTTTTGGAACGACCAACAAAATAAATTAAATTTATTTTCTGTGTGTTTAATTTAGGTAAACATTTTTTTAAAAGTTATCAGAAATATCCTCTAAAAATCATTTTTTTTTAGAATATCAAATTTAAAAATTTTATAGATTTTTATCTATAAATCTGAGCTGAGAAAGGAGATAAAAGGGAAGATAGGTAGAATTAGCCATTGTGGGAGGCTTGTTATTAGATGCTAAAATGCCAGCAACAACCCCGTTAAGATCAAAGCCAATAGAACCACATATTGTAGTGTATATTAAGCTGGGTGCACCGGTACTTATTATGTCTGATCTCATCAGAAAGAACTACAGCTGGGTCATGGTGATGGTGGCAGGATGTCTATTATAAAAAAAACAACCCACCAAAACACAGAAAACAAAAGTTGGCAAGAATGTGGAGACTTAAGAACACTTGGTCACTCTTGGTGAAATGGATAATGGTGCAGCCAACAGCATGATTGTTCTTCAAAATATTAAAAATGGAATTGCCATATGATCCAGCAGTTCCACTTCTGGTATATGGCCATAAGGATTGAAAGCGGGGTCTCAAAGAGATATTTGCACACCCATGTTCATAGCAGCATTCTTTACAGTAGCCAAAATGTGTAAAAGGCGCAAGTTCCCACCAACCAATGAATGGATAAATAAAATGTGGTGCATACATGGGAAGAAATATCATTTAGCCTTAAAAATGAAGAAAATTCTGCCCAGCCAGCATGGCTCAGAGGTTGAGTGTTGACCTATGAACCAGGAGGTCAGAGTTCAATTCCCGGTCAGGGCACATGCCGAGGTGTGGGCTCGATCCCCAGTGGGGGGCGTGCAGAAGGCCGCTGATCAATGGTTCTCTCATCACTAATGTTTCTGTCTCTTTCTCTCTGAAATGAATAAAAATATATTTAAAAAAAAATAAAAATATATTAAAAAATAAATGAAATAAAAATGAAGAAAATCCTGACACATGGTACATCATAGGCGAAACTTGAGAACATTAAGCTGAGAAAAACAAGACAGCCTCCAAATACAAATACAAATCATTCCACTTCAGTGAGGGTCCTCAGGACTCAAATTCACAGAAACAGGATGTAGAATGGTAGTTGCCAGGCGCTTGAGAGAGGAAGGGGTGGGGAGTTGTTAGTTAATGGACGTAGAGTTTTAGTTTTGCAAGATGAAACATTTCTGGAGATCTGTTTCACAACAATGTGAATATACTTAACGCTAATAAACAGTACACTTAGAAATGGCTAAATCAGTAAAATTTATTTATGATTTCCCATAATTCAAGATTTGGAAAACAAAAGAGGAAATGAAAGAAATCCTCACCCGAGGATATTTCTTCCATTGATCTTTAGAGAGAGAGTAGAAGATAGGGAGGAGGGGTGGGGGAGAGAGAGAAACATGGATGTGAGAGAGATACATTGACTGGTTGCCTCCTGCACATGGGGCCAGGGATCAAACCTGCAACTGAGGTACATGCCCTAGACCAGGAATTGAACCTGAGACCCTTTGGTCCAGGGGCCAACACTGAGCAAAACCGGCCAAGGTTACCCTTTGTAATAAAAATAAAAATAAGAGCAAAACAAAAGCCCAAATAACTCCTGCCCTTTATGACTCCCTCCACACTGCACTAATGGCCAATGGAAAATCTGTGCCTATTGGCCGTCTCTGTATTCTTTGGAAAAATATTATGCAGGTCCTGTGCCCATTTTTTAATTGAGTTGTATGAGTTCTTTACATATTTTTTTATATTAACCCCTTACCTGGGGAGTTCTTTCATAGAGACAGTTTCTGTTTGAGATGATGAAAATGTTCTGGAAATGTATAGAGGTGAGGGCTAAAGCACAATGTGACTGTACATCACTGAATTGTACACTTAAAATGGTTAAACTGGTATGCTGGCTGCCTTGCATCTGGTCTTGTTATTCATGAGAGTTGTTCTTGTAATCCATTCAGGGCCCCCAGATGTCTCAGTGCAGCCTCCCCCACTTCCTCACCCCACTTAGACTTGGGGTTTGGCCAGAACAGCAGAACCAGACTACCAGGCCTGGTGGGCTTCACTAGGTCCAGATGGCATTTCAAAGTTGTACCACGGTTCTTCCTCAGCCACAGTTCATTTCTCTTGGGCCTCTTGGCTCTTGAAACAGTGGGGAGCGGGGGTAGGGGGTAGGGGGGGTGGGGGGGGGACGTTGAGAGCAAAAGCTTTTCTGGATGTTGAGGTTTCTTCAGAAAGGATGGGTAGGGTGTAGTTGGGAGGAGGTCCCTGCCAGTTAGCTGGGTTTTAACTTTTCTGATAGGAGGGGGTCGAATTGGACCTCATCCTTAACTGACAAGCTGTTGCAGTAGCTTTCATTACAGCAGAGGACTACGTCTTTCTTCTTGTTGGTGATGCGTATATATTCCACACACCTTTTGGGGCAGCTCAGGATGGAGTATTGGTAGACGTATTCTGAAGAGGGTGGGAAAATGGCAGAGAGGCCCAGGTTAGACTCGGGGTATGCCAGGGAATGTGGCTTAGTGAGCAGCCCCCCTCCACTCCTGTCCCCTTAGGAAGAATCTGAGACTTGAAGACCCATCCACCAAAGGGGTGGCCTCCTTCCAGGATACCTCACTCCCGCCCCCAACACCCACATGCATTTGCAGCAAAGGAGCTGCAACAGCTAGCCTTGATTAGGGATTCAGTCCCTGGACATCAGAGATGGATGAGATTTGGAGGTCATCCATTAAAATTCAATCATTGGCCAGCTGATGTGGCTCAGCTGGTGACCACAGTCAATGGTTGAGCATTGACTCAGGAACCAAGAGGTCACCAGTTCAATTCTCAGTCAGGGCACATGCCCAGGTTGTGGGCTTGATCCCCAGTAAGGGGCGTGCAGGAGGCAGCCAACCGATGATGTTTCTATCTTTCTATCCTTCTCCCTTTCTCTCTCTCTAAAAATTAATCTCTATATATAAAAGCCTAAGCAACCATTATGACCTATTGACTGAACGACTGGTTGACCAGTCACTATGATGACGCACTGACCACCAGTGGGCAGATGCTCAATGCATGAGCTGCCCCCTGGTGGTCAGTGCACTCCCACAGCCAACCTCCCATGGCCCCAATCCCTCCTGTGATCCCTCCCCCCCATGGCCCCAATCACTGGTCAGGCCTAGGGACCCTATCCCTGCACGGATTTATGCACCAGGCCTCTAGTAAAAGCATATTTAAAACACACACACACAACTCAATCATTGTACAGATAAGCAATTTGAACTCAGAAAAGGAAAACCATGTGCCCTAGACTAGTGGTCGGCAAACTGCGGCTCGCGGTTTGCCACTCTGTTGACTAATGAGTTTGCTGACCACTGGGATAAGGGCTTAATCACAAGGAACAACAACAGCCTGTAATTATTGGAATCGAGAGTCTAGGGTCAGTGGTCGGCAAGCTCATTAGTCAACAGAGCGGCAGTTTGCCAACCACTGCCCTAGACCATCCGCTGAGTTCACGCTAGAGCTGGTGGGACTAAAGAATTCAAACTCCAGACCTGAGGCTCTTTTTGTTTGTTGGTTCGCCAGGCCAAGGCATAACATTCAATCTCCCATCCCTCCCTTCCCTCCAGCCCTCACCTCACCTGCAGTGTAATGTTGAGTATACACTTCTCTGGTCTGGCAAGCAAAGTCAGGGTATCTGGATTTACAGGAACCTAAATTCTTTCTGCAAGTCTTGCCGACAAATTCATCGCAGGAGGTGCAAATTGGAATTCTCCTTGTAGGATCTGGACATCATGTGAGAACTGTGAGATGAGGCCAAGGAATGCCAAATAGGGAAGAGAAAAGGGCCCCACTGTGGGGGAAAGACGTGAGGCCACGACCCTGGACTTTCCAGGCTTCTTGTCCCCTCAGGGGACCCTCCCTGCGCAGCCCACATCTATCTCCGGGAACCCGGTTCTATGTCATGCAGGGTTACCAGAAAGCTCTCTCCCTTCTTTCTCTTCAGACTCATCCTGCATCTGTGGCTTCTAGAGGGGACACCAAACTAGGCATTTTATTGCTGGTAGAGCCAGGTAAGCTTGTCTGAGAGAGAAGACCCAGGATCCCTTGGGGAAAAGAGCGGGATCCCTATTCCAAGTTACTTATCAATATACCTTTTCTCTCAGTTGAAATAAAAATAATAAAAAAAATATATTTTAATTGATATTTTACAGAGAGAAGGGAGAGGAATAGAGAGTTAGAAACATCCATCAGCTGCCTTCTGCACACCCCCCCACTGGCGATGTCCCTTGACCGGAATTGAACCTGGGACCCTTCAGTCCGCAGGCCTATCCACTGAGCCAAACCAGTTAGGGCCTCAGTGATTCTTTTTTTTTTAAGTTTAAAATAGTTTTTATAAAGATATAACATATGTAATGACTGTTCACTCTACAAAATCTTGATCATAGAGCTTATAATACACCTAGTTGTCATTTTTCTCTTGTCTGCATAGACTTCTTCTCATTAGCTGCTTTCTGCTTTTGTTGCATGATCTCAGAGTCTCTCTGTTTTCTCTGAGAGGTAGTCAAGCTATCCTCTTTTCTTTTCCCTTGCTAATTTCCTGGGATTTCTTCATGTTTTTCTGGCGGGCAAGTTCTCATTGATTTCCCATGGGCCATGCCGACTACCTCACCGAGCCCGGAAGAGAGCGACTCGGAAAAGCACAGGCTTCCTCGCACGCTCAGCGGACGTCCCCACCAGTGGGTCTGGAAGGCTGGCATCAGCCCTTCCCCTCACATCATCCCGGGAGTTACACTTCGGGCGAAGCTACTGAACAGCAGGCACAGCAGGGGCCCCAGGGAGACTTTCCATGGTGGGGGAGGGAATTTACAGCAGCCAAGGGCTCAGGGTCCTGAGCCCAGCAAACACTGTCCCTGCAGCTTCTGCTCCTCCTCCTCAGGACTTTCTAGGATATTACTCCCTGATCCCATCCTTCTGCCCAGTTGACTCACCGTCTGCGACTGCGTAAGAACAGCACAAGAGCAGGAGGGCTCCTGGGAGCAGGGGGAACAGGAGCCAGCCCATATATGTTGGGAAAAGGATGATGCAGCGGGAAACCAAGCACCAGGGAGGGCTCAGTGATGGTGTCCTAGACAGGCTGTGGGATGGAGACGAAGCTGCATTTCCTCCCAGCCTCCTGCTCTTCCAGTTGCATCCTGAGCTATAAAAGGTGCCTTTAATTTATTTACTTGCATTGGGAGGCCCCACCTCTAAGAGATGGGTGCTCTGCTTCCTCTCTCCATTCCAGAGCCCACGCAGGGCCAGGACCGAGACATTTGCATATGAAAGAGGTGATCAAAGGAAGACAGAATAGTCACAAGCTCATCCCAGAAAAGGCAGGGGATCTAAAGGAAGCAGAGCTGGGAGCCACCTTCAGATTCCACACAGTCTTTGCTTTTTCCAACCTTTGGCAACCTTTCGGTGTTCGGGATGAACTCTGTGTGAGGTTACCAACTAGCCTACTGAGCCCCGGTACCAGGCTATACCCCACAGGCACACACATGCATGGCACACCCATTTGATTCAGCCACATCGCCTAACACTGGGCTGGTCAAGGGGGTGACCATTCGAGTGAAGGTAAGAAAGGAGCTCACCTCAGATTTTCAGTATGTCTGATAAGAATGGAGTTGGAGACAACAAATTCAGTTATCATTCAATAAAACATGTCTGGCACAAGGACCCAAGACGTCACCATATCAGATTGTCCCAAGTGGTGAGCCAATTACAGGATAGGGAACCTAAGTGGACTATATACTCAGCCCACAGCTGGGAGAAATTGGAGGCAGGAAAACAAAGGAGATAATTTACATTCTATTTTGCAACAATTCCATTTTTTCCCAGGCAAACAACCGGATTACATGTTAAGGAAACCATGGCACCTATTCAAAGGGAGGGCACCTAAAGGTTGCAAATCCCCCAACATGATTTTTCCTCTCTTTATGTCCCTCTCTGTCCCTTCTGACAACTCATTAAGTCCACTTGTTTTTCTTTCCCATGTCTCTTGACTAAGTTATAGTTGGACCATGACAAGGACACAACCCAAGTCTAAGCATCAACCACGTTAGCCTGGCTGCTGTAGCTACCTTTGCTGGTCCTCTAGTTAGTTCCCTCACTCTCTTTTCATATATTTCCACCTCTTTGAGGATGAGTTAAAAACAGTTGCCTTTGCCCTAACCGGTTTGGCTCAGTGGATAGAGTGTCAGCCTACAGACTGAAGGGTCCCAGGTTCGATTCCGGTCAAGGGCATGTACCTTGGTTGCGGGCTCATCCCCAGTAGGGGGTGTGCAGGAGGCAGCTGATCGATGTTTCTCTCTCATCGATATTTCTAACTATCCCTCTCCCTTTATCTCTGTAAAAAATCAATAAAATATATAAAAAATAAAAATAAAAAACAGTTGCCTTTGTCCAAAAAGCCTATTCTGAGGTTCACTGCTATGGAACCCAAATCCTTTCAGATAGTTTCACAGTCCAGTCCTAATCTGACCAAAAGCTATTCAGAAGAGGAGTCAAATACCAGAATAAGAGAACTAGAATAAGAGACTAGAATAAGAGAACAATCTATGGAGGGAGTATAATGTGATGAATTATAGGACTTGGCTAAGCAGAATCAAGATCAATGGCATTCTTTAAAGAGAGAAAGGTGCATGCACACTTCTAGAAATTGAAAGCTATGTCACATATAGGAATTTTTTCTTAGAATGTCTTTATTTGGTTTTGGTATTAAGGTAATGCTGGCTCCATAAAATGAGTTAGGACAAACTAATTCCTCCTCAATTTTCTGGAAGACTTTCTTGAGAATTTGTGTTATCCCTTTTTGTTTGTTTGTTTTAGAGAGAGAGAGAGAAAGGAAGGGGGAGAGAGAGAAACATTGATGTGAGAGTGAAACATCCATCGGCTGCCTCCTACACACCCTCTATGAGGGATCGAGCCTGCAACCCAGGCATGTGCCCTGACTGGGAATTGAACTGGCAACCTTTCAGTGCACAAGATAAACCATACTGGTCAGGGCAGTGTTATTCCTTTCTGAACTGTTCAATGAGTTCACTGGTAAAGCATTGGAACTTTCTTAGTGCGAAGGTTAATATTTTGAAAAGTGTATTTCTTTCTTCTTGAGTGTCCTTTGGTAGTTGGGGTCCTTAATAATAATAAGCACCAGGTGAGTGTGCTTATGGGAGGATGGAAGATCATGTGTTTGCCAGACTGATGAGTGCCAGAGGGGAAGGGGGTTGGAGATCTGGGTGAAGGAATTGAGAAGTACAGATTGGTAGTTACAGAATAGTCATGGGGATGTAAAGTTCAGCATAGGGAGTATCCTATCTATTAAAAGAGTAATATGCAAATTGACTTTCACTCCAACATACAAGATGGCTGTCCCCATCTTGTCAAAGATGGCTGCCCTCATGTGGACACAAGATGGCCACCAGAAGATGGCCAACAGGGGATGGCAGTTAGGAGGGGCCAGGCCTGCAAGGGAGGGCAGTTATGGGCAATCAGGACAGTAGGGGAGGGCATTTGGAGAGACCAGGCCTGCAAGGGAGGGCAGTTAGGGGCAATCAGGCTGGCAGGGGAGTGGTTAGGGTGTTATCAGGCTGGCAGGCAGAAGCGGTTAGGGGCAATCAGGAAGGCAGGCAGACGAGCTGTTGGGAGCCAGCAGTCCTGGATTGTGAGAGGGATGTCTGACTGCCCGTTTAGGCCCAATCCTGGTAGGTCCCAGATTGGAGAAGGTGCAGGCTGGGCTGAGGGACACGTCCCCCCCCCCCCCCCGTGCACGAATTTCATGCACCGGGCCTCTAGTAGTCAATAATATTGTAATGACTACTAGTATGTACAGTGCCAGGTGGGAATTGGAAATATCAGGGGGAACATTTTATAAAGTATACTAGAGGCCCAGTGCACAGATTTGTGCATCGGTGGGGTCCCTTGGCCTGGTCCCCCGAGGGGTCCTGGATTGTGAGAGGGCACAGGCCAGGCCGAGGGACCCCACTGGTGCACTATCAGGGCCAGGGAGGGACCGTGGGAGGGCTCCAGGGCGTGTCCAGCCTGTCTGGCCCAGTCCCAATCAGCTGGATCCCAGCAGCAAACTAATATACCAGTTGGAGCATCTGCCCTGTGGTGGTCATTGCGTGTCATAGCAACTGGTCAAACAGTTGAACAAATGGTCGGACGCTTAGCATGTTAGGTTTTTATTATATAGGATGATTGTCTAACCACTATGCAGTAGACTTGAAACTCATACAAATTAATATGGAATTTAAAATGCAATTGAAAAAAATTAACATCTCAAAAAAAGGTAATGTGTTTGCAGTGTTTCTAACAGAGCAGGTGCTTAGAAAATATATAGTCATTATTATTGTTATCCTCTGAAGAGAAAAAGAACAGTCTCTTGCCCTAACTGGTTTGGCTCAGTGGATAGAGCATCAGCCTGAGGACTCAAAGGTCCCAGGTTCGATTCCGGTCAAGGGCATGTACCTGGGTTGCAGGCACATCCCCACTAGGAGGTGTGCAGGAGGCAGCTGATCGATGTTTCTCTTTCATCGATGTTTCTAGCTCTCTATCCCTCTCCCTTCCTCTCTGTAAAAAAATCAATAAAATATATTAAAAAAAAAAAAAAGAACAGTCTCTGACTAAGACAAAAAAAAGTCTCTAGTTTAATTTCACTCAAAAATTTATACTATAGTCCTAGCTGGTGTTGCTCAGTGGCTAGAGGGTCAGCCCAAGGACTGAAGGGTCGCAGGTTCTATTCCAATCAAGGGCACGCACCTCGGTTGCAGGCTCGATCCCAGCCCCGTCAGAGCTCATGCAGGAGGCAACCAATCTATGTGTCTCTTTCACATCAATATTTCTCTCTCCCCCTCCCTTCCACTCTCTCTAAATATCAATGGGCAAATATCCTCAGGTGAGGAATAACAACCACAAAACAAACCTGTCCCATAAAATGACAGGAATTCAAAAGCCCAAATACTAACACCTTGGAAGAATCAAAACATCAACGTTGCACCCCAGGGACTTTTCATTGCACCCCTTTCCTCATTTTAGTGATTATAATTTTTCAGCGGCCAGCAATCATTTTCTCTCAGGGTGCCTCTGTAGCTCACATAGGGATATAGAAATGTCAGTTAAGTCGCTTCCACAGCTCAAGGGAGCAGCGCATGACTGATTCTGTCCTCCCTCCGTGGCTCACAGCAGGAGCTGGAGCTGGAAGTCGGTACCTACATTCTGGTGGAGACTGGCGGTAGTTCTGCTGTGGCCAGACAGGCCCTCCGACGGGAGCAGCAGGCCAAGTCACCTGCTCCCATCCCACGCCCTCTAGGTCTGGGTGGCCGGGGTGGCTGCTTCCTCAGTTCGCGCCGATGCAGGCCTTTTAAGGAAAACTCGGAGACGTTGACCCCAGACCATTTCCTCCTTGGGCGTCAGTCTTCCCGCTTTGTAAGGTTTTGAAGTGGAGGCCAGGAAAGGTGAAATGATTTGCCAGGGTCACAGTGCTAGGCGGCAGAACTGAGATTTCCACGTGGGCCTGTCACCAGAGCTTGTGCACCTTGCAACATTTTTTTTTTTACTTCAACAGTTTAGAGGTATAAGTGACAGCACTGTAAGATATTTAAATGTGCATCATGGTGATGTGCTATACGCTGTGAAATTCGTACAGCTACAAAATTAATATCTTTAAAAGCGTTTTAGTGGCACGACCTCTCCCCAACCCCCAATCAAGTTAGTTATCACACCCATCGTCTCACTTTGTGCTGAATAAAATAAGGCAGACGATAAAAACAGCAGCAGCAGCAGCAGCAGCAGCAGCAGCAGTAAAACTCATAGAAACAGAGAATAGAAAAGTGGTTGCCAGAGACGGGGGTGGCGGGAATAGGAAGAGGTTGGTCTGAGGGCACAGACTCTCCGCTAGAAGATGGATACAGTCTGCGGCTCGAAAGTACAGCGTGGTGACCATAGTTGATAACAGGGTGTTGTGGAATTGAAATTTTGGCTATTTTATCACCTTTGAAGTTATGGAGACCTGGCACGCCAGCGGACCCAAGCAGGGGTCCTCATCACAGTGCCTTAGACTAACCTGGCCGACTTGGGGGAGGGACTTTCCTGGGGTGAGGGGGAGTGTGGAGGCGTTACAAGAATCTCACTTTCTTATTCTTTGGGTGAGCATACATTTTCAGGAAATTGCTAAGACATGGAGAGGAGGCTATGTCCTCTTTCTAACCTTGCGTTTTCAACACTTTGGCACGTGTTAAGTCTTTGAAATTGTAAGAGCTGTGCTTTTTTCTTTTTCTTTCCCTTGAGTATGTTCATATCTGCTAAATGCCCTAACACCCTTTCACTTCTTCCCCACCCACCTCTGAATGGCACCTGGAGCTCCATGCTGCCTTGCTCTAATTAGTGCTCCTTGTTCCTTCTCACCTGGCTAAGCTCTTCGCCATGCATCCGCTGCCCACCTGGACCTTAATGATCAGAAACTAGCTCAGCTCAAGGCCCCAAGAAGAAGATGTTCTGTTCCCCTATGGGCTGACCCCAGGTTTCTTGGAATTACATCCACAGCGTTAGTGCGCCTACTTCCTTGAGAACAGGGACCCAACACTGTAGAAACATGACCAGCGGTGCGTTTCTCTCAGGCCTCCTCCTCTCTCTTTTTTAAATATATTTTTTATTGATTTCAGGGAGAGGAAGGAAGAGGGCGAGAGAGGGATAGGAACATCAATGGTGAGAGAGAATCACTGATCAGCTGCCTCCTGCACGCCCCACACTGGGGATCAAGCACGAAACTCAGGAATCGAACAGTAACCTCCTGGTTCCTAGGTCGACACTCAACCACTGAGCCATGCCAGCCTGGCTTTTCAGAGTTTTCTTGAATCTCTGAGATGATGTTTCTGTACTGGAATGTTCTCAGCTCTAATATTCATCTAATGGAATGCTCTATAGAAAAAAAGCAAGCTTCATACAAAAACATGGATAATTTATAAAATGCATGCTGGTTGACTCCATTTATATTGATATTCAAAACCAAGCAAAAATATGGTGTGGTAAGACTATAAAACTATAAACTTCTTAAGAGAAAGGATGACGTTCCCACTAGATGAGGCAACTAGCTGAGGAGACTGTGGTTAGGAAGGGGCACCGGCCGTGGAGGGGTTTTCTGTGGCCCCGGCAACACTCAATTTCCTGACCCGGCTCATAGTTACATGTATATTTTAGAATAATTTCAGATGTGCATTCGTGTTCTGTGCTCTTTCTTGGTATGTATGTTAGTTTCCACCAATATAAAAATCCCACAGCTATGCACACACAGGAAGTAACACGCGGAATTTGCTCCAGTGAACTGGTCAGGGACAGTCTCTCTGAATACAGAGAGATTATTTTTATAATTATGACAGATGTAAGATTATTTTTATAATTATGACAGATGTAAGATTATTTTTATAATTACGGCATATGTAAGATTACTTTTATAATGATGATATATGTAAGATTATTTTTATAATGATAACGTATGTAAAAACATGTCATAAACTCGCAGCTCAGCGGGCTATGTGCCACGTTGGGAGTGTTGACAGTTTGCAAAGAGGTCTCTGAGCAAGGCCTTCATATACCGTCAATTCACATTGGAGAGGAGAAGGGGAGTCCCAAATTCTATATACAGATTTTTGAGTGAAATTAACCTAGAGACTTTTTTTTTGTCTTAGTCAGAGACTGTTCTTTTTTTCTTCAGAGAATAACAATAATATTGACTATATTTTTATAGCACCTGCTCTGCTAGAAACACTGCAAACACATTATCATTTTCTTTTGAGATGTTAATTTTTTCAATTCAATATTATTTTGTATGAGTTTTAGGTCTACAGTATAGTGGTCAGACAATCATCTATCTCTATATATAAAAGGCTAAGTGACCATCTGACCGTCCAACTGTCCAACCAGCTGGTACATATGACGTGCACTGACCACCAGGGGGCAGATGCTCAATGCAGGAGCTGCTGAGCTGTGGTGACTTGGCAGCAGTGGTTCTCAGGTGATGCACCCCGGAACCAGAGAGGAGGGAGACCAATTCCTCACGGGGCAATTCCACCTTCAGCCGTGGGTTATGTTATTGCTGGGGCACTGTTGGCCCTGAATATGGTTTCTTATTAATTTCCTTTCAATGTGCACGAATCTGTGAACCTACCTGTACACCAAAAGGTTGCTGGTTCAATTCCTGGTCAGGGCACATGCTCAGGTTGCAGGCTCAATCCTCAGTGTGGGACATGCAGGAGGCAGCTGATCATTGAGTCTCTATCATCATTGATGTTTCTGTCTCTCTCTCTCCTTCTCCCTTTGTCTCTGAAATAAATTAAAAACAATTTTTTTAAGTAAAGAAAGGAATAACACTAATTCTCAAAAAAGTCTTCCAGAAAATTGAGGTCACCCAAGGGAAGAGTTCTTCTGGAGATAGCTGGGTTTGCCGGTGGCATATTGAATGTACAGGAGATTTTATTTGCGATGTAAGCTGTAACAGGACCAGTGGATAAGCTATTGGCTACTCATTCTCCCTAGTCACTCCAACGGCCATGTTACCTTCTCCAGACCTCAGAACCACGGGGAGGAGCTGTCTAGGGAACTGTGGATGTTTTGAACAAGCTTGAGATTCCCAGAAAATCCTCAGGGGTGGCGAGTCTCAGGGTAGAAAAGAACGCACACAGGCTCTTCATAGACACTTCTCTTATGTTCTTTATTGGATCTGCATGTGTTGTCTGAAAAGCTTCTATTTTCACACCCTTCAAGATGGTAGAACTTCTCTGGTTTCAACAGGTCCTGGTCACCCAGAGCTGTGCTCCTCCCTTGCCCGAGGGAAAAGAGACAGGCTGCTCTGTTCTGACTGTTCTTTCCAACCCTGATCGAGAAGAGGCTGTTCTTTCTGCTGAATCACTGGCATGTGTCCTGTGGGTACTGGGAAAAGCCAGGAGCCTGAGGCTAGCAGTGCCGCTCAGGGCCAGTGAATGTGCTTCTTCATCCAGTCGACTCACCTCATCACGTGTGGGATCTGCCACAGCTGAGAGCTCCGTCCTCAAATCCAGGTACTCACCATCAGCCCCATTAACCTCTTCTGAAAGGTCATTATGTGGAACTACCTGGATTAGCAACCAATTTCAGGATATTTGGCTAAATTCCCTGTGGAGAGTCAATCTGTTTCCTTTAAAAGTAATAACTAGAAAGCAAATCTCCGTTCAAGAAATGTCATTTTCAGTATTTTGCCTAACATCAGAGATGCAAAGCAAAAATCCTAGCCCTAATCTAACTGGCTTCTAATCTCACACATATGGACACCACCGAAGACCTCCCTGGTCACTCTCAGTTGAGATAAACCTTGGCTACCTTTCCTGTCTAATTGTACCCTCAGAATGCTGTGATGGGGAGAGGAGCATCCTGAATAAAGGGGCCATGCAGACTTAGGTAAGGTAAAGCAATCCTGAACACTTGTAAGTCATGGGTCTGAAATTTAGGACATAAAAAAATTATTCTTGGGGTGCACCAAGAGGATTAGAAAAAGGATTAGAGGCACTGAGAGAAGGGACAGAGTGGACCCAGAAAGAAAATCAGGAGTATCGGCTGGCATGGCTCAGTGGTTGAGCATCAACCTATGAACCAGGAGGTCACGGTTCAATTTCCGTTCAGGGCACATGCCCGGGTTGTGGTCTTGCTCCCCAGTGTGGGGCGTGAAGGAGGCAGTTGATCAATGATTCTCTCTCATCATTGATGTTTCTTTCTCTCTCTCCTTTTCCCTCCCTCTCTGAAATCAATAATAAAAAGTATATTTTAAAAAAGGAAAATCGGGTATTTTGAGATATTGAGGCTATTTTAGGAGAAAAGTAAGTCAATGGAAAGGGTTTCAATAAGCAAAAAATCCAGGTGGGTCAGTAAAGCAGGAGAAAGAAGTCTCTTCTTCAGGAGAAGTGGCATAATGACATCACAGGAGAGTAATTAGTGAGGAGATGGTCCTGGCAGGCGCAGAAGGAGAGCCTGTTCTTTCTGGTGGCTGCCATTAGCGAAAGAAACAAGTATGGAAGGAAAGAGGGAAGATCTCAAATTGTGGGAGAGAGGAATATAGAGAAGCAGAGGAGATACTAAATGTCAGGGCAATGAGACGAGCTAATGACAATGCACAACACAAAAATCAGTGATGACGTGTGTGTGTGTGTGTGTGTGTGTGTGTGTGATGCACAAATACTTAATGGTGCTATTTCACAGCTTCACCTGGGTTCTAGGTGCCCCAGGGAAGCAGTTCACGAATTTACCTCTCTTCCTCCTTCTTCCCTCGATGGAAAAAAAAAGCTCGTGTGCTCTCTGGTACGCAGTAATAATATCCAGCATATCATGGAGAAAATCTCTTTGGTGCATCGCTCTTGTCCCCTGCCTCATCAGCCCACATCTGGCTGAGACCACTGCCCCCTTTGCTGTAGACCTACATTGTGCCCTAGTGCCATCTGCTTCCTTCCAGTGCTGTTTCTCCCCCTCTATGGCTTTGCCCTAAGCATGGACACAGACCCTACCCTCAATTCCTTGCAAATAACAGCAGGGACCAGACTTCCTTTGCAGTCTGTTGAAGGTAGAATAAGATACTGGCAATGGCTTTCTTAGAATCCACTGGCTCAGTCCCTCCATGGGACCTTCACATTCAGCCACCGACCTAACTGGATGCATAGTCACTCTCAGAGTTCAGGAAAAACTCACCAATACCTGGCCTGACAGCCAGTGGGAAGGACCAGCTTCCCTCCCTCCAGGAGAAGTGATCCAAAACTTCTATCTTCTAACAAGAGTCTAAGTCTCACCCTGATTGATGTGGGTCAGTGGTTAGAGCGTCTGCCCATACATTGAAGAGTCACGGGTTCGATTCCCAGCCAAAGGCATATACCTGGGTTGTGGCTTTGATCACCGGCCCTGGTGGGGGCAGGAGCAGGAGGCAACCAATAATGGATGTGTCTCTCTCACACCTCTGTCTCTATCCCTCTCTCTTCCTCTTCCTCTATCCTTTCCAGTCTTTCTAAAAATCAATGGAAAAAATTTCCTTGGGTGAGGATGAACATACAAAAAATCTGTCTCAACTCCAAGAGTGGGAAGTAGTTTCCTCCTCGACTCTCATCTCCTACACTAGGGTTGGCTTCAAGATGACTGACAGTGGGGAACCACTCCCCGAAGGAGAATCCTCTGTCGGGGCCTCTGAGCCTAACCTCCCCCTTCTCTTCCCCATTCCCTGTAGGCATCAGCCTTTCTGCCTTCCAGTTATCTGCACGCATGCTCTCTGTGCTTTAATGAGCACCTTGGTGGGGCTGACTGAATCCTACCAGCCCAGCCCTGATCCACCCTGTCCTCCCCACCGTGTGGAATAAAGAAAAGGCCATTGAACATGACATGGGACAGACCTGAGTGGCAGGACTGAAATAAATCAGGGCCAGGATGTGTCTAGCCACTCCGTCTCCCGCAATGTGCCAAAAGGGGAAATGACTGGTCCCTAGAAGCGGGAGAGTCTCACTTCCACGGTGTCCCCGCCTCTAGCTCTTCCTGGGGAACCCCCACCTGGCAGGTGTATAAATAGGCACATCAGCTTCCTGCCCTAATCTACTCCTCTCTCCCTCCAAAATGGATGGGTCCCTCCTGCGGGGCCTCCCTGTGCTGCTCTGCTGCTTTAGAGGTGAGCCCCAGGGGCTGCCGGTTGGAGAGACATGTGAAGGATCCTGGATGGGTCAGGGTTCCCATGACAGAGGTCCTCTGAGCTGCCATTCCAATGCCATGCCTTCCACCCAGGGCATCATGTCCCTGGGATCTCACCAAAGCTGTAGCTCCCGCCCTCCCCTCCCCCGCCCCCCCCCCCCCCCCCCCCCCGGCCCCAGCCACACAGGAAAAAATTGATGAGTTATAAGGAATGGAGAGAATTTTCACAGAAGCTGGGAGGTGGCACTTGTTAAAACAAGGTCTGCAGAGAATGTATCTTTCTTCCCCCAACAGTACTATCTGGGTCATTTTTAAACAGAGAGTATGCACGTGAGTAAAAATGGATCAGTAGTGGGGGAGGGGAAAGGTTAGAGAAGGGAGGAGATGAGAGGGGCAGGGCAGGGCGGGGCTGGGTAGGGCAGGCCTACGGGATCCAAAGGCACCAGAGATAGACTCAGACTTTCAACCTGGCAACCTATTCCCACAGGAGGGGGCTGGGGTGGGAGCTGCTTTTTTTAAGTTTGGCCTCCTAACACGAACAGCAGTTGGCAAGGCTCAGGGCGAGTTAATCAAGGACAAGAAAAAGGGAATGTGGAAAGGGAAACATCCCAGGCACTAGCTGGCCAAATCCAAAGTGTAACTACTTCATGAATATCAGATGCTTTTTCCTGTCATCAGCTTCCAGACAACATGTGGGTCAAAGCCACATAGGGTGGGTTAACAAGAAGAGAGTGAGGCTTTAAAAGAAAGAAGTGTATTTCACGGGGAGGGGAGTCGGAGAGGCCCCACACAGGTGAAAAGCATTAAAGTGGGGAAGGAGCTCAAAGGGGTGGTGAGATAGGTGGCCAGACTCTGGAGGGACAGACATGGCCTAAGGCGGCTCCAGGTTAGAGAGAGGATGGACCCCAGGCACGGCAAGAATGCAAAGGGCAGGTTTGCTTCACGTTTCATTTCTCTTTGCCAGGACAGGCACTCTACCAACAGCACCTGTATGTTGATAAAAGCCAATTTTTTCGTGAGTATGCAGAGGACCTGAGCTGATGGTCTCAGCCTTCGCTTCGTTCCTCTGTTCGTTCCTTTCCCCTCCCATATTTTTCAGACTAAGGCTCTTGAGAACATAAACCCCACAGCCTCTCTTGGCTTAACCTGAATCCCAGCCTGGAAGGGGAGATGGGTCCTCCCAGGGCACGTGAGACCTGCTCTCAGTTCCACTTCCCTACTCTGGTCCAAATTACAGAGTCTATCCAGTGCAAGATGTGCCACATCAAGTTTCCAGGACACCCATGCTCCAAAGGCAGGGGAATATGTATGGCAACGACGGAGGAGGCTTGCACAACTGGGACGATTGTTAAAAGTAAGTTGTGGCATAAACTGATGAACAAAAACAGTTCCAGAGACAGAGAAACACCGATCAGGCCATCAAACCTCAGAGGGAAGGCAGGGGAGGGTGGGGGTAAGGGGGAGAGATCAACCAAAGGACTTGTATGCATGCATATAAGCCTAACCAATGCACACAGACAACAGGGGGGTAGGGGGGTATAATGGGGGAATAAGGACACATATGTAACACCTTAATCAACAAAGAAATTTAAAAAAAATTCATATGTTGAAAAAAAAAGTAAGTTGTGGGTAGGGGGAAGAAAAAAAGGGGCGGAGGAAGCAGACAGGGAGGTGTCAGCCAGAGTAAAGAGGCGGGGCTCCTTTTACTCCTGGCGGTCTCAGCTCTGAGTGGCTGGTGCCTTTACCCCCATCACATGGCAGAATGAAACCAGATGGGGGTGATCACGTAGGGGCAGGTCTGGAGCGCCAGTATTTGGAGAAGCCTGAAGAAAGCAGAGGCCAGGCAACTGGCTGGAGAGCCACTGGGTGTGGGGCGGGGAGGGCAGCTCCCTGTCTTCGTCTCTGCTTGCAAGTCCTCCTGAGTGGTTTTCAACTGTGGAAACAGGAGCTTCGAGCAGCAATAGCGACCGGCTTACATAGCCCGCGCTGGGTAAGACTAAACATCATGACTTCTCTATTCGCCTACCCTTCGTGCTAAGTGATCCCTTGGCGTTTCTAGCTCTTACTGAAACCAGTGCTGATTCTCAATGGAAGCGTCCGCGTTGGCAAGCCCAGGATTGCTGCTGGCATTATTTCTCCCCCTGCCCCTCCCCTCCAATCATTTTCCCCAACGCCTCTACCACGGCCTTTCTTTTGGGAGGCCCCCAACCAGCAGCATCTTCCAATTCTTCCCATTTGAGTAACAGAGCCTTAAACTACCTGAGGTCGCTTTTATATGCCGGGGTAGTCTGGACAGAAGTTTCTGGGCAAGCGCCTCTGTGCTGATGTTTCTCCTCCCCGCTGCAGGTGACGGCACGCCGTGGTTGACCTTCATGGGCTGCCTGAAGAACTGTGCTAACGTGAACAACATCAAATGGAGTATCTACTTGGTGAACTTCCGGTGCTGCAGGAGCTATGACTTTTGTAATGAATTTATCTAGCAATTGCTGGTTCTTCTGTGGCTCCACCTCTAGGTGACAGTGTTGCCATGGCCTCTTCAGAATGCTTTCCTAAATAAACACACTTCAGGTTGCAAACACATGGCTCTGTCTTCTTCATGAGTATGAAAAAGCCCTTTCCTTTTTAAATTTTTTTTTTAAAGTATTTTTATTGATTTCAGAGAGGAAGGGAGAGAGAGAGAGAGAAACATCAATGATGAGAGAGAATCACTGCTTGGCTGCCTCCTGCACGCCCCCTACTGGGGACTGAGCCCACAACCTGAACATGTGCCCTTGACTGGAATCAAACCTAGAACCCTTCAGTCCACAGGCCCACACTCTATCCACTGAGCCAAATCGGCCGGGCAAGGTCTCCATCCTCAATTCAATCCCTACATGGCTAGCTGGTGACCTGGCTAGGTAGGGCCATCATAACTCCACTCACACCAAATTGTCTCCCAAATCTTAGTTTCCACAAACTGAAATGCCCTTAAAATGTTCCTTGATGCTTTATCCCGATGCCTGTCCAGGTTTTCTAGCTTGCTTCCGGCTTCTCCTACACTCTGCCCCCCATCACCTCACCCCCACCACCAAAGAGCTCTCCACCAAAGAAAGCCGTGGCTCATGTTGCCAGCAAATTGGGAAGTTAGAGTTAGTCCTCTTCTAGCGCCATAACCCAGGAGCGAAAGGAGAGTGCCTGGAGGTGTCAGGGCTAACCCCAAGATCCCAACCCAGAAGACTGGGTATAGATGGGGATAAAGTATGGTTACAGAAGTCTCAGTACTAGCTTGGGACGATTTTGAAGCAAGTCATGGCATTTCCATATAGGCCATGGTGATTTTAAACCCAACCCTATTTATGACATGGCCATCATGAGGAAACCCAACCCCCTGCCAGAGGCAAACGGCAGAGATTTGAAAAATTCGGTTTAATGCTCCATAATTAATGAGACTCAGCTACCCTCCTCTATTTCTTCTTATGACTACTACTGTTTTGGCTACCCGCTGGCTTTCTCACTCTCTACCATTGCTAGAAAAGGAGAGCAAAATACAGGTTTGGGGGAGGAAATAAAGGGAATGGGGAGTTGAAGAATGACCCCCAAACCCAGGAGAGATGCCGAGCTAAGATCCCTCGGGGAGGTTGCAATAGTTACTATGTTTGCAACAGATGAGCTCTGTCCTCTTCTCAAAACCCAAGAAGTTGACGTCCTCACAGTTGGTCATACATGACAGTGTCGAATAATAGTATATACTCTGCCCTGAGGAGGTGAAAGAGAGGGAATACAACTGTAATGACTATGTTTCCTCCCACCCTGTTGCTAGGAACCACCTCTCCTCAGAGCCTCACTAACTTTTCCCTAAGCCCAAATGAGCCACAAAGCTGAGTCTACTAACTACTGACCCAGATCATGGACTTCATTCCCTAACCAATAAGGCACATCAGCTGCTTCTTCACGCTCCGTTGTCTTAAGGAAAAGTGCATCTTTGCCATCCCCTCTAGAGGACCACCCCATCCTTCCCATCCCATTCTCTCACACCCCCCATCCCATTCTCTCACACCTCCCCCATCCCATTCTCTCACACACCCCCAATCCCATTCTCTCACACACTCTGAGTGAGGGCAAAAGAACAGCTGTGTCTCCAAGGGAGGGAGGTGGATATTTCTCAGTCACGCTGTACCCCACACTACCTCTTCTTGTAAGGATGTAAAAGTTCTCAGTAGCACAGGACTGCTGGTACTGCACGTTGCAGGAACTCATGGTGTCATAGCATAACCCAAGATGAAATTTTTTACATTTATAACATAGTACGGAAGGCTCTGCCAGACACAGAAAGAGGTGCTTAAAGAATGTACTCAAGAGAGGGTTCTCCAGGTTAGGGGCCTTCTCTACAGGAATGTGCTGTTGCCTAGTGGCTTCTACTCTTCCTCAGGCCATGGAATCCTTTGATAATCTCTGTGAAAGCTAACATGTATAGACATACATCAAATGTTGCCTATGATTTGAAAAGGTCAGAGTCCCTATAAAACTTATCTATAAGACTCCCACAAGGATTTAGCCCCTTGTCAAGTCAAAATCTAGATGACTTTTGTCCCATGAGGAGGAAAGGGAGTAACCAAGGGGATTTTAGTCTCCTTACTGAAAAGAATAGACTAAATTGGTCTGGGATGGACTAAATTGGTCTGGGAGAAGAGAAAACTCCTAGGACTCTATGATAAGGATGTTTTCTAGCCCTCTCTGCAGATGGAGGGGAAGGTTACTTCTAAACACGTCACAAAAGACCTGTTTACCAAGGACTTTAGATTAGGCGTGGTCATACCTATGAGATACCTCGGAAATTCACCTGTGAAAAGAAGAAAAGTCTTCCTTGAAATAATTTCACATAAGCCTGCCCAAGTCCCAAAGCCAGTTCTGGACATGTCTCCTCCCCCAGTGTCTGCCCACCTGTTAAGCAACAACCAGCTGCCCCTTTGTCTCCAGGACTTACCATTATTGGTGCGGACCAGAGAGACCAGGCCCAGCAAAAGCAGAGCGAACATCCTTGGGCTTGATTCATGCACACTTTCCCGAGGAACGTGCTGGTTAATCTCCTCCAGGGATCTGTCCTTGGGCACTTCTTCTAAATTACAGAATCATAAAAATTCAGGGACAGACAGTTCCCAGAACAAAACCACCCACTGGAGTCTCACTACCCTTAAGGCATCTAGTTTAAAATTCATTCTCTTCAAAATGAGCTGACACCTATCATAATAAAAGTGTAATATGCTAATTGGACCAGACAGCCTAGCGACCTTCCAGATGACCTTCCCAACGAAGCTGGGGCTGTGAGCGCCAAGCCCCTTGCACAAATTTCGTGCTTCGGGCCTCTAGTATACATATATTTATTGAGTGATGCAATAAAGTCAATTTTCTCTTTCACATTTTAACCTTTCAAATATATCAGGACAGGATTTGGCCAGCTTAGTTCCTTTTAGCTATGTTCACGAAACTAGTTACTCTCTTTAGAATAATCTCAGACTTTTTTTTTTTTTTTTTGGTCTCAACTAAACAGAAGGCCCAGAAAAGAAGCTCAGGATTCCAGGTGTAGTCTGATTGTGGGGGAGCGGGGGAGCATTGCGGTGCCCCTTCTGTGGTGTAGGGAAGGGAGACTTCAGGGAAAAGGTAAGCCCAGGTGAAATTTGTCTGGTTTGCTTTCAGGTGATTGATTCTGTAAATAATTACAAAATACATACCAAATGACAATATCACAGGAAAAGAAGATCAGCAAACTAGGGCACAAGTTAGTGGTCTCACGGACATTAAAGCCTTGTTTAAGGGACCACAGGTACATCAAGCAAGGCTGTTTATAAGGGCTGAGATGAGGTACATTCCAATTTGACTGTCTAACCAGGGAAGGTTTTCCTGAAAAAGTAGTGATTTGGGCAGGATTTTTCAGGCTATCAATGTGCTAGCTAAAGTAGGTGAGTAGGGCCCTGGCTGGTGTGGCTCAGTTGGTTGGGTGTGGTCCCATGCACCAAAAGATCTCCAGATGAATTCCAGACAGGGCACATGCCTGGGTTGTGGGCTCAATCCCCTGTAGGGGGCATGCAGGAGGCAGCTGATGGATGTTTCTATCTCACATTGATGTTTCTCTCTCTCTCTCTCAAATCAATCAAAACTTTTTTTTTTTTAAAAGAAGTGAGTAGGGACAGGCACCCCAAAGAACAGCATATGTCAAAGTACAGAGCTGTCAAAAACCTGACACACTGTGATGGGAGCAGGTCACGTGGTTGCAGTGATACGGTAAGCAGGAAACCAAGGCACAAAGGTGCATGTTGTTGGAGGTGATGGCATGTGGTTAAAAAACGGGACCATGCACTGGTCTTACTGCTGAGATTACTGTGTCCTAATCATGGAGGATGGAATTTCTCACTACCGGACTGCACATATCTATTTGGTGGCTTGCTTGACTCCACTACTAGAACAAAGCAAGGGCTTTGTTTTATGTACTGCTGCATGCCCAGCCTCTGGAAGCTCCCAACATAGGAGACACCCAATAAATATGTGTGGAACAAGTGAATAATGATTTTTCCACATCCTCTCATGCATCCTTCCAGTCCATTTTTCACGTAGCAACCAGGTTATCAGATTGATTTTGGGGGAACTAAAATAAGGATGTAAAAATGAAGCTCCAGCTAGAGCCCTAAGATAGTAGGCAGTATGAATTTTTACATTTCAAAGTGAAGTGTTGTGCTACTTATGAAGGTTACAAAGGAAATAATGAAAACCAGTTTGACTATCCTGGGGCTTTTGCCCATCTTGATTTTGGTATGGTGTCACAATTATGAACATGCCAAATATTATCATACAATACAGTCTAAATCCGTGCAGTTTTTGGATGTCAATTATAACTTAATAAAGCTATTATAAAAATTTTAAAATAAAATGTAATGTATTTTTAAATCATCAATGAGGAACAGATAGACATGGTGTGCTTCTAGGTATGTATGATACAAAGAAGGACACAACAGTACCCATACAGTACTTCAGCCCACAATGGACCATCTAAATCTAATCACGAGGAATCATCAAACACCCCCAAAATGAATGATGAATGCTGCATATATATATGCCACGAAAGACAAGGACAGGCTGCAGAAATATTCCAGTTTAAAGGAAGCTGAAGAGACATGACAGCCCAGCCAGTGTGGCTCAGTGATTGAGCATCAAACTATGTACCAGGAAGTCAAGGTTCGATTCCCGGTCAGGGCACATGCCTAGGTTGTGGGCTCTATCCCCAGTAGGGGATCCCCAGGCAGGAGGCAGCCAATCAATGATTCTCTCTCATCATTGATGTTTCTATCTCTCTCTCCCACTCCCTTCCTCTCTGAAATCAATAAAAGCATATTTTTTTAAAAAAGCCAACTTTTTCAAACTGAGCTTCCTTTTTAGAAACTCAGATTAAGGGGTTGCTCATCTGTGGTATCACCAAGATCTTAGTCCCCATCCTGAAGCCAACAGAGACCATGAACACAAGGACTCGATGTTCTGCTTTCATCTCCTCAGAGCAGGGCGAATGGCATCTATGCTGAGTGGCAGCTTCTTAGCATGGGAGTGCATTAATCTGGGTGCTGTGCCCCACTGACTCTATCAGTTATGGAGACTGGAATCAGGTGAGATGGATACCTTCACTCATTCACTTCTGCACTCAGGCATCATATGTTCAGCTCATCACCATGTGCTAACCAGAGTGCTAGGTCAAAATAACAGAACTTGGTATCCATCCTGATGATTTACATCATAGAGCCATAGGATGTTAAAGTTGTAAATGATCATAAAAATGCTCGAAATCTCACTTTGTAGATAAGTGGCTTGGTAATGATGCCATGAATTGCATTGCAGTCAACTGCAGGTCTCCAGACTTTGAGGAAAATGCTATTTCTATTATACCACATTGCCTCTCCTAATAGGTTCTAATACCTATTCTCTCCTACACCATGCTAAATGAAGAAAAAAATTGTTTTTTAAAAAAATATATTTTATTGAATTTTTACAGAGAGGAAGGGAGAGGGATAGAGAGTTAGAAACATCGATGAGAGAGAAACATCGATCAGCTGCCTCTTGCACACTCCCCACTGGGGATGTGCCCGCAACCCAGGTACATGCCCTTGACCGGAATCGAACCTGAGACCTTTCAGTCCGCAGGCCGATGCTCTATCCACTGAGCCAAACCAGTTAGGGCCAAAATTGTTTTTAAGAGAAAGTTTGAGCCAAAACTGGTTTGGCTCAGTGGATAGAGCGTTGGTCTGCGGACTGAAGGGTCCCAGGTTCGATTCCGGTCAAGGGCATGTACCTGGGTTGCGGGCACATCCCCAGTGGGGGGCATGCAGGAGGCAGCTGATCGATGTTTCTCTCTCATTGATGTTTCTGACTCTCTAGCTCTTTCTCTCTCTTCCTCTCTGTAAAAAATCAATAAAATATATTTTTTTAAAAAAAAAGAAAATTTGATGGATGAGTTACTGTGGGAGAATGCAGAGCAGGTCAAAGGATCCCAGTGCCTGGGTGGAGTTGCAAAATTCCATAATTCTAACTGGAAATAATCCAGTAGAAAAGAGATTCAAAATTCAATGAGCCTTTCAGAAAGCATCTGCCATAGGGAGCCTTGGAAGAAGAATGGAAACTGTGCAAACACTTACAGTTTAACCTAGGATGCCTGCTGCCTTGGCTATGGCTCTAGAGTCATTGTCTTTAAACAGACAAAGCAGAGAAAACAGGTAACAAAGGAAATGCTCTGATAACCTTATAAACCCAAGCACCAAAGGCTCAGGGGTTTGTCTTCTTGATAATCCTTTGGAAAGTCCTGGAACATTCCATCCAGTTTGTAACATCCTCACCAGAAATATGACAGAGTAGAGAAAAGACTTCACAATCTTTTTCTCCATTCTAGAATCAATTTTTTTCTCCCCCGAACCAATTCCCTCATATCTAAAGCCTATCTGGCTCTCTTCCCAGGCAAGGATGATTGTAAATTTGGGGGCATTTGAGCTCAGACCTTATTTCATGCAATCTATGTCTGATGTCTCAAAATGTCAGACTTGACACGTTTTAATGATCATATTGTTCCTACAACTGAAGAGCATGTCATAGAATTAGTTCAGTATGGAAGATTCTTGGTATCTCTAGACAAAGTCCCATCAGCTCACTGACTGATAGGCTTAGATTTAGAATGCCAGGGCTGGTCATCATTTCCCACTGCTTGACCCATGGTTAACCTGCACTGAGTTAACTTTCAAAGAGATAGATGCCTACATCATGGACAAAACTGGCCAGATTCACAATATACATTTGCTTATGTTCAAGTTGTATGATCATTCTAGGGGAGATTTCACAGCCCTACAAATTTCACAGTCCCTGGCCAGGGAGGATGGATTTCTGGTAAGGCGAAAGAATTCTGGGCTGAGAATCACAAGTTATAGATTGAAGACCCAATTTGGTCATAGATTGTACATTTTTTCATCTCACTTTCCTGTTTTTCACCCACAAGGTAGGGAGCTAGGTGAGCTCATCTGAGTTATTGTGCTCTCATACGTGGAAGTGTGTCTGGCACATAAAGCGCTCCGTACATGTTTGTTGTGTGTATGAATAAATCTCCAAGAGGCATGGAATCTAGAGACCAAAGATGGCCTCTAAACTAGAAAGTCTTTCTTTGAGGAGTGGCACTATCAGTCACTAGATATGTAGCCTTGGGTCAGATACTAACCTTCACCAAGACCCAGTTTCCTCCTGTGGGAAATCAGAACAAGAGTTATAATATTATAACGATAATGCTAATAATAATTACCTTGATGGTTATATGAAAAAAACAAAGTTGGCTTAATAGAAACCCCAGCATTTATCAATGATCATTATTCTTTGCTGTGGGGTGGAGAAAGATGAGGTTGAGTCCCCATGGAAACCTTGTGTGATTGGTTCCCTTCTGCATGAATGATCCCTGCCCTGAGGTGAAAATTTCCTCCCTGTAGTCCAAGGACCCGGCCTGGCAGCCCCTGGCTTCTTTTCTTCAGGGTCAGGATGGACAAACACTTCTTGTTGGTCTTCTCCCTCTTCTGCTGCATTGCGGGTAAGTCACATACCTGAGGAGTGAGCTCCAGAGATGGGATTTAGGAAGCCCCAAGAAACTCCACTTCTGTAACAGATATCCATGCAGGGCTGAGTCTTGAGTTTATTTATGAAGGAGGGGAAGTTAGTCTTCAAAACTCCCTTTGCCTTCCAAGTTTCTGAGCGTTTCTTTTTCTCTTTAAAAAAAAATATAGTTTTTAATTGATTTCAGAGAGAGAGACAGAGAGAGAGACATCAATGATGAGAGGGAATCATTGATCAGCTGCCTCCTGCACGTCCCCCACTGGGGATTGAGTCTGCAACCCCGGGCATGTGCCTGATCAGGAATCAAACTGTGACCTCCTGGTTCATAGGTCGACGTTCAACCACTGAGCCATGCCGGCCGGGCATAACTTTTTGAGCTTTTCAGCATTCTGCCATTCCCCATCAGGGGCTCAAAACTCAATGGCTGCCCCTTCACATGGCTTCCTTTCTCTTTCCCCATAATCCAAAATCCTAGCAAGAGTTTCCTTGGGACATCCTTGCCATTTATAAGGTCATCCCTTATTAGGAGAGCAAACGTTGGGTGCTCTGGTATCAGTCAGATGGAAAAACATAGTTCAGTCACCGACTTAAATTTTCTGTACTTTCGGTTGCTCATCTGAGAAATAGGGGAAATACCCACAAGGCTTTTGTGAGAATTAAATCAGGTACAAGTTGAGACAACATGGCCCAAATGAGATGCTCAATAAATACTTTCTTTTCTCATGTAGGTGTCCCAGGGAGAGGTGTTTTAAAAAGTTGAACCTCTATTTGGTTAGCTCACCCCACAAAATATCCCGTAAAGTATTACTGACTATGCTATAATTCATGAAGCTTCCCAAAGATTCCGTTTGAATTTCAAAATAACAGAGTATATCACCTAACGATATCGAAGCAGCAAATGCCAGAAATCCCAGTATTGTAACACTAGCTGAGGTGAACTGTTTTCAAGCTCAGCCTCATGAGCGCCCTCCTATGGGCAGTGCTGTGAAATAGGCCAGGCCAGCAGCAATCAACCTTTTTTTTTTAAAAAAAAATCCTCACTGGAGGAATGAGGATATTTTTTCTGTTAGTTTTTAGAGAGAGAGTGGAAAGGAAGCGGGGGGAGGGGGAGAGAGAGAAACATCAACATGAGAGAGATACATGGATTGGTTGCCTCCCACTCGCACCCCCACCATGGTCGGGGATTGAACCTACAACCGAGGTACATGCCTTTGACCGGGGATGGAACCTGTGGCATCTTTGGTCCTCGGGTCAATGCCCTAACCACTGAGAAAAACTGGCCAGGGCAAACCATTTTTAAGTTGGAAAAAGCAATGCCATGAAGGCTAATCTTTGCTCAGTTACCCAAGTTAGATTGCTAAGTTGGTGCCAGAATCCTCTTATTCTCCTAACAGCATTGCTCTGGGATGTGGAGTTGAAAGCTCTGATTGGGTAATACCTGGTACCACCCACTCTTCATCCACCTCCCCTAGCCTGTGCAACCCCTGCCTGCTCCTCCAGACCTACAGATCTCTAGCTCCTTCTAAGCCCATGCCTCCCCTTGGCCTCACACCAGCTCTGTACTCTCCAGCAGTGACACCGCTGAAGTGTATAACATGCCACCTTCACATGAAATCAGATCATTGTAGAAGAGGCTTTGGTGTTTGTCTTGCTCAGAATAATGAGTCATGCATGCTCTTAAAGATCTACAAGGGTAAGTTGGAGGGCCGGGGTGGAGGGTGCTGTGAGATTGTTAGAACATTCTTAGGAGAGTACTTCAGCAGCTTTATATCTCAGACTAAGGCCAAGCTAAGAGACGAACCAAAGTGCAGACGCACCTAGCTTGGGTCCCAGTTCACGCAGAAGAGATGATGATTTGGGACAATGAGACAGGAGGAAGAAGGAGGGAATTCTATATTCCCAATAAAATGGACCAAACTCACTCCAACTCTGAGGACACTAAAGCACTAGTTGCTAATCCTCTAGGACAATGGTCGGCAAACCATGGCTCGAGAGCCACATGCGGCTCTTTGGCCCCTTGAGTGTGGCTCTTCCACAAAATACCATGGCCTGGGCGAGTCTACTTTGAAGAAGTGGCGTTAGAAGAAGTTTAAAAAATTTGGTTCTCAAAAGAAATTTCAATCGTTGTACTGTTGATATTTGGCTCTGTTGACTAATGAGTTTGCCGACCACTGTTCTAGGGGAAAAGGAATGAAGCAGTTTTACAAAGAGCTGAGGCTCGACAGGGACCTCAAGCAACAACCCCTGCAAGGGCCAGTGACTTCCACACCACCTGCCCAGGGACTCTTGGGAAGTGTGTGCTGGGAAGCCATCCCTAACCCTACCCTGATGCCCAATTACATTTTCACAGACTGGGCTAGTGCCAGGCTTGACTTGTCTTCAGAGAATTTAGATCACTGGTTTATTTTCTATGTTCCTTCTTTATTGCAGATTCTGATCTTCAGTTATCATATATGGTATGTCAGAGATTCTGCAGAAACTTGTCATTTCATTTAAAAAATCGGACTTACGTTCATCACTGCTGCAAGTCTGATTATTGTAACATGCGTCACTAAGATAGTTGCCATCCTGAGGCCTCACTATAGAATGTGACTGATGTTTCTCCCTCTTCATATTTTGCCTTTCCTTGTTTCCTGCTTGGTCCATCCTGGAAGTAGCTCACTCTCGTTAATTCATGTCATCCTTCCCAGTGTCTCCAGCTTTTATGGATTTTTTTCCTGCCATATATGAGACATTCCATTTTTCATACTAAGTGATTATTGTATATGCAAAGGCAATTGGTAACTGAATATTAATTTTATGTCTCATTGCTTTAATAAATTCTCTTATTACTAATATTAGTTTTTCTATTGATTCATTTGGTTTCATCAGGTACATACCCTTTAATTTGCAAAATACCATAGTTTTGATTCTCCTGTTCAAATTTTAAGTCCTTTAATTGCTTTATTTTGTCTAATTGCATTGGCTAATATTTTTTTTTAAAATAAATCTTTATTGTTCAGATTATTACAGGTGTTCCTCTTTTTTTTTTTCTTTCCCATAGCTCCCCTCCACCTGATTCCCCACCCCACCCCATTCCTTACCCCCCACCACTGTCTTCCTCCATAGGAGTAAGATTTTTGTCCAATCTCTTCCCACACCCCTCACACCTGCTTCCCCTGAGAATCGTCAGTCCACTCCCTTTCTATGTCCCTGATTCTATTATATTCACCAGTCCATTCTGTTCTTCAGATTTTTTATTCACTTGATTTTTAGATTCACTTGTTGGTAGGTATGTATTTGATGTCCTTTTGTTGTTCATAATTTTTATCTTTACCTTTTTCTTCTTCCTCTTCTTAAAGAATATCCTTCAGCATTTCATGTAATCCTGGTTTGGTGGTGATGAACTCCTTTAGCTTTTTCTTGTCTGTGAAGCTCTTTATCTGATCTTCAACTCTGAATGATAGCTTTGCTGGGTAGAGTAATCTTGGTTGTAGGTTCTTGCTGTTCATCACTTTGAATATTTCTTGCCACTCCCTTCTGGCCTGCATAGTTTCTGTTGAGAAATCAGTTGACAGTCGTATGGGTACTCCCTTGTAGGTAATTAACTGTTTTTCTCTTGCTGCTTTTAATATTCTCTCTTTGTCTTTTGCCCTTGGCATTTTAATTATGATGTGTCTTGCTGTGGTCCTCTTTGGATTCCTCTTGTATGGGGTTCTGTGTGCTTCCTGAACTTGTAAGTCTATTTCTTTCACCAGGTAGGGAAAGTTTTCTGTCATTATTTCTTCTAATAGGTTTTCAATATTTTGCTCTCTCCCTTCTTCTGGCACCCCAAAAATTCAGATGTTGGTTCGCTTAAAGTTGTCCCAGAGGCTCCTTACACTATCTTCATATTTTTGGATTCCTTTTTCTTTTTGTTTTTCTGGTTGGATGTTTTTTGTTTCCACATATTTCAGATCTTTGGTTTGATTCTTGGGGTATGTTGATCTACAGTTGAGTTTCTGTATATTCTTTATTTCAGACAGTGTATGCTTCATTTCTGACTGATCCCTTTCCATTTTTTTTTTTTTTGGCATTCTCATTAAGGTCCTTGAAGGTCTCACTAAGCTCCTCAGAAGTGTCATCAAGTTTCTCGGCGGTTTTTAGAAGATTCTTGAGTAACCTTATAAATATGGTTCTGAACTCTATGTCATCCAGTAGTTTGCTTTCCTCCGTTTCTTTCATTCGTGACATGTTTCTTTGTCTCCACATTTTGGCTGCTTCCCTGTGTTGATGGAGTAGCTTTGTGTGGTAGGTGATCTATAGGGGGCAGTAACTCAGCCTCCTCAATCACTTGAGGTGGATGCTCTTGGTACACCCCTTTGTGGGCTGAGTGCAAAGTCTTGGTGTAGTTAAACCTTAATTGCTGTTGGTACACTGGGAGGAATTGACCTCCAGGCCAATTAGCTGTGAGCACTCGCTGTGTATATAATGAAAGAACTGCTGCACTGAAGACACGCTTATGGGGCAGGACTTGTTTCAGTGGGGCTTTGGTGCTCACTGAGTCTGCCTCTTGAATGTCACTTATGGATGTGAGGAGTTGAATTCTGGTGTCTCACACTGACCACTAGGTACACTGGCTTCTGGATCTCCCATGGGGTGCAGGTCAGCTACTGTCTGAGGCCACCCAGCAGGAGCTACAGTGAGAGCTACAGTTTTCTCCTCTTTGCTTGGGGTTTGGAGGTTTTGGAGCTGTCTGACCCTGGCTGCAAGTTGGCTACGTTAAGCTGCGATAGGGCAGGCCTTTCTTATGCTAAATCCGCTGCTTGGAGCTTGGGTGGGTTTGTAGGTTGTGCGGGGCAGGGCCTCAGGGTGTCACTAGGCTAGGGCATGGCAAACAGCAATGGCTGCTAGTTAGCCAGCTCTGTGTCCCGACGGCGTCCCCAAATCCTGTGCCCCAGTGCAGTAAACAATTATTCCTGCATGCAGCTCTGCAAGCAAGCCACCCTCAATGGCAGACAGTCCAGCTTCTCCCCATAGGAGTTTGGGTCCCCGTGTCTCCCCAGAGACTGGATTTCAGAGTAATTGGGTACTTGTCTCCCTTCTGGTTGAAAAAAGCAATGCCTGCCGCCAGCCTGGATCCCGCGCCTCTGTACCTCAGCTTTTCAGCGCTCGTGCACGTCTCAGTGCTCTTTTTTCTTTCCTTCTAGTTGTAGAACTTCCACTCAGCCAGCTTTCCCGTGGTTCTGGGTGATAGACGTTTTGTCTTTTAGTTGTAGTTTTGAAATTGTTGTGTGAGGCAGCAGTTTAGGTGTTTACCTATGCCGCCATCTTGGATTCGGTCCCTCGGCTAATCTTTTTTAAAAATTTATTGAATTTATTGGGGTGACACTGGTTAATAAAATTATATATGTTTCAAGAGTACAATTCTATAATACATGATCTGTATATTATACTAGAGGCCCAGTGCATGACATTTGTGCACTTGGGGGAGGGGAGAGTCTCCTCAACCCAGCTGTGGGGCACGGCTACAGTGTTTGGACAGGTTCAAGCCTTGGACTGATGAGAGGGCACAGTCCTCTCGTGGCCACATGCAAGTCCAAGCCTGGAGGGCAGAGCCCTTGCAGCACAATTATAGCCAACAGCTGTCGTTGTAAGCTTGACTCTATGGTCCCAACACATGGCCCCACGTGCCTAAGTAATGTAGGCTGCAAGTAAACAAAGATTGACCAGGTGCATGTAATTGAGTAGGATCAAAACTCACAAGAATGCTGTAAACATCTTGACCTCTCCCTTACTTTACGTAGTGGCATCTGGCTATAAAATAAAGACACGGCTTGTAGTCTGTGGCGCTGTCTCTCCATGAGGGAGCAGCGTTCCACTGAGACCCAGCTTTCATTCTCTTGTCTGTCTTTTCTCAATCCTTTCATCGCCCCCTCTCAGGCTCACCCTTGGCTGTGCTGGCGCAGCACACCCAGCCTGTGCCCTTTAGCAGTCAGGGAGCCCTGGGGGGGGGGGGGAATGGGTGTCTGACTGACAGCTTTTATGCTCCCCTGGGGCCTAAGCCATCAGTGGGACATCTTTAGAGAGCAGGGCCTCTCCTGTCACCACTTCTGTGCTTGCCAGCTATCAGCCCGGCTTGTGGCTGAGTGACATTCCTCTTGTGGGAGCCCACTGACGACCAGGGGGCAGCTCCTGCTTTGGGTGTCTGACCCCTGTTGGTCAGTGTGCATCATAGCGACTGGTTGTTCTGCTGTTTGGTCGATTTGCATATTACCTTTTTATTATATAGGATTGTGTGTTTACCACCCAAAGTCAAGTCCCCATTCGTCATCATTTATCAACCTTTACCCTCTTCTAACCCCCCTCCTTTTCTTCTGATAATCATCATACTGTTGTCTGTGCCTATGAATTTATTTTTGTGTTTTTTTGGCTTCTTTCATGTTTTCACCTAGTCTTCCAACCTCCCTACCCTCTGACAGCTATCAGTTTGTTCTCTGTATTTATGAGTCTGTTTCTATTTTGTTTGTTAGATTCCACATATAAGTGAAATCATATGGTACTTGTCTTTCTCTAAGTGGCTTATTTCACTTAGTATAAAATTATCCAGATCCATCTATGCTGTCACAAAGGGTAAGATTTCCTTCTTTTTTACAGTTGAGTAGTATTCTACTGTGTAACTGTACTACAGCTTTTTATTTTAATCTCACCTGAAGATATGTTTATTGATTTTAGAGAGAGGGGGAGGGAGAAAGAGAAACATTAATGTGAAAGAGAAACATGGACTGGGCATCGAACCCACAACCCAGGTATGTTCCCTGACCAGGAATCGAACCCACAACCTTTCAGTGTAGAGGGGGATGCTCCGATGATTAGTGACGCTGAGCATCTTTTCATATGTCTATTGACTATCTGTATATCCTCTTTGGAGAAGTGTCTATTCAGGTCCTCTGCCCAATTTTTTTTTTTTTGCAGTCTGTGAACTTTTTATTCTTCATAAAGTGCTCCAAACATAAAGAGCAAGGTCTTTACAATCAGGAGTTACAGCTAGGAAGACAAGTGGCAAAACAGAACTGTGCCTGCTCCCTGCCCACCCCACCTGCAGCTCTCTTCCAACTCATGGCTAGGAGCAGAAACATCCAACAAGAACCTGGGCTTCGACTCCAAATTTCCAGAGACATCCCTGGCCTGGGCGTTCTGGAAGTTCACAATCAATGATGAGTGGAAGGTAAGCCTCAGGGCTGGGACTGATTAGCGCCCAGAGGAATACCTAGTAGAGCAGTGACCCTTTTTCCCCCAGAAGAGATACCTATTCAACCTCCAATGACTCCCCAAAGGCAGGACCAAAGTCCTAGGTACCTGTGGACACGTTCCTCAGCCTTGATGAGTGTTTTTAAGGTAGATAATGTTAAGGGGCTTTTCCCCAATATGTGGGGCTCCTCTGCTTTGTCCTGGCAGAAGACATCCCCCATTGAGCCAATCTCCTTCCAAGGCTTTCTGAGCGATCCCAAGAGTGACCCCACAGGCCAGCTCAAGAAAATGAGGCAATCCCCAAGGAGCCCTTACCTCCTCATTGGGTCAAAACTAACCTCTTTCAGCACCTCCTCACCCCACAACTTTGCTAAGGCAGGGTTCCCCAAGCCACCAAAGGTCCCCTGCAGATGCCATGGGGAAGGAAGCCTGTTGTTTTCTGCAAGAAAACCAGGGTTGGGCCAAAGGACAGACACTTCGTTCAAAGTGCACTGCACCAAGCCAGTCAAGGCTAGGGGAAGGGACAGGCTGGGACAACAGGTAGAGGATAGATGGGAAGGCTTTTTCCTAAATACAGGCAGAGTGGACCTCCCACTTCCAGAATGTAGTTTTCCCCCCAGGATCCCCCTCAATTGGTGTGGAGGGGGTAAGAGAAGCCAGCAGGTAGGTAAAGGGAGCAGCAGCAGGTTGGCCAGACCCTTCACGGAAATTAACTCCAGGGGAGGGCAGAGCAGCAACAAGGCTGCCCCCTCCTCCATTTCCGTTCCTAGCATCCTGCCAGATCCAGCCCCTTGCGCTCAACAGGGAAGGAGAGGGGCGCCAAACAGAGGGCGGGGTCTACATCCAGAGGCCCCTGACCCCACCTACAAAAGGCATGTTTTAATCACTTTCCAAAAGTTCCAATCCTGTAGCAGCACAGAGTTTTGGCATCTGGACAGGCAACAAGAATAGGGATAGAAGCTTGATCCCCAAACAAACAGCCCAAAGCCCCAAGGCCTGGAGGGGCCCACACCTTGGAGGTGGTCTCTCCATACCTGCCCGGGGCTCTCCACACCTTCACACATGACACTCATGGACAGGTCGAAGAGGAGGGCAGGGAATGGCCTGGAGAATGCACATCATCTCCTTCTATCCACACCACATTCGCTCCTCAAACAGCTGGAGACGCACAGACTCAGGCCACAGCAGACAGGACACTAGACCAGCCTCTGCCCATTTTTTAAAAATTATGTATTTGTATTGATTTCAGAGAGGAAGGTAGAAGGAGAGAGATAGAAACACCAATGATGAGAATTATTGATCACCTGCTTCCTGCAGGCCTCACACTGAGGATCGAGCCTGCAACCTGGGCATGTGCCCTGACCGGGAGTCGAACTGTGACATCCTGGTTCATAGGTTGATGCTCAACCACTGAGCCATGCCAGCAAGGTTCTGCCCATTTTTTAAATTAAATTTTTTGGTGTTTTGATGTTGAGTTGTATGAGTTCTTTATAACTTTTACATATTAATCCCTCATAGAATACATCATTGGGAAATATGTTCTCCCTATATAGTGGGTTGTCTTTTCATTGTGTTGATGGTTTCCTTTGCTGTGCAAAAACTTTGTTTGATGTAGCTTGTTTTTTTCTTTTGTTTCCCTTGGTCAAGGAAATATATCCTTGTTAGCAGAAATGTTCGAGATTTTACTGCCTATGTTTCTTTTAGGATTTTTATGTTTTCAAAGTCTTACATTTAAGTCTTTAGTCCATTTTGAGTTTATTCTTGTACATGGTGTAAAAAGGTGGTCTAGTTTTTTTGGTTTTTTTTTTTTACATATCTGTCCAATTTCCCCAATACCATTTAATGAATAGATCATCGTAACCCAATTGTATGTTCTTGCCTCCTTTGTCAAATATTGACCATAAAAGCATGGGTTTATTTCTGAGCTTTCTATTTTGTTCCATTGATCTATATTTCTGTTTCCATGCCAGTACCATGCTGTTTATATTAATATGGCCTTGTAGTATAATTTGATATCAGGTATCATGATTCCTCCAACTTTGTTTTTCTTTCTCAAGACTTCTGTGCCTACTCAGGGTCTTTTGTGGTTCCATATACATTTTTTGGAATATTTGTCCTAGTACTGTAAAATACACTATGGGTATCTTGATAGGAATTGCATTGAATCTATAGATTGCTTTGGGTAGTATGGACATGTTAGTCTTCTAATATTATATTAATTAGCTGTAGAGATACTGAACATCCTTGCCTTATCCCTTATTTTAGCATAAAACCTAATGTTTCCCCATTAAATAAATACTGGCATTTGGGACTAAACTATAGATCATTTTATTATGTTAAATACACATTTTTCAATTCCACTTTTGTTTTTTTATATGACTTCTTGTCTTCTATGGGAATAATCATCTGATTTTTCTAAGTTATTATAATTTATATTTTTGACATTGAACCAATCTTGTATCCCTAGAATAAGATTCACTTGGCTATGATGTATGGTATATTGCATCATCTGGTCCCAATTCTTCAACCTTCCTTTTGTCTACATCCTTTGACCTATAATTTTTCAAGGTATTGCCATTATAGGTGGGGTGACCTGGCCAGTCTGCTAACTCTAATGTTGGTCATATAACTTGCTTTGACCATTGCGGTGTTAGCAAACTTAATGTAAGCAGAGTCTGGTGTACAATGAGCTTGGGTCTTGCTCTCTTTGCTTCTGCCATTGTCATGAGTAAGCTATATCTAAGCTAGTCCATTGGTCCCAGCAGAAGACAAGCTTGCAGAGCAGAGCTGAGTCATTCTACTCAAGGCCAGCCTAAACCAACCAAACTCTAGCTCTCCACTAGATGTATGAATGAGTCTGCTCTGGCTGAGTTTAGCAGAACTGCCCAGCTGAGCACTTGTAAAACATTTGAATTCTTCAGACACAGAAAAAGAATTGCTTATTATTTTTTAAAATATATTTTTATTGATTTCAGAAAGAAAGGGAGAGGGAGTAATAGAAACATCAATGAGAGAGAATCATTGATCGGCTGCCTCTTGCACATCCCCAAGTAGGGATCGAGCCCACAACCCCGGACATGTGCCCTTGACCAGAAGCAAGCCTGGGACTCTTCAGTCTGCAGGTTGACACTCTATCCACTGAGCCCAACCAGCTAGGGTTCATTGCTTATTATTTTAAGCCACTGAGTTTTGCAATGATTTTTTACTCAACGAAGATTAATGATCTATTATACACTGAGTGGCCAGATTATTATGATCTCTGAACACATAATAATCTGGCCGCTCAGTATATATCCTATATAATAAAAGGCTAATATGCAAATTGTCCCCTTGACCAGTTCAACCAACAGGCAGGCCGGCCAACCTCCCATGTCCCCTCCCCCTGGCCAGGCTGGCCAGACCCCCCCCCCCATGCATGAATTCATGCACCAGACCTCTAATATATATATAGATACTGAGTGAACAGATTATTATGCGTTCAGAGATCATAATAATCTGGCCACTCAGTGTATATTATCCTTTTATCTGCTATTGGCTTATATTTTGTTAAAGATTTTAAAATTCATGTTTATAAGTTCTAGAGTCTGCCTCACAAGCCTGAAGACAGAGTAACTGGCCGATACTCTGCCAAGTGCCCATCCTGGTATACCTGGCTTTGGCCATGAGAGCAAGATAAGATGATCAGAAACGTGGCAATCAAAGTGTATGTGGACACAAGTAGGTGTGATTGGAATACTTTCCCAAAATAGTGGCAGACACTAAGCCTCTCATATTTGGTACATTGATTATTGCTTTCACAGAAGATAGAATTTTCTAATTTCACATTGATTTTTTTCAAGCCCCTGCTTAATACAAACCCTTCCCACTCCTCACCAGATACCTCTTCTACTGTCTCCCAAATATTTGTAAAATCTCCTGTGATTTCTTGTCCCAATTTCTATCCAGTCGCTTTTTCCTGATCTTCCTTCAGAAGCTCTACCAGAAAAATACTTTGTTCCTTTAGCCAGAAATTTTAGAACTCTGACTTTAAAACTTAAGAGCAAGTAAAGATTGCCAGGAGATTTCAAGTGGTAAAGACAGTGGAATCCAACCAGAAAGTAGAGATGGGGTTCCTGTTACTGGAAGTACTGACACAGGAAAGGCAGATCTACTGGCTTAGAGGAAAGAGTGGGGTGTGGGGTTTGAGAAAATGTAAGATAATGTTGCCATCAAATAGGGGAAGGGCAAAGTTTACTGAGAGATGTGGTTTAAAACTTAATTATTTTATTGTTTTTTTTGGTCAAAAAATTCTGTCTGTGTCTTGTGACACATATTCCTTTGTAGTACCTGGTATATTTTTAGGGTCATTGCACCTGTCATCTTGAATGCAGCAATATGTTTCTCTCAGGAGATCATGGAATACCTGGAACATTCCCTCTTCACAAGTTTCACATGATAGTGTTGTATAACGATATAGATATCTCTCTAAAGAGAAGAAAAGCAAACGTGATCACCTTGCTTCCTCTCGCTATCTTCCTAGCAATGACTTCTCTCCAGAACCTTGTCAGTTTTCTGTAGGTAGTCTGGAATGAATCCAGGGCTATGTGTGCATCTCATCTATCTCTTTAAACAGGATCAGCCAAAGACATCTGCCTCCCACACAGTCTTCACCCCAAGTCTGTGTATGGAGAATCCCACTTTCCCCATTCTCTCCCAGTCTCCATCCATACCTTGACTCCAAGAATTGTGGGCACCATTGGTAATATTTTGTGTGTCTCTCTTTAACCCCCACTTACCTGTAAAGCGATCATAAAAGTAAAAGTGATCTGTGCGGCAACTCCTGTTATGCACTGCTAAATTAAGCTTCCAGCAACTTTTCATTTCATCGATGCATTTGTATCCATTAAAGACATCACATTTATTGCAAAATCGAACCCCTAAAGAAAGATAGTAAAGCTTTAAAGCAGAGCTCTAGGGAAAGTGGTTCTACTTCTGAATCTCTCCGACCAGTAAACATTTTTATTGAGGTGTCCAAACCTCACAAAAATAAGTTGAAACCCTTCCCAACATCTGCCAAGGGCCCTTACTCTTTTGAGTAGGGAACAGTTATGACCCTTCCTGGAGCCAAGGATATCACCCCTACCCAAGGTTGGGGGCAGAAAGAAGACACTAGAGCAGTGAGTGAGGAGAGAAGAGTGGAGTCAGGGAGGGCAGAGAGACAATGTGTAAAGAACTCAAGTATGTCCCCTCTTGCTGCAGCATTATTTATCCAAGAATGGCAAACCATACATTTGGTTGTCAGGACTCTGTCTCCTGTGAAGAGAAAAAGAAAAGTTCTCCATGAACCATTCTATAGCGTAAGAGTCAAGTTTAGAAAGCCCTCCCTTCTTTCCCACACATTCTCTCCCAGCACTCAGTGCCTCCCTCACCAGAACTCACCTTCGTCCATGAAGAGCACTATGAATATACCCAGCAAAAGCACTTGGGAAATCCAGGAACCCATTCCTGAGAAGGTCCCAGTGGGAGGTTGCAGCTTTATTTATTCCCATCACCTGCCCTTAGGCATCCCACTAGAATCACAGAATCATAAATTTCAGGTCAAACCACCTGAATCCTCTCCAATGTTCCCAAGGAGAGGGTACACACTGTCTTTGTTTGCTTTTCCCCACCCAGACACCACATTTAATTTTATTAGATCTATCACAAGTTAGTAATTAACACTGGTGTAGAATCTCTCTCCCTTGTACCTCTTCACTCCGGTGGTATGTCTGTTTGTTGGTCTACACAGACCATGTCTCACTTCATATTTATTTATTTTCCCCAAAAGCACTGTTTTTATTTATATAGATCCTTAACCACTTCAGTGGCAGGAGGAGTGGGAGAGGTTCCTTTTTCAATCCAAGGGCCTCCATAATGTTCATCTGTTGTTACCACACAGGCAAGTGGTGTAATGGATTTGGTAAACTGACTACAATGTTTAGTCTCCGCTAGAGCAACAAGATGAGTGTCAATCTCTGCTTCTGTAAGAATCCTGAATTTAGGATTTTCAACTGTAACTACTCCAACTTCTATTTCTGAAGGTTTGAAATCGATTGATAGAACAGTAGACAGGCAGGTAATCGCAGTTTCCATTGTCTGTTCAAATGTCCAAATTTCTTCTTCACTTTTTTTTCAACAAAGCTGGTTGACTCAGTTTGTTTAACACCTGCTGCAGTGGCTTTAAACCCACAGTAGTAACCTGCAGGATCACACTTGCACACCTGAGGGCCTTGTTCTTCATCTATACCAATTAAAATCATACAACAACCAAAGGGCCTCATTTCAGCATTCTGTGTGTAGACCTGAGAAATATCAGCAATTCTTTTACATGGCATGTCCACAGGAATCTCACAGCCATACTTGTGTTTCCAATTAGCTGCCTCATAGCGTGCCCTCCGTACCTGGGATCTGCTGTCAGCTGTCATTCCTGTCATCACACAGCCAATGTTTTCGGTTATCTTGAATAAGTGAGTCACTGTGCTAGAATCCAATAATTTGTCAGGTACTTTCTTCTGTGTGACAATTACTGCACAGTCTTTCCCTCTGACAGCTACTGATGTAAGGCCACCCTGGTTAATAGCCTTAAAAGCATATTCTACTTGGTAAAGCCGGCCCTCTGGTGAAAAAATGGTAATGTGGCGGTCAAAACCAGCGCTGGGACCACGGGACATGTTGAAGCAACCACTACCTCAAGAACGGTCTCTCTCACTTCACATTTACGTGACGTCCTTTCAGATATAACAAAGCTGGGGTCAACATGCATCAGTGGGTTGCTCAGTCCCTTTCGGGTACCATAACCTCCAACAGTACTACATCCCTCACAAAGTAGGTCACCAAATCAGAGACCAAGTCTCCAGTTATGGTCTGACCTCCCAGTGTAGCACCATGTCTGAGGATGGATGAGACAGCCCAGGAAAATCGGATGGTGGGAAGGGATGATCTCAACTGCAAGTTTGTTCATTACTTTTTTTCAAGGGAGACAAAGACCATAAATAATTCCAGTGGGAGAGACTTTCACTGAGCGTTACAGGAAGAAAGAGAAATAAATATTTAGATTAGTCACTAGAAAGGGGTATAGAGGGAAAGGAGGCAGGCCTGGAAATGAGCTTTTCCATCAGTTCCCTGCCTTTCCCTTACTTCCTCTGGATGGTGCAATGTATTCGTGCCATCCATCTTTCATCTAGTAAGTGTTAACTCACCAGGGAAGCTTTTCTCATATATATATATATATATATATATATATATATATATATATATATATATATATATATTTTTTTTTTTCCCCCATGTTTGCTTTTTCTCCAGAGTACTTAACCCAGTTTTCATTCTATAGCTTTTCCTTACTGATGTTTATTGTGTCTCTCTCCCCTTATAAGAATGAAAGCTATACAAACCCAAGAGTTTCACATGTTGTGTTCACTGCTCACTCCTCAGCACCTAGAGTAATGCCTTGCACAGATCGGATAATCAAAAGTATTTGATGAAACAGTGAGTGGCTTGGTTAGTATGGTCAACCTGAGAGACACAAGGGAATGGTTGCCTCTACACTGACAGCCCCTAATTCTAAGTTTGCAGGATGGCATTCCTGGCCTTCACCTTGCAGTTAATAGTCACTATGGGGAAGACAGGCAGAGGTGATGGCAGATTTCCCTGTCTTGGGGAGAGAGTGAGTTTAGAGCCGGTTTTCTGAGTGGGTTCATTCAGAGACACACCACACGCACGTGTGATTCCTCACATAATCTTCACTGTACACCAGGTGCTACCGCCCTGCTGTGACTGCAAACAAGTTACTGAGCTCCCTTAGGTACACACAAGGACTATCAGAGGTCTATCTGATATGGTTGCTGGGACTGCAAAAACTCACACATGGGCCATGGCGAACATTAAGACCCTACTTGGCATCGAACATCTTGGGGCATGTTATGTCCTTGTTCTCTTTGAATTCTCTGAACCACCTCACAGGTAGAAAGAACTGACCTTTTTTTTATAGTTGACGACCAGGGGTGCTTTTCTTATAGTTGAAGACCAGGGAACAAGGCTTACATCTGTCTGATTCAGGGGCCACCATCTTTGCTCTACATCTCACTTACAATCTGGAGGAGGGTTTCCAGGGCTGGAGCTCTGGAGCAGCTCTACCCTGAATCATCAGGTGACAATGGGAAGAGAGCGAGAAAAAGAAAAAGGTCTTCTTCATTAAAAGGAAAAAATCTCCCTCTGCCTGGCAGAGGCCACAATCATGACCAAAGCTCCTCACAGCCTGGCTGTTGCGCCGCTGTCTGGAAGGAATTCCCAGAGGCACCACCTCTGGGAGTCTTCCTTCGGGAATGTGTGAGACACAGGCAGCAATCTTGGATATTAGTCCCGGGGGGTTGCGCTCAGAGCATCAGCTTATGCCTCCGGGCAAAGGACCCTTGTGCCTGGGAAGATAGATGCTCCTTGACTTTGGAAATAAATCAAACTTATTAAGGAATCAATAAAATTCCCTTTATGCCCTCAAATCTGAGAGAAACAATGTGAACATTTTTCCATATCTTTGCACAGGATGATTTCTATACACACATCAGACGTTCATGTTAACAAATGCTACCACAGTTCACATCATACAGGCTGGGGCAAAAGTAGGTTTACAGTTGTTGTATGGAAAATAATAAATAATAATCCAAAAATAAACTGTTTTGCGTACTCACAACTGTAAACCTACTTTTGCCCATCCCTGTATATGCGCTATTATGACTTTTTATTGCGGAATTTCCGCCCTTATCACTGTCCCTCCTTATCCCTCCTAGACTGTGAAGCCCAGAAGTGAGAGGAGGTTCAGGAGCTGGTCCCCAAGTAACCCCTTTAAAATGGCTGCTACCTGAACCTACCTTCCAGAGTCAGCCAGAAGCGTCAGCTGGCTTCTTAGTTTTCCAACACCCGTTACCCCAGGATCTTAGTGTGGGCCACAGATAGATCTCGGGCACCTGGGGCCATCTCTGTCTCCCAGGGTACAGGAACATGTGCTGGCCACCTGCTCTTTCCTCCCACCTCTGTATCTGAGCCCCCAGAAGTAGGTTCCCAGGCCTCCCCTGAGGCCTCTCCTGGGGCCAGAGTCTGCATCTTCTCCCCTCCAGCCCTGGCTCCATCCCAAGGCCCTGTTGCTCCTTCCTTGTTGGGGGCTGTAGTACATCCCGTCCTGCCCAGAGGCACAACCTGTAACCCATCCCCTCTTGCTACAGAAGGAGGGCAATGGATTTGAGGCCACATGAGGCTCCTTTGCAGTCAGCCTAAAGTTGGTTTTCTGTTTCCCCTGCGGGGGGACAGTGTAAGGGCATGAGACACAGGGAAAAGTAAAATGAAAACAACAGTGTTCCCAAAGAAAGTTTCCTGCATTCAAAGATATCCTTTTCAACCACTTCTGCAAACCATAAGCACAACCCCTGGCCCTGCGCAGCGGGAGGGCGCCTGCGAGGGGAGTCATCTGGTCCAGCTGAGTCAGTGAGAAGACAGACTCACTCTATGACTGGGCTGAGAGGCCCATCCCACAGGAGAAAGGAAGGGTGTGGTGCGAGGACGGTCACATTTCTTCTCCACGGCATATAGTCTGCCTCACATCCACGTCTGCAGGAGCAACGGCGCTGGCCAACAAGTTCTGACACTTAGACCCAAGCTCCCTCTGGCAGCTTGGATCAAACCCAGAACATTGCCCTGGGTGCCTGAGTCTCACCCCAGAAACCCTGACCCACCCTGTCCTCCTCCATGTCCAGCCCAATTCACCCTCCTTGAACTGTGCTCCAAACTTTCTAACCTTGGACAGCCTTGAAGGCACCATTTTACCAAATGTGGAAGATACAGGAGTTGGGCACAGAAGCACTGTTGCCCAATGTCGCCACACTGAAAGGGTGTAGGGAGGTTCTAATCAGGTCTCGGTTATCAGGTCAGGGACCATGTCCTCAGGTGGGAGAAGTATGGGATGTGCATTGGGGGTCAGACGTGGATTCTGTGTCGCCACACTGAAAGGGTGTAGGGAGATTCTAATCAGGTCTCGGTTATCAGGTCAGGGACCATGTCCGCAGGTGGGAGAAGTATGGGATGTGCATTGGGGGTCAGACGTGGATTCTGTGTCGCCACACTGAAAGGCTGTAGGGAGATTCTAATCAGGTCTCGGTTATCAGGTCAGGGACCATGTCCACAGGTGGGAGAAGTATGGGATGTGCATTTGGGGTCAGATGTGGATTCTGAGTCGCCACTTTTCATTAGTTCACCCCCTAGCACATGCCGGCTGTAGGAGCTTAACTCATTTAACACGGTAGAAAGGGGATCAATTGTGGGAAGGCCAGGACTAACAACAACTACTTCTTCACAAGGATTCCTCCAAAGATTTTCTTCAGGACACCATCTCCCAAGGCTCTTCCCAGACTGAGTCTCAGTCTAAGGGGCACAGGGCTTTGAAGCCATTTCCTCATGCCCTGTACCATCACCCCACTCCTGCCTTACAGTCCGTAGTTCTAATACGAACCCACCGCACTTAGGCGTGATGAGTACAGGGTGGGGGGCTCCTGCAAGACACCCCCAAACAGCAGTTCTCAACCAATATCCATGACTGCAGTCAAGTGGATGCTCTTCACATGCCCTTCCTACTGCAGGCTGCTGGGACATGGGCTAGTCACGCTGGAGAAGAGGCACTGGAGGTTACACTGCTCCCTAGCTGTAGCCTCTGCCTGTTCCGCCCACCCAAGAAAACCCACAAACAACGCCCATGAGGTCTTAGAATTGGCCTTAAGTTTACACACATTTGCTTTGAAAGTACAGCGGGAAGAATGTAGGCTGGCAGCAGCAAATGACACTGTGGGATCCATTGTGTCTATTTTCCCAGCCAAGACTGAACTTGGGGGTGCTCACCAGGGCTCCCCAATTAAAAGCTGTGGGGTGGGGCTGAGTTAAGAAAATGAAACGCGTTGTTTTTCTAGTCTTCCATGAAAGCGAGAATAGATGTCGGAAACTTCAGCCATCAGGAGCCACTCTCTGAGAAGGTCACACACAGGGCCAGAGAGGACAGCAGGCATGGGAATGAGGAAGAATTTGGCAGTGGGGATGGACGTAGGAGTGTCTCGATAATGGTTAACTGCTGGCAGGGCTTGGATTCGGCGTGTGTGGGAGTGGGCAGGAAGGTCAAGAACTGTGTCTTCTACAGTGACTTTTGAAGATGGAGGCTCAGGTTCAGAACAGATGGGTTTCTCAGATGAGTGAGCCGCAAGCCAATTAAATGAGCTCTGATTCACTGAAAGAGGGTTACAGCTGTTGCCCTGCACACCAGAGCAAACACAGACGGAGGCAATATTCAAAGGATTGTACTAGTATATAAGCCCAAAAAGCAACTCGACTGAACTGTTAGGGGATGTTGTCCCCATAGCTCTTCCTCCACCTCCATTTTCCCAAATGCGTAAAATACAGGAGGAGCTGGGCACAGAGGCAACGTAACCCAATGTCTTCACTTTGTGTATAAGAAACAAGACTGCACGAAAATGTCACCACAATGTAAAGGTCTCGTCTTCGGGATTTTTCTGGAAATCTGAGTGACTCTCTAGCTGCTCAACTCGTAGCCCCAAGTAGTTTTCTAGGGGAAGGCATAAAGGGGCTGGTTCAGAATTATTAGAAAAGATTATTCGTAGACCAATCCTGAATGCTGAGTCATTTCTACCACCCCACCCTGCCACCTTACACCTTTGCTTTCCCGAAGGCCTGACCTGGAGTTCTCACATATCTTCCTATCTCGGGAAAAACAAAACGTCAATTCTGCGTCTTTCCACAGTGAGTGAATGAAATCTTCAAGTCTTTCACAGTGAGTGAATGAAAGAGAGCATCAAAGTCGCAGCACTGTTTACAAAGGGACTCAGCTCTGAAGTGCTGTGATTATGGTATTTGAAATCGTGATGCACCAGGCATCCCTCCTGGGCCTCACTTGGTGGGACTATTACAACCTCTGTGTTGTCTTCCTGCCTGTAGTTTCTTGACCTTCCCATCTAATTAATAACATGCCTCTTCCCCACTGAAACCAAGGTACAGCAAGGGTGAGGTGGATGATAGTGTCTCCTCTGCTTACCTAGCAGCCAAAGGAAAAGACCTATTAATACAAACAAACACATCCTACCCTAGATCATAGAGGCCAATTGAGATTCAAAACCGGGCCTCTATCAGATATGGAGAAACTGTTAAGGACCTGTTTGAAGATCTGACACAGAAGCATATCCCTCTCAGCACCGTGAGTGATCAGAGCCAAAGCGTAAAGTTTGTGACGTTGAAAGAAAAGGCTGGACTCAACTACAACGTTGAATTTGCTACCAGCTCTTGGTGGTATAAATGATCCAAGAATCATTATTCATCACATATAATGTGAGTGAGTGATGAGTCTGCAGTTGCGATGTAAAGGCAGCTGAAGAATTTTTGGAAACTCTGGGTAAGTTTGATTATAGAAGGAAATTACTTGCAAGAGAAAACATTTAATATGGATGAAACCTCCCTATTCTAGAAATGAAGTGCCTGAAAGGACTTCCATCCAAGTCAATGCCAGGTTTCAAGGCTTTCAAGGACAGGATAACATTCTTGCTTGGGGGCAATGCTGCAGGCTACAAATTGAAACCTTTGTGATCTGGCACCGTGAGAACCCCAGGGCCTTCAAGCATATTAGTAAGTACACACTGCAAGTGTACTACAGGAGCAATAAAAAGTAATGGAGCCTGGCCAGTGTGGCTCGGTGGATGAGTGTGACCTATGAACTAGGAGGTCACGGTTCAATTCCTAGACAGGGCACATGCCCAGGCTATGGGCTCCATCCCCTAGGGGTGTGCAGGAGTCACTGATCAATGATTCTCTCTCATCGAAGTTTCTATCTCTCTGTACCTCTCTTCCACTCTGAAATAAAATATATATATATATTTATATATATTTAATTCTTTTTAAAAGCCATGGATGTCTCAGCTTCTCTTCAGATGCCCTCCTGAATTGTTATGCTAGTGAAATGGAGACATACTGTTCCAAGAATAACATATCTTTCCTGATTTTATTGCTGATAATGCTCCCAAACACCTGGAAACAGAAGTCCTCTTAACTCTCTATCCGCTATTTTCTTGGGATGGGAAGGTGAGAGGGGTGAAAAATAACAATAACAATTATCAAATGGGCTTTAAGAGTTTATAACATCTTTTTACTTATAATATTGGAAATATGACTTGTCTTTTATTTTTTATAGGAGAAAATGTTAAAGGTAATAATTGTGGACATTACCAACTTGTCTAAGATCCTCAGTGAGTTTAGTAAAATTACTGAAATGGGTTATTGTGGCTTTTTTAAAAGGCGATTTTAAAAAAAGATTTTAAAAATTGATTTTAAAAGAGAGAGAGTGGGGAAAGGAGAGGGAGAGAAACATCGATGTGAGAGCAAAACATAGACTGGCTGCCTCCTGCATGCGCCCAAACTGGGAAATGAACCAACCAATCAAGCCACACCAGCCAGGGCTGTATTTTCAATACTGTAATTTAAGTTAGTGTGAAGGAGGAAAAGACATATTGGAAACATCAATAAATAAATGAAACATCACCAACACTTTTAGCTAAAGAAATATGCAGAATCAAATTGTCTGGAGAGACCATTTGAGTGATACCATCTGGAACATGGTCTTGCTTTATTAAGAAGGGGAGGGAAAATATTTGCAACCTTTTAATTTTGGAATGTCTAGGATTACAAAGTACCAAAATGAACACCAGATAGTAATTAAAAAAATAGTGATCATTCAAGCTTGGTATAATGAAATCTCTTATTTTCAAATAAAATTGTTTTCCCTTATTTCCTTGTTAGCACAAGCTAATATGGTAAAGGCACAGTAATAAGTGTATTTATGCACATATGTGGAGATATGGTTTGAAGATAAATGTCAGTTATTAACTTTAATTTTAAAGAAAATATTAAAATTCCATTTCAATTGAGTATACATGTTAAACTTTCCTTTCTGTGGTCTATCATTGCCAAAGGTGCTTGATGACATGGAAATCTGTCCTTTTATTCTCTAGTAATTGAAAACCACTGAAGACTTTTAATCAGGGGAGTGAATGAACAGATTGTTTTAGAAAAAAATAACTCTGGGAGCAGTAGAAAGGAAAAACTTAGGGATAAGGGTACTGAAGGGATGGAAGACAGCTGAGGAACAAGAAGTGTATCTGTGACTGTGATGGGAGGAGCAGAAGACATTCTAAATGACTGATATCTTTTTTTTTTTTAATGAGATGTAAAAGATAACTGGAGAATAACTGTGAGATTTCAAAGCTGGGCATTAGTGTATGAGTTAGAAGAGCAGAGAGTTGATGTACCTGCAAAATATTCCAGGAGATGTCCTATGGGATAGTGCAAATTGCAAAAAAGCGATCAGGTATATGACTTGCAGAAGCATGACTGACATGACTTGGCATTTGGTTTGATGCTATAGAGAAGGAGCTTGGACACTGACACACACTGCTGGTAAGTTTCATACAATCATTCTTGAAAGCAATTTGGCAACAAATATCAAAGTCCTTAAAAGGAGTAAACTCATTATACCAGAAATCATACTTCAGGGAAATGTATACTAGAAAAGTAATGGTGAATTGTTCCAGAGAATTAACTAATAAAAATTAACTTAGGGAGAATCCAAGATGGCGGCATAGGTAAACACCTAAACTGCTGCCTTGCGCAACAATTTCAAAAATTCAACTAAAAGACAAAACGTCTATCACCCAGAACCACGGGAAAGCTGGCTGAGTGGAAGTTCTACAACTAGAAGGAAAGAGAAAAGAGCATTGAGACGTGCACGAGTGCTGAAAAGCTGAGGTACGGAGGCGCGTGATCCGGACTGGCGGCGGGCGTTGCTTTTTTCAACCCAAAGGGAGACAAGCCCCCGACTACTCTGAAATCCAGTTTCTGGGGAGACGCGGGGGACCCAAACTCCTACGGGGAAAAGCTGGACTGTCTGCCAGTGAGGGTGGCTTGCTTGCAGAGCTGCGCACAGGAATAATTGTTTACGGCACTGGGGCACGGGACTCCGGGACGCCCGTGGGGACACAGAGCCAGCTAACTAGCAGCCATTGCTGTTTGCCACGCCCTAGCCTAGTGACACCCTGAGACCTCGCCCTGCACAACCTACAAACCCACCCAAGCTCCAAGCAGCAGCGTTAGCAGAAGAAAGCCCCGCCCTATCGCAGCTTAACCTAGCAAACTTGCAGCCTGGGTCAGACAGCTCCAAAACCTCCAAACCCCAAGCAAAGAGGAGAAAACTGTAGCTGTCACTGTAGCTCCTGCTGGATGGCCTCAGACAGTAGCTGACCTGTACCCCATTGGAGATCCAGAAGCCAGTGTACCTAGTGGTCAGAGTGAGACACCAGATTTCAACTCCTCACATCCATAAGTGACACATTCAAAGGCAGACTCAGTGAGCACCAAAGCCCCACTGAAACAAGTCCTGCCTCATAAGTGTGTCTTCAGCACAGCAGTTCTTCCATTATAGGCACAGTGAGTGCTCACAGCTAATTGGCCTGGAGGTCAATTCCTCCCAGTATACCAACAGCAATTAAGGCTTTAACTGCACCAAGTCTTTGCACTCAGCCCACAAAGGGGTGTACCAAGAGTGTCCACATCAGGTGATTGGGGAGGCTGAGCTACTGCCCCCTATAGGTCACCTACCACACAAAGCTACTCCATCAACACAGGGAAGCAGCCAAAATGAGGAGACAAAGAAACATGTCACGGATGAAAGAAACGGAGGAAAGCAAACTACTGGATGACATAGAGTTCAGAACCACATTTATAAGGTTACTCAAGAATCTTCTTAAAACCGCTGAGAAACTTGATGAGACCTTCAAGGAGCTTAATGAGAATGCCAAAAAAATGGAAAAGGATCAGTCAGAAATGAAGCATACACTGTCTGAAATAAAGAATATACAGAAACTCAACTGTAGATCAACGTACCCCAAGAATCAAACCAAAGATCTGAAATATGTGGAAACAAAAAACATCCAACCAGAAAAACAAAAAGAAAAAAGAATCCAAAAATATGAAGATAGTGTAAGGAGCCTCTGGGACAACTTCAAGCGAACCAACATCCGAATTTTTGGGGTGCCAGAAGAAGGGAGAGAGCAAAATATTGAAAACCTATTAGAAGAAATAATGACAGAAAACTTTCCCTGCCTGGTGAAAGAAATAGATGTACAAGTCCAGGAAGCGCACAGAACCCCATACAAGAGGAATCCAAAGAGGACCACACCAAGACACATCATAATTAAAATGCCGAGGGCAAAAGACAAAGAGAGAATATTAAAAGCAGCAAGAGAAAAAGTTAATTACCTACAAGGGAGTACCCATACGACTGTCAGCTGATTTCTCAGCAGAAACTATGCAGGCCAGAAGGGAGTGGCAAGAAATATTCAAAGAGATGAACAGCAAGAACCTACAGCCAAGATTACTCTACCCAGCAAAGCTATCATTCAGAGTTGAAGGTCAGATAAAGAGCTTCACAGACAAGAAAAAGCTAAAGGAGTTCATCACCACCAAACCAGGATTACATGAAATGCTGAAGGGTATTCTTTAAGGAGAGGAAGAAGAAGAAAAAGGTAAAGATAAAAATTATGAACAACAAAATGACATCAAATACATACCTACCAACAAGTGAATCTAAAAATCAAGGGAATAAAAATCTGAAGAACAGAATGGACTGGTGAATATAATAGAATCAGGGACCTAGAAAGGGAGTGGACTGACGATTCTCAGGGGAAGCAGGTGTGAGGGGTGCGGGAAGAGATTGGACAAAAATCTTACTCCTATGGAGGAAGACAGTGGCGGGGGTAAGGCCATTGGGTGGGGTGGGGAATCAGGAGGGGAGCTATGGGGGAAAAAATAGAGGAACACCTGTAATAATCTGAACAATAAAGATTTATTTAAAAAAAATTAACTTAGCATGTTTATAATAGAAAAATAATTTAAAAATTACCAAATGTCCAGTAACAGGAAACTAAATAAACTAAGATCCTGCCCGGAGTGGTGTGCTCAGTGGTTAGAACGTTGGCGTATAGCCTGAAGGGGCGCGGGTTCGATTCCCGGTCAAGGGCATGTAGCTGGGTTGTGGGTTCGCTCCCCACTCCGGGTCGGGATGTGTGCAGCAGGCAACCAGTGACTGTGTCTCTCTCACATCAAAGTTTCTCTTTCCCCCTCCTCCCTCCTTCCCTTCTGCTCTCTTTAAAAAGCAATGGGGGAAAAAATCCTCTGGTGAGGATAAAAAACAACCAAGATCCTTACATATTGGAACACTTTGCTACTATTTAAAATAATGTCATAAAAATTATTCACATACAGAGGATGTGCCCTGAGACAAAGAGAGAATAAGAGGTAACAGAGCTTCGGAAAGGCCTCCACGCGGTCCGAGCCTTCACCCAGAGCCCGCGTGGCAGACTCGGTGGACGGGCTGAGCGCGGAGGCGGGATCGGGATCAGGACTCCGCGTGGAGAACCCACCACAGACCCCGCAGAGTCGGTAAGGGTGAAGACTGACTCAGGGAGGTGGACTGGGCGCTAAGACCGCCGCTGACGGAGGCTAGAGAACCCTCCCCTCCGCGTCCCGTCGGCCTGGCGACGAAGCGACGGTTCAGCGCCCGCGCCAGGCCGCCGCGGGACTCGGATGTGTCCCAATCACGCGCCGAATCCCGAACTTATTCCCACCTGAGGGGCGGGGACAAGAAAACCCAAACCAATCAGAATGTAGAAGTGAAAGGCGTTTACCCTCAGGACCAATGGGAGCGCTGGAAGGCGGGGCAGAAGGCGCCGGTTGGTTCTAGTGATTTAAACCTCGGCGTCTGGCGGTTGGGGCGTTCTCCGTGCGTGAGCAGGCAGTGCGCCTGCGCAGGCTGCGGGACGCCAACTGATACCTGCGGAGCTGAGGAACTGGGTGGCGAGCGGACCTCGGCGGGGCGGGTAAGCGGGACAGGATGGGAGAGGTGGAGTGGGGCCCAGAGGGCTGCCCGGTTGCTGGGGAGCGGTCGGGGCTGAGCACGCGGAGCTGACTTCCCGGCCCGAGTACCGATGCCCTGGCGCTGTCCGGAGCCCCGACGTACCGACTGCCCGAGTTCCCAGCTTTCTCAGATGCTCGTTGCGGCGACGCAATGGACCCTTGGCAGCCGTAGCCCCCGATGTCACGGTGGCCGGCGTTTAGCGTGGTGGACGGGCCAGGGGTCAGGGGGCGGGCGCAGCGAGGGAGCCGGCCTCCCCTGGAGCGTCACAAACAGACGACACCCAGCGTGGCCAGGTGGTGGCGGCTCGGTCTTTCTGTAACCTTGAGTGTAAAAGGCTTCTCACCCCCTAAACACCCCTTTTTTGAACTAATAGCTGTAACCGTGCGAGAAGCTCTTTCCCAGATGTGTTAGGATAGAGTGTGAAATTCAACCTTACAGCCCTACCCTAGAATGAAAATAAACCTTCCCTCCGCTCCTGAATATACAAATTTTGCAATCTCTTGTTTTTATAAGTAAATCAAGCAATATTAGGTACGTATAAAGAAGAGTAGAAGTGAATACTCGAAATTCCATCAGCAAAAACAAAAACAAAAAAACACCACCGCCACAAAACCCCTCACCTTTGGGTTTATTGCAGATGTATTCATTATGAATATATATTTACATGGCTATACTTACACAAGTATTTTTATATAACTGTACATTTTGAACGTAGTAAAGCATATTCATTTAAAAAGCACATTGCGCCTTAGTAATGTTGTAGGAACACATGTCCGTCAAATGTAGACATGCATTATCCTTTTTAATGCATGCATGGTAACTCTTGCATGCATTATTTAACCGTATATTAAATAACCAATCCTGTAATGACGGACATTTGTTTTTTCAATTTCTTCATCATCATAGGATAGCATGATTATTCGTACATATCCTTGTCTACATTCTTATCCAGTTTGTGGCCTTAGAATAATTCCTGGAAGTGATGATGGCTTAGAAATTACGGTGCAATTTAAATTCTGACGGATAATGTCAAATTTGCCCTCTAGAAAAACTGATATACCCCTCTCCATCCCATCCACACACATACAGAGGGTGAGGTTGCTTTTTTCTCTATACACTGACCAGCACTGGACATCGAAAAATTTTCTAGAAGGATGTCTTAATACTTTTATTTGCATTATTAATGAGACTAGAGGCCTGGTACTCAAATTTGTGCTCAGGTGGAGCCATCCAGCCAGGCTGGCTCGGGGAGGGGGGTGGCCATGGGAGGTTGGCTGCCGGCCCTGCCCCGATGGGGTGGGGGGGGGGCCATTGGGGGCTGGGCCAGTGGGGGGGCCGGCTGGCCGCTGCAGTGCTCATTATAGCGACTGGTCATTCCCGTCGTTCTGTTGTTCTGGTCGCTTGACTTTTATATATATAGATTAAACATCTTCTTCTATGTCTTATATTTTTTGGTAAATCATTTGTCTTCTTATTTTGCTGGTGTATGTACCTTTTTATTTATTAGCTTTCTAGGGGAATTTAAATTAGCAATTTTTAACCTGGTACAAATATTTCCCCTAGTTTGTTGTCTCTTTCAGTTCAGTTCTTTTTTAGGGTATTTTTTTGTTTTGTTTTGTTCTGATTTTGTGGTACTTGAAGCTGCATACCTCCCTAAAGGTAGAGGAATTTGATTTAACTCTGCGGTAGCTTTCCTGTGATAGTTAGAATGCTGACCCAACATACCCCTTCCACCTTTGAAATCCTTTCTCTTGAAATTAGCTAAACCTGGGACACCAAATCGCTTAAGACTTTTGAAGAGAAGATACTTTGGGGTATTTTGGTTAAAACTGTCTGTAGTTCTTGTCCTGGCCTGTGCTTTCTCTGCTCGCCTGTGCTCAGTTGTAACAGGGGAGTCTGCCAGGACACACAGCAACCTCCCTCTCAGTTTAGGAGGGCTGTCCTGAGTATAGGGCTGGCTCTTAAAGGCATGAGAGGACAATTTAAGATGAAGGAAAAACAATATATGTGTTTGTGTGTGTGTGTATGTATATATTATATATATATATAGCCTGTAATTTTTCAAAATATAAGGTGTTATAGCCTCTATATAAGTTTCCTTATAAGAGAAAAGATTATCAGGTCTTTTATTACAAAGAGTTTCTCTTTAATATAAAGAACTGGCAGTTACCTGTGGACCTTACTTACTAAAGTTTAGATTTTATTATTTGCAAACACCTACCCTCATATGTTGAAAAGGAATGGGAGTGTGCTATAATTAAAATGCAAATAAAGTAACATATTAGTCACTATAGCAGTGATTTCCAGCTGCTGTGCCATAGCACACTGGTGTGCCACAAGAATTTTTATTTATTTATTTTTAAATATATTTTATTGGTATTTTTTACAGAGAGGAGGGAGAGGGATAGAGAGTTAGAAACATCGATGAGAGAAATATTGATCAGCTGCCTCCTGCACACCCCCTACCAGGAATGTGCCCACAACCAAGGTCCATGCCCTTGACCGGAATTGAACCTGGGACCCTTCAGTCTGCAGGCCGACGCTCTATCCACTGAGCCAAACCGTTCAGGGCATCCACAAGAATTTTTAAAACATGCAATACTTGTTTTGTCAGGGGCACGGACCTCTTTTTAGATTGTCAGAAAAAAAAAAAAAAAGACAACAGCCAACACAATAGCAGTCCAGTGAGAATGAATAAAAATTATACCTATTTTTTTGTCAGATCAGCAAAAAATACATTTTTTGGTGTGCCACAGAATTTTAGTAGTCAGTGTGTGCCAGGAGATGAACAAGGTTGAAAATCACTGCTGTATATTAAAGTACACAAAAGAATCTCTTTAGCTGTAGTGTTGGAACTCCTCCTGAGATTCCTATTCCATTTCTGTCCCTACTTTATTCTCTGCTTATCTTTTTAGTGGGTAGGTTTGTATTGCATACACATTGAAATGGTGTACTTCTCACAAAGCTCCATTTTGTTTGTGTATTTATTGATATGTACAATCTCATTTAAAGTTCAAAACCTATTGAAAGAATTCCTTCCATTTTGTAGTGAAGAAAGTGAAATCTAAGCCCTACTTGACTTCTAATGTTTACTTAGTCCCTACCATGGGTTAGAGACTTAGAATTTATACAAACCCTTCCTCACATAACTGAAGTAATTCTAAAGTTACAGTTTGGGATTTCTCTCTTGCGTCTTCTATGCTGATTGTCCCGAGTTTTCTCCCTATGGTAACTACCTAAAATAATGTCACTAAAAGCTTATTCTAGATTTGATAAAGTATAACCTACCGGAATTGATTTACTTAAGACCTAAGACCTTGATCCTCTGCTCTTTGCTTCTATAGACTCTCCCAAACATGACATTTTATTTAGTGCTTTCTGTCCCATGTATCATTTCTTTAGAGTTGATTTTTAAAAATAAGGAGTAATTTATTTTAATTTTCCTTTCTGTTTTCTGTTAATCTTCACCCGAGGATATTTTTTCCCGTTGATTTTTAGAGAGAGTGGAAGGGGATGGGGAGAGAGAAGCATTGATTTGTTGTTCCATGTAGAGAGCGCCTGGGAAGGCACATGGGCATTCTTTAATTATTGTCAGCTGAACCCAAGGCGACAGGCTGCTGTGTATCGGTCACGCAGTTCCACTCACTTATGCATTCATTGGTTGATTCTTTTTTAAAAAAATATATTTTCATTGATTTCAGAAAGGAAGGGAGAGGGAGAAACATCAATAATGAGAGAATCATTGATCGGCTGCCTCCTGCACGCCCCCTACTGGGGATTGAGCCCAAAACCCAGGCATGTGCCCTTGACCAGAATTGAACCCGGGACCCTTCAGTCCGAAGGCCAACGTTCTATCCACTCAGCCACACTGGCTAGGGCCATTGGTTGATTCTTGTATGTGCCCTGACAGGAGATCAAACCTGCAACCTTGGCGTATTGGGACAACACTCTAACCAACTGAGCGATGGGCCAGGGTTTTTTTTCCACAATTGCAGTTGGTGTTCAATATTATTTTATAGTTGTTTCAGGTGTACAGCATATTGGTTAGGCAATTATAATGTACAAAGTGATCCCCTGATAATTCTAGTGCCCACCTGGTACTATACATAGTTATTACAATGTTGTGGACTATATTCCCTATCATCCCCGTGACTATTTTGTAGCTTCTTAGCCCCTTCACCTTTTTCACCCAGTCCTCCCACTCCCTTCCCATCTGGCAACCCTTAGTTTGTTCTTGGCATCTAGGAATCTGTTTTCTGTTATGTTGTATTCTTTAGATTTTACATAAAAGTGAAGTCATATGGTATTTGTCTCTTTTTAACTTATTTCACTTGCAAGTGGTAAGATTTCATTCTTTTTTATGGCCAAGTAATTGTTTGCATTGCTTCCGTATTTTGGCTACTGTAAGAAACTCTGTGTATATCTTTTCCAATTAGTGTTTTGGATTTCTTTGGATATATTCCCAGAAGTGGAAATGCTGGGTTATGAAGTATTATATTTTAATTTTTTAAAGAACATACACAGTTTTCCATAGTAACTATACCAATTTGCAATCCCATCAACAATACAAGTTGACGTATGCTTCGCTTTTCTTATACTATTTAAATTCTAAACCCGGGACTCCTTCAGCGAAATCTAATATATATGTAGCCTACCCACTACTAAGTCTGTGCACTTATACAGCATGTTTACTATTTATGTTAGTATTGTTTCTAATTGTCCCATATGTTAGGTATGTTTTAGCTACCAGCTTGATATGGATAGGACCCTTGCTTACCTTTCTAAACTGTGCAAATGTTGTCATCTTTAACTCTGCTCCCATTTGTTGTACAAGATTCAGCTTGGATATCGTTGTAAGAGCTTTTCTTAAATCACTATAAACTGCCCAGCCTGTTTCTTTATGGCCTGTGGGCTTACAATGTTTTTTATATGTGTAAAATATTGAAAAACACACACACACACACACACACATAACAAAGACGATTTGTGGCTCACACAGCACTAAACGGGTAAGCTTTGTAAGAGATGCTGTGCCTCACTCAGTTAGTCACCGCCAGGTAGTGTTGCGCCTGGCAGTGCACACTGCACCAACTTATCAAATATGTGACTAAATTTCATTTTTTTAATTTGTCCTAGAAAATAAGACATCTCTTTATGCTAATTTAGATGGGTAGTGAATATTTCATTTGCTTTTTAAAAGGATAGCACAACAATTTAGACACTTGCAGGATCAGGTTTAATAAATTTGAACATGAGGCACAGATTTCCAGGTGTATGTAAATACACCTCCATTTTACATCTGCTTTTTGCTTCTTCCATCTCTTAATCCTTTTAGACAGGAATGAATGTTTGATTTCCTGTTGAAGCTTGAACATCCTTAAATAGAACGTTATGGTCTTTTTGGTTTCGTTCTTTTAAGACCTGATCATCTGAATTCTAGGACTTACTGCAGTAAATATTGTATTTCCTTCTTACCCACTTACCATTAGCTAGTTGTTGCCTCCTAGATTCTGGAGAATTTTCTGTGGTTAAAGGATGCTTTTAATTTCTGTATCAACACAGACTCTCTTTGTTGGTTTCTCTAAAATAGTATTTTCTTCCTCTAGCATGTCATCACACTCCCTTTTGGCTTTTGTTTCTGCCTCATTGAATAAACGTGGGTATTCAATGCGTCCCCTACGTACGCAGTGCTGGATCCGGGATTCCAATCCTTGGCATTTAGGACGATCCATTAGGGGCTTATATGTGCGCATTTTCACTCCTTCTACAAAGGCACTGGTATGCTTTATGACAGAGGGCTTAACATTTCTCCATTCTATTACTTCATCTGTCTTTGTTCCTATAATACATACAATCAATCAGTACATGAATACTTTACCACAGTAGAATCACCTCCAAACTTTATAGAAACCTTCCTCCCCATAACCCTGTGTAATTTTGTATTGGTAATTTTACCCGTGGTTTTCCTTATCATACCTGTCTCACAGGGCACAGCAACAGACTCGAGTCCTTGCAGCATACTGTATAACACGTGAGTCTTCACAGCTTGATTAGCCCACTGTTGTTGTAGGTAGGTTATATTGAACTCCTGAACCTCCTGGTCATAGAGCCACTTGATATTTTCAAACTTACAGTCATACAAGACTAGAGGAAATTCGACAGCCATACTAGAGAGGAGACAAAACAGCATGAGAATACATAGCAGCCATCCAACAGTTCTTGAAAAACAAGGTTAGTTGGGTTAAAGGAGGGAAAAACGTTGTCAATATTAAGTATCTGATGGTTAAGAAAATACAACGCCATTCCTAACTTTCCACAACATTATAACTAAAAAAAAGACAAGCCATGGGACAACTGGTTAGGTTTGGTCTAGGGTAAATTTCAATGGTAACAAGTCACCTACAAGTGAGTTCACTTGGCTCCATCATATGGCTATAAAATTTAAAACAGCTGGTGGTATTTTTCCAAACTTGTCAATTTTGCATAGTATGAAGTAGAAACTTACAGATTTCACTGCTTAGGAATGAATTACTGGTCTGTCTGACCTCAGCCTGCTCTCAAAAGGAAAGTCAGCTGTTTTTCTTACCTTTCCTACCATTTCAGAAACTGAAAATGAGGAAAAATTCCAAAGTAGTAGTATGATTACTCCATAATACAAAGCAAGCAAGATTTAATATGAATAGTTTGAATGCTTACTATTAGCAGAACCTAACAATACCTCTTAACATAAATTCAGTGGGGGTGGGAGGATGTAGATATGAATGTGCTTTTATTTAAGAGGCCTGGTCCAAACACCTATTTTCTTATTCCTGGGATAGGAGTAATAGAAAAAAAATCAAAGATACCACTTCCTCTTACATCTTCATAACATTCTACAAGTTATACTAAAAGCTTCATGAAGACAGACTCAGGGACTTAGTTATTCAGACAATTGTGAGGATAGAAAGATATATTCTAATATATTTCAAAATAATCTAAAAGCAATGGCTTTTTTGTTAATATATATTTATACTTAAATTTACCTGTATTGAGGTTTCTGGGGATTTTTCTCTGTGTTTAGCAGCTCATCGATAATCTCTGGCTTCTCCATTCCTTGGCCAATCAGAAAAAGGATAGCCATCATACAGCGGACTTGATGATAAAGGAACGCCTGGCCAGTCACTTCAAACTGACATAACTGGAAAGGTTCTTGCCATCTGTCCTCAGCCAGACTCTGGCCCACTAGCTGTACTTGAGCAGACAGAATAGTCCTCTGAAAATTAATCACTCCATTGGCTACATCCATTTTACATAAGTTCCTAAAATCATGTGTGCCGACATACTTCTGAGCCGCACAGTTCATGGTTACAATGTCTAAATCAGCACGAGGGAAAAAGTAGCGGTAAGTCCGCTCAAGACAACTGAACCTAGCACTGAAGCTGGGCTCTACAGGGGCCCAGGCCAATACACGGATGTCTGGAGGGAGCACCCGATTGAGAATGTGAGTATAACGGATCTCTTTAGCATCATCATTGACTTCATCTTTTAAATTAAAATCCTCTGAATCCCTGCCCTTTGGAAAGTGAGAACGAAGGTCAAGAGAAATCACCTGTGGAATTAGAGAAAGATAATGTGTTAGCGATACAAATATGAATCCTCAGTATGTACACCTAGAATATATTGGTATTGCTTGCTTTGAGAAACAGTTCAGTGGTCCTTACCTGTCCAAAGGCACTAACTCCTTTGTCTGTTCGTCCACATCGGTGATACTTGGATGTCTGTCTGCTTTCTATTAGTCGAGTCTTGGTTAGAGCCTCAAACAGTTTCTCCTCAATTGTATTGTTTGTGTTTTCCTGACTGGCAAAGCCCTGGTATCCCCAGCCCAGATAGGCTATCTTTAGGGCTACATGTCTTTGACCATGAGCATTGAAGTCAAATGCACGTTTAGCTTTTCTAGCTCCTGCAGCATTTTCTCTAGCATTTGAGTCCTTGGTGTTGGCCTGTTCTTTTTTAAGTCTTTCTATCTCCTGCTCTAGTTCTTGTACTCTTTTTAGGAGTTGGTCAGTCTGGATTCTGTCTATGTCATTTTCAGCCATGATAAGAACTCCAGGAATAAATGAATCATAAGGGTCTGAACTACCTGGAAAGAGAGTAAAAGGGATACAGTTTTAGTGTTGGTTCCTTTGATCATGTCAGTAGCCTTCAGCTATGTACAAATAGTATCTAAGAGTTAATTTAATGCCGTAAGCAGACTTTTGCTGACCAGGGATACAAGCATTACCTTAGTCATTAGGGTTGACCATCCACAGAGATTCTTTTTCATCTGTGTAGCCAATTTAAAGAGGAAAAGGAAAGTAATATCAAAAATGGTTGGCTAGCATTGTTAAGGTTTCAATAGTCAGAATTTAGGGAAATGACTGTATATTTAATATCTGCATTCATTAGCTGAGATGATTAGAGACTGATGTTACTGATATTTTCCCCCTAAAACATTTCCTTTTGACTTCTCATTGCATGTGTTCAATCTTTCCCATCAAATCGGTTGATATGGCCCTGGCTGCAATGGCTCAGTTGGTTGGAGTATCATTCCATAAACAGAAATGTGGCAGGTTTGATGCCTGGTCAGGGCACATATCCAGGTTGTGGGTTCAATCCCTGGTCATGGCACATGTGGAAGGTAACCGATCAATGTTTCTCTCTCTTGCCCTTCCTCTCTTTAAAAAAGTTTTTAAAAAGAGAGATCTTTTGATATGGAATATATGTCTACTGTGAGTGTCTATTGCTTTCCAGTATCAGATAAAACTAGTAGCTTACATGTTCTATCATCTAATACCAAGTTCTGTCTTAAAGGTGGTACAATAGAAGCTAGCCTGATTGAAGAAATTTGTCAGTGATTATACTTTATATTGGAAGTAGAACCTGGAGTCAAGATTTTCCCACTTTAAACAATTTTGATGGCAGAAAGAAGGTAATTAAGCACTGTGATCCTTTTTAACTTTAATGCATGTTCTGAAAAAAAAAAAGATCATCGTACTAGCTGTGTAGTCTTGGGCTACATTATTTCATCTCTCTAACTCAGGTTACTCGTCTGTGAAAAGATAATCAGAGTACCTATCCTAGTTATGAGGATTGCATGATTGAATATAAAACACACAGAACAATGCTGGATACATGAAGTGTCCTTCTCAGTACAAGTTACACAATGGTCATGAAGCCTTATGCCCTATATCATGCAGTCTCAAGCTTTTCTTATGCCAAAACTCACCTATCCTGCCCTGTGAGCTACTAAAAGTGGCAAGAACTAGCAGGTAGTAGAAAGTAGGAGTGAATAAGAAGAGGGTGGAAATGAAAGCAGGATTCTCCAGCCCAGCTGGTGTGGCTCAGTGGTTGGGCCTAATGGGGCAGCCGGGGATCCCTCTCACAATCAAGGACTGCTGGCTCCCAACCGCTTGCCTACCTGCCTGCCTGATTGCCTCTAACCCGCTCCTGCCTGCCAGCCTGATCATCCCCTAACCACTCCCCTGCCAGCCTGATCTATGCATAACTGCTCCTCTGCTGGCCCAATTGCCCCCAGCTGCCCTCCCCTGCTGGTCCAGTCACCCCTAACTGCCCTCCCTTGCCAGTCTGGTCTCCCCTAACTGCCCTCCCTTAACTGTCCTCCCCTGCAGGCCTGGGTTCCCCCCCCCAACTGCCCTCCCCTGCAGGTCTGGTTGACCCCAACTGCCCTCCTCTGCTGGCCCGGTCACCCCTAACTGCCCTCCCCTGCAGGCCTGATTGCCCCCAACTGCCCTCCCTTACAGGCCTGGTCCCTCCCAACATCCCTCCCCTGTTGGCCTGATATCGCCCACAACTGCCCTCGCCTGCTGGCCATCTCGTTCCACATGGGACGGCCATCTTTGACCACATGGGGGTGGCCATCTTGTGTGTTGGAGTGATGGTCAATTTGCATATTACCTCTATTATATAGGATTGCCTTACCCATTTTTCATTTCACTGACAAGAAGGGAGTGAACAATTTGTGAGATAGAAATTTATTATTAGAAAACTGATCAGTGTTTTCTCTTGCAGAAGGCCCTACAATGTGAGGGAAGCAATGGAGGAACTCATGGGACCTAGAAGACAAAATTGGGCCAATATGGATCCAGAAGAACAAATGTTAGCGGCTGCTACAGCTTTCACCCAGATCTGTGCAGGGCAGGGTGAGGGAGATGTCAGGAGAGAAGCCTGGCCTACCCAATATGATCCCTACAGCAAAGCTTCAGTAACCCAATATGATCCCTACAGCAAAGCTTCAGTAACCCAATATGATCCCTACAGCAAAGCTTCAGTAACCCAATATGATCCCTACAGCAAAGCTTCAGTAACCCAATATGATCCCTACAGCAAAGCTTCAGTAACCCCAGGAAAGCGGTATGCTCTTCCTGTGCAACTGCAGTACCCACATGCAAAAAGTAATGTCGCCTCAGAAACAGTCTCAGAGGCCTCCCAAAGACCCCGAAAGCCAGTGATGAAGAGAAAGGTGCTGCGTAGGAAGCCCGATGGGGAAGTATTAGTGACAGATGAGTCAATTATCAGTGAATCAGAGTCTGGTACAGAAATTGATATGGATCTCTGGGATTTAAGACAAAGGCTGATGAACCTTCAGTTCCCGAAAGACGGGGAGTCTCCTGTTGATATTTCAGAAAAACTTAATCTACCACGTGAATACCAAGATCAGCTCAATAGCTATCTACAAAGAGAAGGAATGGGCCCTCCAGCTTACGAACAAGACCTGATTGTTGCCAGCCGACCAAAATCCTTTATTCTCCCAAGGCTGGACCAGTTAAGCCGAAACCGGGGCAAGATAGACCGGGTAGCCCGCTATTTTGAGTACAAACGGGACTGGGACTCGATGCGATTACCTGGTGAAGATCATAGGAAGGAATTACGCTGGGGTGTCCGAGAGCAGATGCTTTGTCGAGCAGAACCTCAGTTCAAGCCTCAGCACATATATGTTCCAAACAATTATCTAGTACCAACTGAAAAGAAAAGATCTGCCCTTTGTTGGGGTATTCGTTGTGACCTTGCAAATGGTATCATGCCCAGGAAGCTTCCCTTCCCTCTTTCTCCTTCTTAAGTCTTTTTTTTTTTAACCTGTCTCACAGGGTTGTTTGGGATAACATGGCATTTTATATCTTTCCTTTTATTTAAATAGAAACAACTAACTTGAAAGACAGTGGCACATTATAGAGAAAGGACTTCACCCATCATTGGTTTTTCATAGGTATATATCACACTGGTATCAGATGCCACTTAACTGCCAAATCACCACTCTCAAATCCAGCAATGCAAGAGAAGTCACACCAGAGGAAGAAAACAAACCTGGTCTCTACTGTCAGATTAGGAAGCAAAGACGGCTAACAGTGTTTTTGCTCTATACTCTCTTTACCTTTGACCAGTGTGAGTTGCTGCTTTTAATAGTTGCTGGGTGTTCAGCTTATCCATTAAAGGATTTTGGAAATCTGTGGACTTGCCCTTATTTTTACTTAAATACTTCCGAAAGTAAGACAATCTCAAACCTGAGTTATGAGTCTGCTTCCAATTGTACTCCCCATCATACTCTCATCGCCTAAACCAGTGGTCGGCAAACTGCGGCTCACAAGCCACATACGACTCTTTGGCCCCTTGAGTTTTTAGCAAAGGCCAGCTTAGGAGTACCCTAATTAAGTTAATGTACCTACCTATATAATTTAAGTTTAAAAAATTTGGCTCTCCAAAGAAATTTCCATCGCTGGAGGAGGAGAGCCCCAGCTGTACTGTTGATATTTGGATCTGTTGACTAATGAGTTTGCCGACCACTGGCCTAAACAATGAGCCAGAGGGAAGGAACAAAACCTGCCCTTCACACACACACACCTAAAGGAAAGAAGAAAGGTAACAGCACAGCGATCCTCCATTAGTAAATCCAGATAACTGTGTTAAATGCTTTCTTAATAGGTGCTCATCAACCACACTATATGACATACAGGATTCTAGCACAAGTTCTGTTTCAAATTATTGAAATGTTTTGCCCAAATTTTTATAATTTGCCCCTGAGGTTGTCTTAGAAATATGCCTGTCACTTGAAGGCTATTCCCACTCTGCAACAGAACTTCAAACTGCTAACATCTGGAACTAGATGCAAAGGAAAAAAAATGCATCTGACCTATTTGGATACAAACTAAAACACTAATTCTGCTCACTTAAATTGGATCTCCTTGTTCTTGACTCTAATCAAATGAGGAACATCTATAAATTGAAGGTTGTCCATTTTAGCATAAGAAGAGTAGTGATAGCAGAAATAGTTTGTTCGTTCAAAGGAAAACAGCTATGTGACAAGAATGAATAACCTTGACCTATCTGCTAAAATACATTTTCTCCATAATGTTTAAGCTACACCGTTCACTCAGTTCCACTGCTAGGCATTTATCAGCAAAATAATCAGTGACTCGAAGATATGTACTGCAAATAAAAACTGCAAGCCACAATGGTGAGGTTAAGTAGAACAGCAGTCATTGAAAATCATGGGAAGCTAATGGAAATAACACTGGGTAGTGAGATTAAAGGTAGTTTTTATGTATTTTAAGAGTTAAAAGCCACATGACAGTTTTATATGCAAATTAGCAAAATGCTCAAATGATTTACCTTTATATATCTCAAAGCCCAATATTTCAAATCAAAGTTTCAAAGTGATTATCTAGTTCAACCCCTTATTTAACCGAAGAACCAATCCAAAGGGTTTAAAGCGCGGAGTAATAAGATGTATGGCAAAAGGAGGAGTAGCGCCCCAGTATCCTGAGTCAGTACAGTGCTTTCTCCAGGACATCACACCTTTCTCTGGGTGAAGTACCGTTCCCAAGCGGACACCTACCACCTGGAAGGGGGCTGCCAAATTACCACAGAGGTATTCGTGCATTCGGCCACGCATTGCCGGTAAGCACTAAAGCAGCTATTAGTTTCAACACATTTTTTAAAGTTAAAAAGATTTTAATCTCGAAAATATTAGTAACTAGGGGAGTAGTAGAAAGGGCATTCCCATGATAAATTTAACTAAACCAACGCGGGAAGGAGGGGTAATACCCACAGGATCAGAAAAACACGAACCTATAATTGCTAATATCGGAGAGCAATCCCCTAAGCGACCCGAAAAGTGTCGCCATGCCTTCCTCCCACCCCACAACCTACTGGGAGCCCGAACCAGTACGAGCATTTTGTTTTATGAGCAAACAACTCACCGAGACAGCAGAGGCTTCACTCCGCAGTCCAAGGACCCTGTAAGAATGAGTTTCCGCGAGGAGTTCCAAGGACTAAACACAAACACAGGTCCCACTCCCGTAAACCGGCACTTTCCTGAAAAGATCGAGGAATGAAAAGAGAGCGGGGAAGAGAGAAACGTCCAACTATTTGTCCATTCGTCCGTTCCTCTTCTGTAGAATCCAGAAAACAACCAGCCCACCCTCCAAACCCCACGTTTACATTCTGATCTTGGGCCAAGCGGCTTTTCGCGGAACAGGAAGCTGTCAATTTGCGTTTTCCGGGCGCGCTCGCGGGCTCATGGGAGTTGTAGTCCAGCTTTGTGGGAAATACTGAAGAGCTGGGGTGCAGGCTTGACGTGGAAATCAGCCCAGTGTCTCCCAGTCTGACCACCGTTTTCCACCTAAGGCCTGGCTTAGTACAAGAACAAACAGATAAATTGTAGTGCGCTAAAATAATAACCATTCAAAGGTCTGCCACCCTTATACAAAAACTAAAAGAACCTGGCTCTGGCTCAATTATATACCTACTAGTGGCCCATTGCACGAACTCGTTCTCATTAAAAGGGGATTAATTAGAGGAAATAATTTAATATTGCTATTTTCCCTTTCTCTATAATAGAAGTGTCAGAGATGAAAGAAAATTAGTAAAATGTATATGAAAACCTTCCTCCTGTTAGAGTCTGGGGTGCACCACGGGACCCAGAGTCAAGTCCCTGCCCACCCACATGCGCCTCAAAATCACGTGAGACCTGACCCGGCCAGCCCCTGCCCCCATTGGGCTAGATCCAGAGCTGGCCAGTCCCACCCTTGTCAAGACCCACTGGGCAGGGGAAGTAGCCTCAGGTCCCCTGGCCTGGCGCCGGGGGTGGGGGGCATGGTCTGAAGTCCCCCAGCCTGACACCAAGGGTGGGGGGTGCTGCCTGAGGTCCCCTGTCAAGCCCTAAGGGGGCGGGGGAGGGCTTAGCCTCAGGTTCCTGCTGATGCTCCTTAAGGCTCCTTATGCGAACTTGGCTTCAGTTGTGGGTGCAGCCATCTTTGTGATGGAGTGATGGTTAATTAGCGTATTCCCTCTTTATTAGATAGGATTTAAATTCATAGAAAGTTACCACTGGGAGACAAAAAACAAAACAAAAAAGTTTACTACTAGAATCCAACGTAAGAGCTGAACAGGATTAACAGTGGGGAATCTGGCTTCAGCACCACGGAGAGAGTATAACTAGATTTTTGTAGGTTTTTTCAGAGACTGATCAAATCTCAAGATTCCAGTTAGAAAAAAAAAGGGGGGGGGGGGGAAACTGGTTCTTTTGTCAAAGTCCAGCTGTCAGTAGTAGAAGGGTTATATCCCAAATTATGCAGTGCAGGGAGGAGGTGGTGGCTGTGCCACCAGGGACAGTTTTCTCAGGATTGCGTTAGCAAGGGCTCACATCAGAATTAGAATTACAATGAAAATAAGCCGGTCTGTGGAGGCATCACGGGCATTTAGGAGCAGAGGCGGAAGTTAGGACCTGAAGGGCTTTCCTTCCCCTCCGCATCCTCCGCGCTGGATTTCAGTTGTCAGATGAAACGTACCCTTTTAGGCCATCCATTTTCCCAGCAGTTCGCAGTCTTTCCGACTTCTTGTCACGTAGAGGCGGAAATCTGGGGGGGGGGGGGGGGGAATGGGAATGGGGGATGGGGGGAGGGGAATGAGGGGAGGAACGTGGGTTTGGGAGCTTGAAGCGGGGCGGGGGTCCGGCCTGACCACCTAGGAAATTACCTGGGGAGTGAGTGGTGGGGTGAGGGAGGTAGGACTCCCATCAGTACGAAGATTGTTGCTGCTCCGAATCTCAAGCTGCTGTGACCTTATCCGAGGTCAGCAGCAGGCGAGTGTCCCCTGCGACAGCGCCCCTCCCCGGCCTCAGCACCTGGCGCGGAGCGCGGCTGGCCAATCAGCAACCGGGCTGATACTGTTCTCCAGCGGCCACTCCTTCCCCGGACCTCGCCGGATCCCCCAACAACTCTCCTCCTCCCGGGACACCGCCCCCCGCCCCGCTCCCGGGAGCCCAGGCGCCTGCGCTGGCGGTGGTCGCGCGCGGCACGTGAGCCGGCCCCGGAGGAAGCCCATTGGCCGCTGGGCGGGGTCCGACCTGCCTGGCCGCGCTGGACGCACGTGCTGGAGTCGGAGCGGCGATCGCAGCCATGGCGTCGTCACTTTGGGGAGGCGAACAGGGGGCGGCAGAGAGCGAGCACCTGAACAGCCACGTAACCGCCACTGACCCGGAGGGCAGAGGGGCGGGGGCCAGGGCTGCACCCCCGGGGGAGATCTGCGGGGCGGGGGGAGGGGGGCGGCGGGAATTGGGGGAGCAGTAGAGTGTCCAGTGGTGGAGGGGAGATGTGGAGTGGCCAGGACTTGGAAGAAGACCCCGAAAAAGGAGACCCAGAGAGAGACAAGACCTTTGGATTGAAAGGGCAAAATGAAGACACCTGGCAGTCCCGGGAGGGAAAGCAGGTGGTAGTCCCAACCCGACCCCGAATTTTCTCCTCTCCCACTTCGATCCTTAAGCCTCGCCAACGCGCTTTCCTGCCATCATCCTTTGGTCGCGTATGATCCCCCAAGAGCCTGTCACATTTAGAGTGGAGGGGCCACAGAGAGTCTTCCCCCAGTTTTAGGGTAACTCATACAGAACTGTTCCTGAAAGGAATCTGCACCTCACATTGCAAAGGAAACCATATTGGGTGGTCTTTCCTGCCTCCCTTCCAGCTCCTGTTAGGGGTAGCATTGGGCTTCTTGAAGCCGTGCTTGCTAATATTGGTTGAAATTTGTGTCTTTCACTAGTTTTCAAACCTCATCCACCCCCAGAAGAACCTTTGGGGAGTTAAAAACACTACAGTCCCAAACCTAGGTAAGTGCTGTAGGGTAAAGCAGATTGTTCTCAATGAAAGACAAATGCTTTCCTCATGGCCCTGGCAACTGAAATACATTTGGCTCCCTTAATTTAGCATTCCAGGCCCTCCAGTCTATTTTTTTAAAGTTTGATTTCAGAGTGGAAGGGAGAGGGAGAGAGAGAAACATCAATGATGAGAGAGAATCATTGATTGGCTGCCTCCTGCACGCCCCCTACTGGGGATCAAGCCTGCAACCCGGCATGTGCCCTTGACTGGAATCGAACCTGGGACCTTTCAGTCCATAGGCCTACGCTCTATCCACTGACCCAAACCAGCCAGGGCTCCAGGCCCTCCAGTCTTTTTACTCCTCCCCTGGACGACCCTTCCTGCCAGCCCATGCCCGTGGAGTTGGCAAGAGAAGTTGGGATAAGAGGCTTTACATTTCTGCTCAGCACTTATCTTTACCTCTGTTGTTTCTCTTCCATCCTTTTTAGATGATTCTATGAATAACACAGAAGAAGATGAAGTAGATGTAGGTAGGAGATAAATTCATCGGCCTGTATCTACTAGCATTCTGCTTCAGCGAGTCATGGCTTTTATAATGGGAATAATGTATCGGAGAACTGTCGTTACTTCTCTTTACAAGGAGTGACTAAAAGGAGAAGTACTAAATTAGGAGTGGGGTCTATTTTGAGAGGACGTTGCGATGGAAAATGTAGGAATGGGCTAAGACTTTTCAGCTGGCAAGGAACAATTAGGTCTGGTGGTGAGGGATGTAGACTTGCTTGAAGTTAGAGGTTGGTATAGCAGCTGAGCATAAGAAACTGGGTCCTCATGAAAAAAAGAAATTCTCAGTGCTATGTCATTTATTTTTTTTAGAAGCAAGATCAGAGTAGGAGCAGTTGCTTGATATACACTGAATGAAGGGAGCAATTATTAGGTGTCATTTAGGAAGCCTGAGTCCCCCCCTGCAGTATCCCCTGTTTTATTCTTGCTTTTGTAGTCGATTTGGCTGCTAATTCACTCTTAAACAAGTTAATCCGACAGTCCTTAGTAGAATCCAGTCATCGAGTCGAAGTCTTACAAAAGGATCCTAGCTCTCCACTCTACTCAGTGAAAACATTTGAAGAGCTACGGCTGTGAGTACTTTCACTCTTGGTGGGAAGGTGCTGGGAAGCATAGCACAGAACAGACTCACCTGCTAATAATAAAACGGTCGGGATCTCCTTTGTGTTTAATTAAATATTAAAATGAGATGGGTACATTTTGCGTGCAATTAAAATATAGCTCAAAGGGGAAAGCTGGGATACCTGAATTGTTCAACAAATTGAGAACCTTTAGTTTTAAAAAATATATATGTATTGACTTCAGAGAGGAAGGGAGAGGGAGAGGTAGAAACATCCATGATGAGAGAGAATCATTGGCTGGCTGCCTTCTGCATGCCCCCTACTGGGGATCAAGCCAGCAACCTGGGTATGTGCCCTGACCGGGAATCCAACCCTAATCTCCTGGTTCATGGGTCTACATTCAACCACTGAGCCACACTGGCTGGGTGAGAACATTTCTGATGGTAAAATATTTTCATCTTTCTTTGCTAAGGGAGATAGCTAAGCCATGTTATTACTTCTCCAGATACGGGACCACTGATGACCCAGATATCCTCCCCCACCCCCTTTAGATGACTTATAAGCTTTTCTCTTTCTAATTATATTTAGTTTCAAACGGCGTTAAAATGAATACCTTTCCCAAATGGGTTTGCATTTCTTAGGGGTTTATCAATTGGCATTAAGGAAATGTAGTTTACCCATATGGATTTATGTAAAGAGGAAAGCTCCAAAATCCCAGTGTCCAGACATTTTCTAAATGAGAGGAGAAGCCTACCTATGATTAAAAGTTGGCTGCCAGCCCTGGCTGGTGTGACTCAGTTGGTTGAGCATTGTCCTGTGCACCAAAAGGTTGCCTGCTGGTTCGATTCCCAGTCAGGGCACCCAAAAGGAAAAAAGTAATCTATCAACTAACCTGTCAGGTAAGCACATCTAAACTGTGTGTGCTATGGAAGATGGAAGTGTCCCAGCCCACTCCGCTTTTCCCTCTCTCTCACATCTGTCATGAAACTCCAGGGAAAAAACACTTAAAAATACTGGCTCAGAATGATGAAGTGATAGTGTCTTCTGCTCTGAGACAGAATTGACAAAAGAATCACCTAAATAGCTGGCCAGCGTGGCTCAGTGGTTGAGCATTGACCTATGGACCAGGAAGTCACAGTTCGATTCCCTGTCTGGGCACATGCCATGTTGTGGGCTAGATCCCCCCTGGGGGATGTGCAAGAGGCAGCCAATTAATGATTCTCTCTCATCATTGTTGTTTCTATCTCTGTCTCCCTTCCTCTCTGAAATATATATATTAAAGAATCACCTGAATAAATTTGTCTTCTCTGAAAATAGCTGTTAAAACATCAAAACTTGTCATTCATGAAGAAGAATTAAATAATAAATGTCGCGTAGTTTCCTGCTTATGTGGGAAAGAACACTCTTTCTGGCAGATTGACATACTTCTGTTGGACGAGTTTTTTCTCTTTCACTTGGTTCAACAGAAAGTCCAATGTTAGGTCCTGTGACTGTCCTCCTCTTAGGCTTATGGCAGAGCTCATTGTTTTGGGGGCCCACCTGTACAGGCATGATTGTATATGTTTGGGAGTTGAGGTATCTACACTAATAAAAGAGAAAGATGCAAATTGACCATACCTTAGTGACGCCCACCAGCCAATGAGGAGTGAGTATGCAAATTAACCCAACAAAGATGGCAGCTTAATTTGTATATGCAGGCGCCGAGTGGCTGGGGTGAAGTGGGATGCTTGCGTCATTGCCATGGCGATGATACAGGCGTCCACACCGCCCCAGCAGCTCCGGGCCTCTGGGCAGCATGGGAAAGCAGAAAGGTGTCTCTGGGCTGGAGCGAAGGCTGTACTGGCAGCCAGGGGAAGGAAGGCCCATTCTTGCATGAATCTTCATGCATCAGGCCTCTAGTAAATGATATATTTCTAAGTCTTACTTTTGAAGCTCAGTTACCAGGGGGCTTACTTTAGAAAGGCACCTCTCAAGTTTGCATTTCTGAGGCTACTCACCGATCCTGGGCTCTTAAGTGTTTAATTTTTTTTTTTTTGACAGAAAGGAAGAGTTGCTAAAAGGGATCTATGCAATGGGATTCAATCGACCATCCAAAATCCAAGAGATGGCGCTCCCTATGATGCTGGCACACCCGTGAGTTTCCAGGTGCTGGTGTTCCCGCTGGGTTATTGTTAGTCTCTGATATTCAGTCTGTGCCCAGTGGTCTCCTCTTCCCTACAGACCCCAGAACCTCATAGCCCAGAGCCAGTCTGGGACAGGAAAAACAGCTGCCTTTGTCTTGGCCATGCTGAGCAGGGTCAATGCCTCGGAACCCTTCCCACAGGTAAGGAGAGGCTGCGAGAGAGGCGGGATTGCTTTCACCGTCAATGAGATTTCGGTATTGCTGTAACGAGATGATATTGAGAATAGACATTCTTTCATGACATTATGGAGTATTGGGACAGCGATTGAGAGCACAGGCTTTGTAGGTGGTTCCAATCCCAGCCTCTCTCCTTATCAGCAGAACGTCTTAGACGAGGTAGCACATCTCTCCGAGTCTGTCTCATCTGTGAAGGTAACATCTAGAAAGGCCTGGATCGAAGTTGTTCTGTTCACCCTGAATCCTAACACCATGCACAGTGCCTGGCTCGGGGAAACCACTCATTAAACACCGAATGAGTGAATAAATGGATGAATGAATGAGTGAGTGGATGAATGAATGAGTGAGTGAATGAATGGATGAATGAATGAACGAATGAGTGAATGAATGGATGGATGAATGAATGAACGAATGAGTGAATGGGTGAACAAATGAGTGAATGGGTGAACGAATGAGTGAATGAATGGATGAAGACTTGCCTCACAGATCGTCATGCAGATGAAATGAATAGTTGCATTTTTAGCACCATGCTTGGTAGGAAGTGAGTATTCTGCCAGGGATGTAGTCAGATCCAGCAGGGAACGTTCTGGAAAGAGGCAGATTTTTCACAGCCAGCAGGAGGCGATGAGGACCCCATGCAAGCTGTGATTTGTTGCATTCCCCTATTTTTTGATTGCCAGCCTCTTTCTGTCCCACTCTCCCCCCACCAAAAAAGTGTGACCCCGTAACCCGTGTGTCTTCATGACCCTTCAGGGAGAGGGACCTTAAAGGCAGCTGTCTTCCCATCCTTCGGCTTCGTCTCCCCTCCCACACTCAGCATTCACCTCAGACCTATGAGTCGCTAAATTGGATTCAATTCAAAATATTTTTATCCAACCCAAATCTCCAGTTTCACTTCTGTGCCCCTCTCGGTACACATTTCAGTTGTGTTTGAAACTTGCACAGTGGCTTACAGGAAACTCCCTATGCCCCTCCTCTCTCCCTCACAGTGCCTCTGCCTGGCTCCTACATATGAATTGGCTCTGCAGACTGGCCGTGTGGTTGAACAGATGGGAAAATTCTGTGTGGATGTTCAAGTGATGTACGCCGTTCGAGGGAATCCAAGTATGTGCCACGAAGCCCGTCTTGGCTGATGGTTTACGTCCCGAGTCCACCACTAACCAGCGTCCTCTATAATAAAAGGCTACCATGCAAATTGTTCCCTCAGTTGGGAGTTTGACCAGGAGTTTGACCAGGGGGCGGGGCTGGCTGGCCAACTGCCCGTGGCCCCTCCCCGTGGCCAGATCGGCCGGATTGGGGCGGGCCGGCTGGACCCCACCCCGTGCACCGGGCCTCTAGTGTTATATAATGTCTCTGCTTCCTTGTCTCAAAGTGGGGGCTGTAGAGGCACATGCTCATAGAGCTGGTGTCAGAGTGAAGCGCAGGGATATGCACCAAGCCCTGTGCACACGCCTGGTGCCTGAGGACCCTCGTGTCCACCGTTTCCATCTCCTGTAGGAGGACGCGTTTGCATATTCTTTTCTCCGAAGCTCACTTGTTTGGTGCAGGACAGCTTCTACTGTTTAACTTTTTCATGAAAGCCTTGCATGTGGCTAGCAGGGAAAATACCTTTAAAACACAGATTAGGCGGCAGAAGTGAAAGTTGTTCTTTCTTGTTCCCAAAAACTTGCTTCCAAGGGGAACTTCAGTTCTGTTAACAGTCCTTTGTGGTGGTTTTCTTAATATATTTTTATTGATTTGAGAGAGGGAGGGAGAGAGAGAAACATCAATGATAAGAGAGAATCACTGATTAGCTGCCTCCTGCACGCCCCCTGCTGGGGATCGAGCCGCAACCCGGGCCTGTGCCCTGACTGGGAATGCGAACCGTGACCTCCTGGTTCATAGATTAATGCTCAACCACAGAGACATGCCACTGGGCAATCGAAGTTTGTTTTGTGCTTTAAAAAAATTTTTTTAAAAAGTGTTTACAAAAACTGGGATATTTTTTTCATATCAGTCACAGACTTACATGTTTTGGGCATCTTTCCATATCAGTCCATGTCGCCCTACTTCATGCTTTTGACCAGCTACATAATATGCCATAATTTGTTACATGTGACCCACTGATAGACATGTTGGTGGTTTTCCATCTGGGGAGGGTGCGTAGGGTTGTCACAGCTGTGCCAGTATTTCTGCAGGGTGGGTGGGCTTGCTGCGGGTGGCTTTCTAAATGAATCAGATATGCAGCGTATTATCATTACCATGAAACTCGGGAACTGACTTAAAAACTCTGAGCAGTTCAAAAGCACAGTGACCTCAGGCTTGCACTTGGGCGGTCCTTAGGCACTGCACGTGGGGTCAGAGTCCTGTGTGGCGTTGCCCTGCGCCGTGGGCTGCGCGTCTGAAGGAGCCCTGCAAACCTCCTCTCCTAGTTCCCAGGAGCGCGGACATCACCCAGCAGATTATAATCGGCACTCCGGGGACCGTCCTGGATTGGTACTTCAAGCGGAAACTGATTGACTTGACCAAGATCCGTGTGTTTGTCCTGGACGAAGCAGACGTGATGATCGCCACACAAGGGTTCTCAGATCAGAGCATCCGGATTCAGAGGTAATCGTCACCTCCACCTTCCTCCCTGCGTCTTCTGTGCGGATGAGAACTGCCTTTGTCTGCTGCTCCAGCTGGGCTTACTGCTCAGTTCCCCACCTCCTTTGCCTTCGAACAAAGTTCCCGCCAGCTCAGGGCCTTCCGGCCGCTGTAACCTACCACCTGCCTTCCCGACTGCTGCTCTCCTTGTGCACCATGCACGGGCTTACGTTATAGATCAACCCACAGACAGGGTTTTGCTCCAAAATTGGCCAATAATTTATTGGCAGCAAAATCCTAAAGAGCATTTGGTGAAATCGGATAGAGCTCCTGGAAGGTTGCGGCGGGCAGGGCGGGGCGTAGAGAAGACATAAGCTGGGATCAGGAGCCTGGAAGTCTAGTTCCGCCTTTGCCTGTAATGTCTGGGCTCTTCCTGTTGCAAACGCAGTTAGTCGTGGCCGCTGCACTTCTGCTCCCGAGAGCTGGAAGCCCTGCATGGGTGACCGGCCTCTGTCCCCTGCATCACCTGGAGTCTGGGTGAGACCAGCCCCACAGCAGCGCCGGTGCTCTCACTCTGGGCTCCGTGATTCTGCTTCCCCTGAAGAGAACGTCGGTGTGGAAGCCTGACACCCTCGGGAAGCACATGTAAATTTTGCTCTTGAGCCCAGCCGGTGTTGCTCAGTGGTAGAGCGTTGACCTGCACCAAGAGGTCACTGGTTTGCTTCCCGGTCAAGGCACATTGCCCGGGTTGCGGGCTCTATCCCAGGTTGGGGAAGCGTGCAGGAGGTAGCCGATGGATGTTTCCCCTTCATCAGTGTTTCTATCTCTGTCTCCCTCTCCCTCCCTCTCTCTCTAAAAAAAAATTAATAAAAATACATTTTACAACGTTTTTGCTCTTGAGCTTCACGCTCAGTGTACGTGGTTTTCCAAAGCCTGGGTGGCAAGGAGGAGCAGGGCGCGGTGCTCTGTGCGTGGAGGTGCCGCTGGCTGTAGGCACACCTGTACGCTGACCCCCTGAGCAGGTGTGTGTGTGTGGGGGGGGGGGGGAGGGCAGCAGGCATGAAGCGCACAGAGCTGCCTGCACGGGCGAGTAGCACTGGTGGCAGGTCACAGCCTTCTTCCCGTTCCTCTCACAGGGCTTTATCCTCCGAGTGCCAGATGCTCCTCTTCTCGGCCACCTTTGAGGACTCCGTGTGGCAGTTTGCGGGGCGAATCATTCCCGACCCCAATGTTATCAAGTTGCGGAAAGAGGAGCTGACCCTGAACAACATCCGGCAGTACTACGTGCTGTGCAAGAGCAGGAGGGACAAGTACCAGGCGCTGTGCAACATCTACGGCGGCATCACCATCGGCCAGGCCATCATCTTCTGCCAGGTGACGGCTAAGACGTCTGCGTGGGCCCAGCCTCCTCCCTGCAGGCCGGGCGGGGACGGTGGCACCCCGAGTGCAGTGCAGCCAGGCTCCGGGCTCGGCACTTCCTGTTCATTGTGTAGTTTAATGTCCAGAGCAACTCTGAGTAGAAATGATTTGTATTTTGTGGGTGGAGCTTGGGAAGAGTAAGTAATGGGGTGGGACTTCCGTATGTGAAAGCGAGGGCATCCCTGTGTTAGAGGGGGGGCTTCTATCCCTTCCCCATGTGGATTGTTGTTTAAGGTGGGGTTTTCCCAGGCACCCTTTACCGGGTTAAGAATGTTCTCCTCCCTCCCCAGCTTGCTGTGAGCGAAGCAGCCACTCAGCTCCTCACTGCTCACATCACACTCCTGTCTTCATTTTTATCTTTTGCTCCCTGACATCCCCAGTGTGCGTGTGTTCGTTTTACTTCCTCCCACGTGGACACTGAGCCCCGTGACAGCGGGGTCCCGTCTGTCTTGCTCCCCTACCCCTGCCCTAGAGTGCCCACTGGGCCCTGGTCCACACTGAGAACGTGTTAGTCACATAAAGCAAAACTCAGCTCCACCACGGGCCAGCTATGAATCTGGGGCAAGGTACTCATGTCTTCAAGTGTTTGTTTTTAAATTTTTAAAAATGAAATGAGATAACTACTTCGTCAGATTATTGCATGTAAAAATTTTATTTTATTTTAAACTAGATTTTTATTGATTTCAGAGAGGAAGGGAGAGGGAGAGAGAGAGAAACACCAATGATGAGAATCCTCCATTGCCTGCCTCCTGCATGCCCCCCCTACTGGGGAATCGGGCCTGCAACCCGGGCATGTGCCCTGACTGCGAATTGAACCGTGACCTGCTGGTTCATAGGTCAACGCTCAACCACTGAGCCATGCCGGCTGGGCCACGTGTAAAGATTTTAGAAACGTGCCTGGAGAGCACAGAGCACTTGGCGAGCCTAACGTTGTCATTACTATGTCATCTCATGTCATCGCACCAGCATGTGTGGCAGGCGGAGCACGTCTCGCATCCGTTTCGTGGCTGAGGAGCCACAGCTGAGGGGCTGAGAGGACGAGACCCTTAGAAGCACAGAATTCCAAGCCACACGCTCGTTCCTCCAGGCCAGCCCTTCCCGGTGCTGGCCTGCACCCGTGGGCACGGCGAACACAGCCCGTCTGCTTTAACTTGGGGGCTGTGCCGAGCTTTGCTTTCTCATGTAGACTCGTCGAAATGCCAAGTGGTTGACTGTGGAGATGATGCAGGATGGCCACCAGGTGTCTTTGTTGAGCGGAGAGCTGACCGTGGATCAGCGGGCTTCCATCATCCAGAGGTTTCGGGATGGGAAAGAGAAAGTTCTTATAACCACCAATGTCTGTGCCCGAGGTACGTGTGTGTGTGTGTGTGTGTGTGTGTGTGTGTGTGTGTGTGTATTTAAAGCCAAGTTTGTTGAGGTATAATTTATATCCAATAAAATTCACTCTTAAGTATATGGTCCAATACAGAAAATACAATGTGAAGTATACAATATATGAGTTTTGACAAACACATACACTGAGTGGACAGATTATTATGATCTCTGAATGCATAATAATCTGGCTTACTCAGTGTGTGTGTGTATACTAGTATATATATATATATATATATATATATATATATATATATATATACACACACACACATACATACATACATATATACACACACACACACACATACACTAGAGTAGAGGCCCGGTGTATGAAATTCGTACACAGGGGCGGGGTTGTCCCTCAGCCCAGCCTGCACCACCTCTAATCTGGGACCTCTCGAGGGATGTCCGACTGCCCGTTTAGGCACGATCCAGGTAGGCCCGATCCAGGTAGGATCACACCTAAACAGGCAGTCAGACATCCCTCTCACAATCCAGGACTGCTGGCTCCCAACTGCTTGCCTGTCTGCCTTCCTGATTGTCCCTAACTGCTTCTGCCTGCCAGCCTGATCACCCCCTAACCACTCCCCTGCTAGCCTGATTGATGCCTAACTGCTCCCCTGCCAGCCTGTTTGCCCCTAACTGCCCTCCCCTTCTGGCCATCTTGTGGTGGCCATTTCGTGTCCACATGGGGGCAGCCATCTTGTGTGTTGGAGTGATGGTCAATTTGCATATTACTCTTTTATTAGCTAGGATACACACACACACACACACACACACACACACACATATACACACACACTAGAGGCCCGATGCATGAATTCGTGCATGGGTGGGATCTGGTCAGCCTGGCCAAGGGGAGGGGACATGGGCAGTTGGCCGGCCTGCCTTCTGGTTGAACTCCTGGTCGAGGGGACAATTTGCATATTAGCCTTTTATTATATAGGATATACACTGAGTGGCCAGATTATTATGCGTTCAGATATCATAATAATCTGGCCACTCAGTGTATAGTCCTGTAATCATCACTGTAGTCAAAATACAGAACATTGCCGTCTCCCCTCAAAACTGAGCTGCTTATAAGTCAGTCTCTGCTACGACTGGCCCCTGGCAACTATAGGTCAGATTTCTATCTCTCTCTTGTCTCTTCCAGATACCATATAAATTAAGTCCTACACTTGGTGGCCCTTGTGGCTCACCTATTCCACTTGACAGAATGCTTTTGAGTTTATCAGTGCCGATACAGGGATCAGTGGTTCATTCCTTGTTCTCGCTAAGTAGTATTCCACTGACTGGACGTACCACAGTTAGTGCATCCATTCATCAGCCGATGGCCATTGGGACGGTTTCCAGTTTGGGGCTACTTTGAATAAAGCTGTAATAAACATTCATATGCAGGTCTTGTGTAGACGTATGTTTTCATGTCCCTTGGGCAAAATACCCAGGGCTGGGATTTCTGGGACATGTGGGAAGTGTATGTTTAGCTTTACAAGAAAGTGCCGAGGTTTTGTCCCCAAGTGGCTGCACCACGATTCATGTGCACCAGCAGCGCAGAAGCGTTCCAGTTGCTCTGCGTTCCTGTCAGCACTTGGTGTTGTCTTTTTCATTGTAGCCTTCCCAGCAAACGTGTGTGGTATCTCAGGCTTTTAACTTGTGTTCCTAGTGATTAATGATGTTCATCTCTCTGTGTTTTCAGGAGAAGGGACTTCCTACTTTCTTCATCCCTCCTATATCCTGGCCTAGACCCCATCCTCAAACCCTGCTTCCTAATTCATTCTTAGTTCAGCAAACAGAATGGAGGACCTGCCCTGAGGGCTGAGCTTGGCGCTTTGGAAGGGTAGCCTGAGGGAGGATGAGGTCCCTGCCTGGACCCTTGACTCTCTCAACCAGTGCCATCGGACAGAAATGTCAGTATTGATGGAAATGTCCTGTTCTGTGGTGTCCACTGTTTTACCTCTTCCAGGGATCGATGTGAGGCAGATCACGATTGTGGTGAACTTTGACTTCCCGGTGAATGAGTTGGAGGAGCCAGACTATGAGACCTACCTCCACCGCATCGGGCGGACGGGACGCTTTGGGAAAAAGGGCCTCGCCTTCAACATGATCGAAGTCGATAAGCTGCCTCTGCTCATGAAGATCCAGGAGCACTTTAGTAAGTAGCATCACTCGCAGGGGGGTCTGGGGGCCTGGGGGCCTGGGGCTCTGTGCACGTCGGCAGTGACGATGCGGGTCATGGACCCCAGTCCCGAGGAGGGGACAAGAGGGGACAGGAGGCTTCCGATGCACAGAGTTCCCACTGTGAGACAGTTACTTTGCACATGGTCATTAAAGAGAAAATTTTAAATCTATGGGAGCTCAGGTTTATACGCTATTGCTTATTCTGGGATCTGGAGCGGATTTTCATGTCCTGGAAAGAACCAACCCAAACCAAGTAGCAACATCCTTGGAGAGTCTACTCTGTCCCAGCTTCCTCTTTGGTTTACGTTTTCCCTTTTTCTCGCTCCACCTACCAGCTAGGACAGCCCTAAATTCTGAGGTCAGGGGCCCTTCCCCCAGCCCCGTCTAAACTAGGCTGGCTCTGGGATGGCAGGTAGCCCTCTGAGGAAACTCCAGGGGTGATGTCCCTGAGATGGCCCCTTGTCAGGTTACCCCAGGCCCCGAAGCCCATGGGTCTGCTGGGGAGCAGGAGAAGAGGAACCCTGGCGTGACCCCAGACACACTTTTCACCTGTTAGGATAGTGGCCCTTACCCTCGGTGAGAAGCAGTGGGCACTCCCCAGGGACATGCACAGAGGCACATGTGTGCAGTTTGGAATAGACACTGAGTGGCCAGATTATTAGGACCGCTGAACGCATAATAATCTGGCCACTCAGTGTATGTGTATATATATATATATATATTAGAGGCCCAGTGCATGATTATGCATGTGTGGGGTCCGGCCAGCCTGGCCAAGGGGAGGGGACATGGGCGGTTGGCCGGTCTGCCTGCTGGTCGAACTCCTGGTCGAGGGGACAATTCGCATATTAGCCTTTTATTATTTAGGATATACACAGAGATCATAATAATCTGGCCACTCAGTGTAATTGTAAAGGGTATGCAGACGGCCCTGGCCGGTCTGCACAGTGGTTAGAGCACCAACCCAGGGACCAATGGGTTTCGAGCTTGATTTCCAGTCAAGGGTGTGTACTCGATTGCAGGTTCGATCCCTGGCCCTGGTTGGGGTGCATGTGGGAGGCAACCAGTTGATGTGTCTCTCTTACATGGATTTTACTCTCTCTCCCCTCCTCCCTCCCTTTTACTCTTTCTCTAAAGATCAATGGAAGAAAATATTCTCAGTTTGGGAATTACACACAAACACACTAAAGGGTTTGCTGACTGGCTGCAGCACAGCTGTGAACCCTTTGGGAAGCTGACTAAGCGCCCTGTGTTAGGGTAGCTGAGGGAGGGCCCGGTAGGGGCAGGGAGAAGCATTAAGACCCACCGTTGCTGTGTGAGCTCCTGCAGACCTCGTCTGGGGAAGTGACTCAGCGGAGGAGCCTTAGTCCCTCTTCCTGTGGCCACCCACTGACCCCCGGAGCTCAGCAGACCCCTTCCCGCCCCTCCCACGTGCCATGGTCTTTTTCTGCCCCCCTGGTACCCAGACCCGGTGCTCTGTTGTCTGGTGCCTAGGATGCTGCTTTAGAGGGGTCTCAGTGGTTGTTCAGATGCCGCCCCCTCCTCACCTGATCTAGAGAACGCTCCTGCCTCCGGGCTTCCCACACAGGGTGTCGCAGGAGCACATGTTCACAGGTGTCCCCATCTTCAGAGTCGAGGTGCCATCCCTCCTCAGTGCTGCAGTGGTCTCGGAGCGGGATGGGGGGACATGGCGTGTGGCCCCGGGTCAGGCTGGGGCTCCCCGTTTTTCTTTCAGACAGCAGCATTAAGCAGCTCAACCCGGAAGACATGGATGAAATCGAAAGGATCGACTACTGAAGGGAGAACTTGTGACAGGTCCCCGAGGGGCTGAAAGGCAGCTTTTTATGTTGCAGCTTTTCAAAGTGAAATTGTTACCTTTGGCAAAATAAACGGGCAGCCTTCGTTTCAAAGACCTGAAGTCTTTTTGAAACCACGCCGATGTGAAACACTGGAGATTTTTTAATAAAAAGGCAGCAGTCTTTCCCATTCTCGTCTTTTCCTAGGCAGCCGCCTCTGTGGGCTCCTGAGGCGCTTTTGGGTTTCGTTTAGAGCGTGAGCAGCTAGATGATCCCTCTGATGACGCCACGAGGTGGCAGCAGAGCTTTGTTTTACTGTGCTGGGACCGGAGCTGGTAGCACATCACAAGCCTGGGCAAGCATGCTGGGCGCCACACACACACACTCTCTCACACACACACACACACACACACACACACACACATACACACACACACACACTCTCACACACACACACACTCACACACACACACACACACACACACACTCACACACACACACATACACACACACACACACACACACACACACACACTCTCACACACACACACATACACACACACACACACTTTCACACACACACACACACACACACACTTACACACACACTCACACACACACACACACACACACACACTTTCACACACATACACTTTCACACTCACACACACACACACACACACTTTCACACACACACACACACACACACACACACACACTCACACACTGAAACCTTTACGAAGTAAAACAATGTGGACGCAAGAACATTTCGCTTTTCTAATGTTTGAGCTGGCATACAGAATTCAAAAGGGTTTCCTATTTTGCTCCTGAATGCCTTCAGGGTAGAGAAGGTTTCATCCATCCTCAGGTACTTAATGGTCCCTGGAATGTGGCCCAAAGTCAGAGGCATTTCTTACAAGCAGGCAGGTGCATGGTAGGGGGTTAGGGTTAGGGGGGAGGAGCTTTATTTAAAAAGTAAGTTTTCAGGGAGCCCAAGGTTTTGCTTTTAAGGACTTAAAGGGTGTGTCTCAGAATCCCAGACATTTTCCTGCAAGCCCCGTCGAGAGGCGTTTTATTTTTCACATTTGCTGCTCAAAAGCCAACCCAGGCGCTTGAGAAAACGGGGACATGGTGCTCCCCCAGAAAGCCGGAGCAGACCGCTCTGTCCCAGATTGCCCCCAGCAGCCTCACCCGGACGCGGAGGGTGCTTCCGGCATATCTCTCTCTCTCTTTCTCTCTCTCTTTCTCTCAATATATTCCACATGCATATCACCCTGCCTAGGTTTTATCCCCATGAGCAGGACTTGGAAATACATGGGAGTCCCTCCACAGCACTGTTTATTATTACCCACTGCTCCTAAACGCCAGGGAGAGGGAGCTCTGATGCTGGAGCCATCTCAGAACTCAGGGTCCCGCGGCAGAGACGGGATGAGCCAGGGTTGCCAGGGACGGAGTGCAGGCCACAGTGGAGCGCAGAGGAGGGACGCCTGCCCCCTCCGGCAGCTTCTAGAGGGCACTGCATCTCCTTCTACAAGGGGACTGCGACTGACTCATGGCGCCTTCTCACCACGCGTGGTGCCACCCCGTTACCTGCCCTGGGTACCCCGAGGCGGTGCTCCAGATCCAGCTCACAGCCAGGACTGCCTGGAGAGCTCGGGAGAAGCACAGAATCCTCCCCCCACACACGCATGCCTGTGACGGAGCCCCAAGCGTGGGCAGAGCAGCAGGTAAGAGGGGAGGAGACACCGAGGCAAAGAAAGCCCGGGACAGAGTCTGCCAGCAGCCGGGCCGCCCCTCCGAATGTCCACTGGGGTTCTCCTTACACTGTGTCCCTCGGCTGTGGTCAGCCTTGTCCACTCAGTACGTACCCCCGGCAGTGCCAAACACACAGCAGGTGCTCAGGGAATGCTGTTCTTTTAAAAAATAGATATTTTCATTGATTTTACTGTTTAGTTTATTATCCTGACTCTTCCCCTCAGAATGTACGTCTCATAAAGACAGGGATCTTTGTTTTGTTTTTCTGCTGTGTCTCCAGTTCCCAGACACATAATAGACATTGGATAAACCTTTATTTGTTTCTTTTTAAATATTTTTCTTGATTTCAGACAGGAAGGGAGAGGGAGAGATAGAAACATCAATGATGAAAGAGAGTCCGCTGCGTCATGCACATCCCACACTGGGGATCAAGCCCGCAGTCCGGGCATGTGCCCTGACAGGGAATCAAACCGTGACCTCCTGGTTCATAGGTCAATACTCAACCACTGAGCCACCACAGCTGGGAATGAATGGTGTTCTTGAGTGACTGTTCCTCCGCCATCTCTTCGTCCACCACCCTTCTCCCCAGCGGCTAACCATCCTGGAGTTGAACCCCAGGTAACGTGGTGCAGGATGAATGAACTTAGGAAGCGTGTCGGGCCGGTGTGCAGCCTCAACCTATGAGAATGAAGTTGGAGTTTTCCATCATGCTCAGCTCAGTGTGGGGGGGAGGGGGGGCAGCAGTGAGGGTCCTAAATACAACTGTCCCCCTCCCTCCCTTTCCCATTTAGATCTGGGAGACTACCAGTCACCCTCACAGCATCTTCCGTCATTTTCACTGGGCAGCTGTTCCCACGGGGTCTGCAAACAGCGGGCATTCCTCTGCCGTGCCCTTTGCCCCCTCCTCACATCCCTTTGTCTCATGGCTGAGGAGCCCCAGAGCCCCGTGTCCTGGGTGCCACAGCTGTCTCAACACCACCTGTCCAGTTGATGTGTCAACAACGCAAAGACCACTTTGCAGGGGGCCGCTCCTGGCTTGGAATTGCAAAGGCTCATCGTACGGCCTCGATGGCCTGGCCCAGGTCTTCTCTCTCCATCGAGGCCGCCCCAGGAAGGAGCCAATGGAGACGTGCGAGAGCCGATGACTTCAGCGCATCTGTGTGTGGCTTCATCAGCTGTGTGTTCCTTGGCACCGAGCCCTAAACCAGACCCACTGGGTTTGCCTTGGCCCAGTTCAGCACTGTGAGCGCATTGACATTCACGGTGACGTGGAGCAGGCTGTGATTCCCGGGGGAGCTGGGAGGGAGCCCCTGGCCTGGCCTGGCACCTGCGCCACGTGGGGCGCTGGCTCTGCAGCAGCCATGAATCATGGGGAAGGCCAGGCATCGGCCCTGGTCTGGTAGGACGTCTGACAGCCCTTCTCAAGAGGCGTCATTGCTTCTGGTCGTGAGAATGTGCGGACCCCCCTCGGCACAGCTCAGCCCCAGGAAAGCTGCGAACAGGGGCTCCCCAGTGGAAACTCTGAGAGGATCGGGGGGAGGAGGGGTGAAGGGAGCAGCACCTCTCCAGACACTGGGGAGAGAGGCTCATTGTGGTCAGTCTTGGTTTTGCTCAATTTCCTTCCTTTTTTTAAAAAAAAATTTTTTTAGTGATTTTAGAAATGAAGAGAGAGAGAGAGAGAAACATCAATAATGAGAGAGAATCATTGATCAGCTGACTCCTGCACACTCCACACTGGAGATCGAGCCCGAAACCTGGGCATGTGCCCTGACAGGGAATCGAGCTGTGATCTCCTGGTTCATAGGTGGATGCTCAACCACTGAGCCACGCCAGCCAGGCTAGTCTCCTTCTCTTTGATTCAAGGTGGGCCCGGGTCCAAAAGAGGACCCGAGTGGAGATAGCACAGCCGTTGGCACAGAAGCGGAGGTGCCAGTCCAGAGCAGGGACTGCTCCCGGGTGGCACTCTGCCCTCTGAGACCCAGGGCCCCCGTCTGCTCCCGCCTGCTGCTGTCCAGACAGCCGGTGCCTGCTGACCCCGAGGGCACCCGGCCCCAGTGGGTGGCCACATATCAGTGTTCCAGAGCAACTGGCTGAAGGCTCGGGTCCTCTTAGGTCACACACTTCGCTCCTACCCTCCAGCACTTTATTTTATTGCCTCCTGATGCCTCCTTTATCCTACTACATTGCCACACGCCTAGGCCCATAGACTAGGATTCTGTGTCTACTTAATTCCAGCTTATTCTTGTGCTAGTACCACAGGTTTTTAAAAAACATATATATTTTATTGATTTTTTTACAGAGAGGAAGTGAGAGGGAGAGAGAGCGAGCTAGAAACATCGATGAGAGAGAAACATCCATCAGCTGCCTCCTGCACACCCCCTACTGGGGTTGTACCCGCAACCAAGGTACACGCCCTTGACCGGAATCGAACCCGGGACCCTTGAGTCCGCAGGCCCATGCTCTATCCACTGAGCCAACCAGTCAGGGCAGTACCACAGTTTTATGTGATGGTGTATTAAGGACTTCTTCCTCCTCCTGGCTACTTTAATTCTCTCATTACTTTTAAAAAATATTGTTGCCATTTTTATTTCCCCAAGATTGATTTCAGATCCCTGTTATCAACTTCTCAAACCTTCTGGATTTTCATTTGACTGCATCCATTTGGCAGGAACCATGTATTCAGTCCAGACATTAATTTGTGGGGAAGTGATTGCTTTGCAATATTTAATCACCTGGTAGGTTCTTTCCTGACTCAGAAGTCGGGAGGCAGGCTGGGAGCAAAGACACTGGCGGCTGCGGGCGGAGGGGAGGTTCCGTGGCGAGGCCGTCTCAGCCGGGTGCCGGGGTGGGCCCTGTGGCCCGCGTGCTGCCTCATCTCCCAGAGCGAGGGCCATGGTGTGTCCGGGAGGGGCCCAGAGACCGGGGTGCCAGCCCCCGTCCAGTGTCACTAGCCCGGGCTGTGCCGGGACAGGGTCAACCCAGCTGCCACGGCCTCGTCCCCCAAGGTCCCTTCCAGCCCTCCAAACCCCTCTCATTTCTCCTTCGTCTGGTGGAGCCACGGACACGTGTTCCTGCCTCACCTGTAACGGACCCCGAGGTGGGAGCAGAGACCCTTCCTAGTCCTGCTCTTGGCCGGTCCCAGCACCCAGCCCCTGCCCCGCACCGCCCAGGTGTCCCTGCCGTGGGAAGAGGGAAGGGAGGGATTGGGCACTGGTTTACAGAAGAGCTGTGTCTTGCCGAGGCGGCGCGGAGTGCCTACCTCAGCCTGCAGTGTGCACACAAATGCGGGGGGAGGGGGCGCAGCTTCGAGGGAACTGGCCTGCGTGGTAAGGGCTCATCGCCTGACGGCCACACTCGGTGAGAATTCTTGGCTGAAGAAAAGGGGAGCTGGGGGCATAGGGGCCCCAAGAGTCCTGGACGCAATTATGCTTTAAATGTATATGAATAGCCCTGGCCTGTTCGGTTCAGTGGACAGAGCGTCGTCGGCCTGAGGACTGAAGGGTCCTCGGCTCGAATCCGGTCAAGGGTACGTACCTCGATCCCTGGCCCCCATCAGGGTGTGTGCAGGAGGGCAACCAGTCGATGTGTCTCTCTCACATCAGTGTTTCTCTCTCCGTGTCTCTCCCCCTTCCCTCCCACGCTCTCTAAAAAAAAAACAATGGAAAAATATCCTCGGGTGAGGATCAACAACAACAACAAGACATATGTGTATAGACAGGAAACTTGGAGGCACATAACCATCTGAGACATCATAGAGACAGGAAGGTGGTGGGTGACTCTCTTCCACATATTCGCCGCTTTACAGAGTCTGCAAACAATAAACGCTTTAAGGAAATGTCTCCGTGAAGGGACACACACGCTGCTCTCCGTCCTGCACCCACACAGCCGGCCGCGATGCCACCTCCCTGTCCCTTCTCCGCGTGGCTCTGCAGCCTCAGGCAAGGCTCCTCTCAGGCCCGCAAGTTTCCAGCAGCCGCTGCTTGGGTTTGCTCCGGTTTAGAAACATCTGAGTCTGTACCCACAGCCCAGGGGGTGAGATGCGACCAGCGGCCCCACCTCTGGTGCCCACATCACCTTCAGAGAAGTGAGGGAAGCCTCGTTCCTCGCCCAGGGTCACCCCCAGCCAGGCCAAGTGGCCAGGGACGCCCTCGAATGCACCCAGAGTGAGCGCTAAGGCAACCCCTCGGGTAAAAAGTGTGCCTTTCTTACTGGAAGAATTCTTACGAGGCTGAAGCGTTGACAAGTTTGTCATTCCCAGAATCTGCTGACACCACCCACCCCCCCACGGCCTTGGTTCCCAGTGCTTCCCCCTCCTCGTGGGCCGTGGGCCGTGGGCCGTGGGCCGAGGCAGGAAACCTGTCTTGGGCAGGCAGCGAGGCCTGTCCAAGGTGTTTGGCATGACTCTGTGCCGGGAAAGATTTATGTCTCTGTTCTCTGGCACGGCCTGGCGTGAGCTCACTTAAAACAACCGAATAAATGAGTTCACTTTATCCTGTCAAGTGGAGCTGAGGGCGGCCCGGTACCAGCTGGGGTCCACGGGGACCCCGAGGCCGCGATCATGTCTCCGACGCTTGTGCTGAGCTCAGCGGGTTTTATGTCTGTCTGAGGTCATCGGAACAGGAGGGCAGGGGGCGGCTGCGGAATGAATGGCGCGCTGGGGTCTGGAGGGCCAGAAGCCTGGCTCCGGGGCTTCACTGAAGGCACCCCCTCACCCCCCCAACCCGCCCCAGTCGGCCTGACCTCCTGGGAGGGGCTCTCCCGGACGGACGGGTTCTCAGGTTCACAGAGTGTGTGTTTTCCTGTCTTTCCTGCTGCCCCACTGCATTAAGACTGGGCCCACGGCCCGGCCGGCGTGGCTCAGTGGGTGAGCGCCGACCTCTGAACCAAGAGGTCACGGTTAGATTCCCGGTCAGGACACATGCCCAGAGACACATGATACTTCTTTCTCGCCCATGTTTCTGTCTCTCTATCCCTCTCCTTTCCTCTCTCTCTAAAAATTGATAAAAACATAAAATAAAATTTAAAAAAAGGACCAGGCCCATTCAGACAGGGCCTATTGCTCTAGAAAGAGGAACATGCATTCTGTCCTGGATGGATTTTTCTGGGCCGGGCTGCTCAGACAGGTTCGGTCTCAGGATTCATGGAGGCATGGTTCTTACCTGAGCAGCGTGATTGGAAAGTGACAGCTGCCCCAGAGGGAAGGACCGTGTGCCTTTCCCCGGGGCAGAGAGGTGCTAACAAGATAAGCCTCATCCACCCACCCCCACTCTCCTGCCCGGGACTGTCTTCCTCCTCCCTGAGCCTTGGAACTATGCATATATGGTCACATATCCTTCACGCAATTTAATTAAAAATAGAACTAGTTCTATGTGCTGGTTGTATTTTTTCAACATGCATTAAAGCATAAGTGTTAGGAAGACAGACTGTCACCCATGCATCCAGTTGCCTGCGTCCCACCGCGTGCCCATTGGTCAGGGTGCTGCTGAGGGGGGAGGCCAGGTTGAAAGGCACTTGAGACGTAAGTGATTTTCTGTGTTTGAGCTTTGATGAGTCTGCAGCTCTAGGAAGTGTGGCATTGTGGAGAGATGCCTTTTTTTTCTTGTGTCCAGAAGGGGTTCCTGGTACAGCTGAGAGGTGACAGGAAAGAGAAACTGAGGCCGAGCTTGGAGCTGGGGGTAGGGAGACACCCCACTGGAGGATGGGTCTTGTGGGAGAAGTGTGGAGACGGGAGAGAGAAGATACGGCCTGAGAGGACAGCAGACCAGCGGCCCTGGAAGAATTTACTCGGCCCTGCCCTGCCCGTCTCCCCACAGCTGGAGAACATCCCCATCCGCCCCAGGCTGGCGAGGGACTTCCCCCGGGCCCCTCAGCCCCAGGCCCCTGTCCCTCTCGCTTCCCAGCCCAGAACAAGCTCTGCTTTGACGGCTGCTCACTGAGGCCCTGCTGACAGCCAGGTCGTATGGACTAATCAGGAGGAGCCGGGCCTGGGATGGGTCCGCCGGCTTCTCATTTCAGTCAGGTCTGCGCAGAGATTGGAAGCAGCTGTGGGCCTTGGCTGCGAGGGCAGAGCCCGTGGGGATGTGGTGTTTGGTGGAGGCAGCTGAGATGGGGGCACCAGGGCAGGCTCTGAGGCGCTTTGCCACCCGAAGGCTGACAAACCCAAGAGCTCAGCTCAGTGCTGGCTCCTGCCGGGCTTGGGGGGTGGGGGTGGGGTGCTCTGGAATAGCAGACTGAGGTCACAGCGCAGGGGGTCCGGGTCACCAACAGGCGTCCTCCACATGCGTTGTCACCGTTTCGCACAGATTTCTCTGCGAGTTGCTTTCTCACTTAACATTGTGACAATCCCCCTAATTTATTCTTTTTTTTTTTTGGATTGTGGTGAAAGATACATGAAGTAAAATGTACCATCTTACCCGTTTTGAAGAGTCCAGGTCAGGAGTGTTAGCTGTATTCCCAGAGCACTCTTCATCGTGCAAAGCCCCAAGGCTGTACCCGTTAAGCAGCTCCCACCTTCCCTCTGCCCCAGCCCCCCGCAACCACGGTTCTTTCTGTTTCTATGAGTTTGACTGCTTCAGAGGTATCCCAAGTGGAACCATAGAGCATGTGTGTATTTGTGATGTGTCCTTTTTCATACTGGCATAGCATTGCAGTATGTGGATGTATGTGTCTCCTGCAACCATTACTGGTATTTTTGCTTCCATAAAACATACTATGACTTTTTTTTTTTGGCCTATTTTTTCATACTGGAGTTTGCTGCTTTCCCCTGCCCCCTCCCCCCACCCCCCACCCGGATAAACGGCTATGAGTGACATAGCTGGGTCAATGCAATGCATATAGTTAGTTTTCACGTTGCCAGATCCCTTTGTCAGAAGCCTGTGCTAATTCATAGATGCAGCAGCGGTGATAAAAAGTGCTCTTTCTCCCGCATCTTCCCCAGCCCTCGTTGTCATTACTCCCTTTACGTTCTGCTACTCTGACCAATGAAAAGTGGCGTCGCACTTTCAAAAACCTGCATTTCCTTGACAGTCGTGAGGTTGAGCATCTTTCTGTAAATATATTGGCCACTTGGGTTTTCTCTCCCATGAGTCACCTGTTCAGAGGTTTTGTTCTTTTTCTACCAGGTGTGGAGCAGCTCTTCATGGATGACAAATGTTAACTCTTTTTTTAAAAAAAAAAAATGTTTAAATTGACTTTAGAGAGAGGAAGGGCGAGGGATAGAGAGCGAGAGATATTGATGAGAGAGATACATCATTTATTGGCTGCCTCCTGCACTCCCCTTACTGGGGACCGAGCCCACAATCCAGGCATGGGCCCTGACTGGAAATAGAATCGTGACCTCCTGGTTCATGGGCTGAGGCTCATCACTGAGCCACCCTGGCCAGGCGATTAACTCTTTGTCAATGGAATGCATCGAGACATTTTCTCCCATTTACAACCAGTCTTTTGACTTTGTATGTTATCTTTCACCCTTTTAAAATTTAAACATGTTCTGTCTATCTTTCCTCCATAGCTTCTGGATTTTCTGTTTTGTTTAGAAAACTCTCTTCAAACTTAGGTTGTATAAATATTCTCCTAATTTTTTACATTAAATTATTTTAAATATTTAAATTGTTTTACATATTGTTTAAATTGTTTTAAATATTTCCTTAGGAAGTTGTTTAAATATGAAAACAATATTTAAATTGTTTCAAATATTTAAATTTAAAGACATTTCAATCTTTCATCTATTTGATATTTAGTTTTAATCACTTGTGAGGTAGAGAACTTCACCTTGGTTTTGCAGACAGATAGCCAGAGGTGCCTATACAGGTTGTTACATAAACTATCCTATTCCTCAGTGGCTTGCAATATTGCTTTTATTGTTTACTATACTACAATCCGATATACTGGGATGTATTCCTGGGCTTGGTTCCAATTCTGTCCCCTAGATCTATTTTTCTAGTCCTTTACCCTTAATATAGGACTTGATCACAGTCATGTATAGTTTTCCTAAGGCCACTCTTACCTACATATCTCTCTTTTTTAAATGGTTTTTATTGATTTTAGAGAGGGAGAGAAACATCAATGAGAGAGAAACATTGATGAGCTGCCTCCTGCATGCCCCCTACTTGGGATGGAACCCGAAACCCAAGAATGTGCCCTGACCAGGAATTAAACCGGTGACTTCTTGGTTCACAGGTAAATGCTCAATCACTGACCCACACTGGCCAGCCCCTTACCTACATATTTCTTCACTGCTGTTTTCATTCCTACTGAGATACGAAATCCTTCCTGCTCTCAGAGCTTGGGAACATTAGTAACACTGCAAGAAAAGCCAGAGTAAGTTCCAGAAGGCCTGCCCACATGCCCTTTCAGAGGCCAACCAAGGCAGAGGCCAGACAAGGATATTAGATGAGCACCTACTATGCGCCTGGCACTGCTCTTTCCACTAGAGCTGGGCTGGAAGAAGTGACTAACACTTAAAGGTTCTTGCTTCTCAGCTCCAGGGCCGTCCTCTCTGCAGGGCTTTGTGATGGAGTGGCCCCCATTTCTGCGTTGCCATCTGTTTTCTATTATATTCTCCCGATAGGGGGCCCTAGAGGGAGGCTGCGGCTGGAGGGAGGTGGACACGCTCTCTCCTGCTTTCCTCCTTATCCTTGCGTTCCCTGCAAGTGAGCGTCACCCCACAGCGGCAGGCCCGTCCTGAAGCAGCCACCAAATCCAGTTTGCACTCTTTCCAAAAACTGCAGCTTCATCATCACCATCCACCCCACACCCCTACCCCAGAGACCCCAGCACTAGCTGGCAGGGACCCTGGGAACAAGCCCAGGGTGCCCGCCTTCTTGCTCAGAGCTTCTCCTCCAAGGTCTGGATTCCAGGCTCCGGGTCCCTCCTGGGAAGGTCCTGTACAAGGTCGAGTCAGTCCACCCTCTTGCTCTGTCCCCAGCCCCGGGAGGGGGCGCTGCTCCTGCAGCTGCTGCGAGGCCTGAGCACGCTGCGGCTCCCCTTCCTCACCTAATGAACAACTTTGTACCTAATGGTTGACTCTTTAGATTAAATTCTTTCTTTTCAAGTCACTGGAGTGGTTTCTGTCTCCTGATCCGCCCAGACTGACCCAGGTGATGAGGAACTGGGGGCCCAGGGCTGCTCCCCTTGGCCTCCCTGCAGAGAGCTCCCCTCCAGCCTCCCTTTCCAGAATTATTTGGCTGCTGGTCGCCAAGGAGACTGCTGACAATTTCCAGTTGCCAGGCCTCTCCCTGGAGCTCTGCAGAGACATTCCAGAAACTCCCTACTCCTTCCTGCTCCCCAGCCAGGAACTTGGAGAATTGAGCCAGGCTGGGGGTGGAGGGCGCAAAGCACTGGGGCTGGGGGAGGGGGGGGGGAGAAGGAAGCTGACCAGGCGGGAAGATGGAGAGGGAGGCCAGAGGTTTCCTTGGGGCCCTGGCTTCCTCCGCCGACCTCAGGTGGCTGGTCTGGCTCCTTCACCCAGTGCACAGACACCCATTGGGCCCAGCCAAGGCCAAATGCTCCCCCCAGACCCTCAACCACAGAAAACGGTCCTAGCACTGTCACTCTGCACACAGTGGAAGCCACAGTGCCAGCTGGAGCAGGGAGGGGCCTCAGCTGCAAGCATTCTTCTCCTGGAGGCTGCATTCCTCACCCCAAACCTGTGGGGCGGCCCCAGCGCCAGCCTCCTTCCTAAAAATCGTGACCGTGCCCTGGCTGGTTTGGCTCAATGGTGGTCACAGGTTTGATTCCCAGTCAAGGGCATGTACGTGGTCTGCAGGTTCAATCCCCAGCCCTGGTCAGGGCAAGTGTGGGAGGCAACCAGTGGATGTGTCTCTCTCACATCGATGTTTCTCTGTCAATCCTCCCCCCTCCCCCCGACTTCCCTCTCTTTCACTTTCTCTAAATATCACTGGAAAAAATATCCTTGGGTGAGGATTAAAAATAATCCTATATAATAAAAGCCTAATAGGCTAAGTGTCCAGTCGCCCGTTCAACCAATCAAAGCGTAATATGTTAATGATATGCTAAGGCCATCAATGGCTCGCTATGATGTGCGCTGACCACCAGGGGGTAGACGCTCCAACCAGTAGGTTAGCTTACTACTGGGATCCCACTGGTCAGGACTGAGCGAGGCGAGTTGGACATGCCCTGAGTCCTCCCGCCGTCCCTCCCTCGCCCTGGTCGTGCACCAGTGGGGACCCTCGGCCTGGCCTGTGCCCTCTTGCAATATGGGACCCCTCTGGAGATGTCGGAGAGCCAGTTTCGGCCCAATCCCACACAACGCAGGAGCTGCCCCCCGTTGGTCAGTGTGTTCCCACAGCGGGAGTACCGCTCAGCCAGAAGCCAGGCTCACGGCTGGTGAGCGCAGCGGCGATGGCGGGAGCCTCTCCCATCCCCAGTGCATGAATTTCATGCACCAGGCCTCTCGTAATAGAATAACAATAATAACAATAACAGCAACACTAATGATAATAGTAGCAGTGAGGTAGAGGTAGGTGTGACTCCTACTCCATGAACTCAGGTGCGTGTGTGCCTGTTCCTTTATTTTCATTAAAATAAAAATTGGCTCCAGAATCTGGGATCTTATGAGGCACCAAACACAGGGAGGAGCTTCTGACCACGGGGCCATCTGGGGTGCTGCAGACCTTCCCAGGGTTCTGCCTTTGGGGGTCTCTCTACTTCTCTGCCCTGTGGGTCAGGGGCCTGGCCTCGTGAGGTTCATCCTGTCCCAGGGGCCCAGTGACCTCTGACCTGTCCCCGAACCCGGGGACATCTCTTCCTCTCCACAGTAACTGCCTCCAATGGCACGCTCCTTCCTCCTTCTCACTGCTCCCTCCGAGATCACCTCACACAACGTTTCAATGACCTCGGCTTTCGCACAAACAGGGAAATGCTAACGGTGGCGTGGAGCAGGTTTTGCTCTGCCCTGTAAAAGCCCGGGCAGCATGGAACTGGAGACCTGGCTGAAGCTTCACCCGTCTTCTTTTTGTGGAAGTATTTTAAAGTCAACTGAAGACACTTGTTCTACCTCAGCCCTGGTTAGTTTAGTATTCATTTTCAGAAAGTAGAAACATTGTCTTGCATTATCACAAAACTATCATCACACAGAAAATGAACAACTTCCTAATATTATCTAATAAACAACTGGCCTCGTTGCAGGGGCTAAAACTGAGACTCGGGTGGGGAACTGTTTGGTATCCCTCAGCTACTGGGCAACAGAGCCAGGTTCTGAACACTGATTCCATCCCAAGGTGGACTCCCCACACCCGCTTTTTGTACAGTGGTGCACTTAAAAAAAACACGTTTTTATTGACTTTTAGAGAGAGAGGAAGGGAGAGGGATAGAGAGATAGAAACATTGATGAGAGAGAAACATCATCAATTGGCTGCTTCCTGCACACACCCCACCGGGGATCGAGCCCACAACCCGGGCATGTGTCCTGACCGGGGATCGAACCGTGACCTCCTGGTTCCTGGGTCAACACTCAATCACTGAGCCACGCCTGCTGGGCAGTGGCGCGCTTTTCACTGTCCTCTCCCACTCACCCACCCTCCAGCTCTCACCGCAACCCTGAGAGCACCCAGGCAGGCATTGCAATCACATGTTCGAACTGACCAGGAAACGGAGGCCCAGTGGAGTATGCTGTCCACGGAGGCCCGGGAAGGACTGGTTGTGAAAGGGCTCCCAGGACGTTCAAGCAGATGGCAGGAGGGCAGTTACCAGGCTGAGCTGGTGCAGAAGCGGGCCTCCTGCCCCGGGGCCCCCAGGAGGCTCCAGCCTCCACATAGTACCTTGGCCTCCTCCTCCCCAGCCTCCCCTCCCCTTCCTTCCTTCCTCTCCTGATCTTCATTCTCCCTTCCCTCATCCCTCCTTCTAGGACCTCATTCATTTCCTCACTTCCTCCAAGGAGCAGTGACCCCTGCGGGCCCTCTGGCCCTCCTGCCTCCTCCCGCCTCCTCTCAGCAGGAGCCCTGTCGCCTGGACCTCGAAGCCTTCCGCATTTCCTCTCCAGCCCTCGGCTCATCTCCCACCGGGTCCCGAGGTCCTATGGCTGGCCTCCAACAGGCAGCGTGGACACACATGGAAAAGCCATTTACTTCCAGGAGCATCGCTTCCTCCGCTCCGGCCCAGCCATCCCCCATTCCACATTCTGCTTCTCCAGAGCCCGGGCTCCAGAATCAGGGCTTGAAGGGTCACAGCTGGCAGGAGATCTGGGTGACCCCCACAGCGGGGAGGGAGGGGGGAGAGAGGGCCCTGGGGGTCGGCTGGTGTGGGGGGGGGGAAGGGGGGCATGCATGGGAGTGCAGGCAGGAGGAGGCCGGCACCAGAGTCAGCTGGCCCTGAGCTCAACACAGTCGGATGCGCTGCTGCCCATTGCCAAGCACAAGGGGCCCAGGTGTCTGGGCGCCATGGCAACCTCACCACTGCCTGGGCGGCCGATTCCTCCCAGAAAACTGAGGGCGGCCCAGCCTCCTCGAGGCCTCTGGGAGGGCAGGGTGACCACACCCAGTGACCAGGAAAGCCATGTCACTAGTTGGTTAACACAGCACGCAACTGAGAAAGATTCTGAGCCTTCTTTATATTTTATTTTATTTTATTTTAGAGAGAGAGGAATGGAGAGGGATAGAGAGATAGAAATATGGACGAGAGAGAAACATCGTCTATTGGCTGCCTCCTGCACGCCCCCTGCTGGGAATCCAGCCCACAACCCAGGCATGTGTCCTGACTGGGACTCAAACTGGTGACCTCTTGGTTCACGGGGTGATTGATACTCAACCACGGAGCCACACCAGCCGGGCTCTGAGCCTTCTTGTCAGAGAGAAGGGACTGGGCAGTCCACAGGCCCTGGCTAGCCCAGTGAGCACAGCCTCAGGTGGACGGGGACAGCTAGAGAAGGACGGGGTGGGGAGGTGGGGTGGGGTGGAGGGGCGCATGGGGCTCGGGAAGTCAGGTCACTGGGGGAAAGTGCAGAAAAGTTGAGCTGAGGCAGGGCTGTCCGAGGAGTATTGGGAACACCCGGCTCCCAGAGCCCGTGCCGGCAGTAAGGGGTCGGTCACCATTAGGTGGAGAGAGAAGCAAGCGCTGGCTATGCTGTGGGACGGATGCGACGACCTTCATTCGCAAGGGAGGTGGGAATGATTTCCTAAGGCTCCGGGATAACGCAACCCCCAGGGTGGGCGTGTTAGGGCAGCAGATCCCAGTTCCCCCTAAACAGAGAGAGGCCAGGAGTGCACATCTATGGCACGTGCGCCATGTGCCAGGCGCCTACAAGGTGCTGGATGTGTGTGGTTGCATCCTCCCTGTCCCATAGCGTGACGAGGTCGTCATTAAAGACGAGGGCGGGGACGCTGCTTGTCCAGCTGTGTGGCTGGTGCAGCGCCCACCACGTAGGTCCATGGGGAAGGTGAAGGGCCATCTCTCCAGGTTGCAGAGGGGCCTTCTGGGCCTCAAGGGAGGTTCCTCAGACCCACTCAGAGCCCTCAGCCTGGTTCTCCACATGTCAGCTCCAACTACTCCAGAAACTGGCTCCTCAAGTCCATCTTATAACCTCACTTTTCTGAGTGCCACTGCGAGTCCCCTCCTGGCTCCTGATTCCTCACCATCTCCTCTCCCGCTTTCCAGGTTCTCGCAAAGGAATGAGTGCGGGTGCTGATGGGAGCCCGGGGGACCCAAGCAGGCTGTGGCTGAAGGAGCTCACAGGGCCTGAGCAGGAGGGCAGATGAGAAGTGCGGAGCATGCTCAGAGCAAAGGGCAGTACTAGGTTGCCCGGCTTGGCTGACGATGCTCCTTGAGAAAAGGGGGGAAGGGAAAAAGGGGGGCGCCCAACCACATACAGCACTGTGCCTTGCACTTAGTAGGTGCTCAAGAAATGATCGCTGGACTCATTGTTTACATTCTTCAGGTCAAGGGGTGTAAGTAATTTTAATAGGCAGGTGCCATAGATGCATAACCTCACTCACTCCTCGTAAGAAAAACATCGTCTGAATGAAGGAACTGAAGCTCAGAGGGGATAAGTAACATGCTGGGTCACACAGCAATAACGAGGCGCAGCTGTGTTCTGACCACTGGACTCTCTCGCCTCTCACATGTGAAGGACGCTCCCCTGGGCTCTCCTGGCCCCTGGGCTCCCTGGCAGCAGAGGCAGGAGCCGTGGGCCTGCTCTCCCGTTCCTGTCCCCCTTCCTCGCCCTTTCAGACGGGGCTGCAGCTCAGCCTGGCAGAGCCGGGTGGCAGGGTCAGGCACCCACTCGCCTCTATGATGGTTAACTTAGTGTCACTTCACGAGACCACAGGGCCCAGAAATTTGGTCAAACCTGATCCCAGGTGTGTCTTTGAAGGTGCTTCTGGGATGAGATTAACGTTTGAATCTGGGGACCGAGTAAAGCAGATGGCCCGCACCCCGTGTGGGTGGGCCGCATCCCATCAGTAGAAGGCCTGGAGGGAATGAAAAGGTCAACCTTCCCCCAAATAAGAGGCAGCCCCCTGTGGAGAGCAGCTACCGGGTTTGGACAGGTTCAAGCCTCGGACTGATGAGAGGGCACAGTCCTCTGGTGGCCACGTGCAAGTCCCAGCTTGGAGGGCAGGGCCCTCCCAGCACAATGATAGCCAACAGCTGTCGTTGTAAGCTTGAGCCTATGGTCCGAACACGAGGCCCCACGTGCCTGAGTGATGTGGGCTTGACAGAGTTCAGGTGCTTGTAATTGAGTAGGATTGAAACCCACGAGAATGTGTTGTAAACACCTTGACCACGCCCTTACGTTGCCCCGTGGGAATCTGGCTGTCAAATAAAGACACGGCTTGTGGGTGCTCTCTCTCTACATCTGAGAGGCAGCATCCCACTGAGACGCAGCTTTCATTCTCTGTCTTTTCTCAATCCTTCACCGCCCCCACTCGGGTTCACCCTTGGCCGTGCTGGCGTGGCACAGCCCCTGTGCCAGGACCGTGGTGTCCCCTGCCTTTGGACTAGAACTGAGATGGCAGCTCCTCTCGGGTCTCAAGCATGCCGGCTTTCAGACTGGCTCACGCCACAGCCCTCCTGGGCCTCCAGCACGCCGGCTGCCCCATAACCACATGAGCAACTCCTTAGAATGTGTCTCCTTCTGTATGCACACAGCCTATCTGTGGTGTGTCTGGAGAACCCTTTCTGAGCACCTCCCTCGCTGGCCCTCCCATCCAAGGCCTCCGTTGCTAAGGAGACAGACAGAGTGGGCTGAGAAGCACCTGCTGAGTCCACGGTTACCCTGGTGGTCCCAGGTAAGATGGCACTAACGCCACCAGCAGAACAGATGAACTCCGGGGCCGGCACGGACCCTTGCTGCAAGCCAGAGGAGCCTGTGAAGCTTCCCAGTTCACCTGCCTGATTGTCACATTTGCTCTGGAGACAGACCTGCCACCCACCCTGAGGTAGACGGCCATCAGATCCCTAGTCCTCGCTCCCAAAGGAGCATCTGAAGATATTCCCAGTGTAGGGTGGGGGAATCAAAACAAGTGGACCACGTGGCCTGGACAACTGGGTCAGTCAGACATGTGTCAGCCCCCCGTCATGGGAGCCTGACTCCTAGGGGCCACCTGCCATTCTGCTTAAAGCTAAACGGGGGCTCAAGACCCCAAGGATGGCATGCACGGTCCTTGGCCCTGGGTTGAGTGAGAGTGGCACAGAGGTCTGTGCACAGTCTTAGGGCAAGTGAGAGGCTGGGAGTGCACCCCTGGGCGTAGGAGGGGCCTGCCTGGACTGAGCTCTGAAGTGTCCTGTCCCTGCTCAGCCCCATGAACCTGACACCTGACACCAGTCCCTGGCCTCACTGAGGCCTAGGATTCTCACCCTCCCTGCCCCCAGAGGATGGAAAACTGACCTCATCTCAAGTTGTCATGCAAAGACTGCTAAGGCAGCAGGACATCAAGAAGAGGAGGAGGAGGAGGAAAAGGAGGAAGAAGAGGAGGAAAAGGATGAGGAGGAGGAAAAAGAGGAGGAGGAGGAAAAGGAGGAGGAGGAGGAAAAGAAGGAGGAGGAGGAGGAGAGAGCTGGGATTCAGAGCTCTGGTCAGGAGGATGCCAGCTTCAGGGTCCAGACTTCGTAGGTCAAATCCAGATAGAGCAGGCCTGATGGTGCACCAATACATGCTGGTGCTGCTCAGGTGTGGTGTGTGTGTGTGTGTGATCAAGCATACATAACAGTATATACAAATGAATGTACACCTTGATGAACGGTAACCCCTACTCAAGCCAAGAAATAGGACGTTACTAGCACCCAAGAAGCCCCCATTTGCTAATATAAGTTTTTTCATTTAATCTTCACAAGAAAGAAAAGTGTTTTATCTCCATTTCTCTGTGAAAAAACGAAAGCTGGAAGAGGCTCAAAAATGCCCCAAAGTTTCACAGTTCACCGATCAAACCCGAACTGGATCCCGGAGCTCCCGCCACAGCCCCCGTGCTTCTAGCAGGATGGGAGGGCGCGAGGGCTGCGGCTGCGGGAGGTGGGTCTGAGCCTCAGGTCCCCGGTCAGGAGCGCTGCACCACCGGGGGCCCGGCCCTGGGCAGGCGGCTGGCCTGGAGGAGGCTGGGCCTTTCTCAGGTCTCTCTCAGCGACTCTGATTTTCCCACATCACAGAAGAAAGACGCGGGCGCTCGGGGCCTGCCTTTAGGTGCACCCAGCCAAGTCTTCCTTGCCTCCTGCATTATGGATGGAGTGAATCACCTGGTAAATAATTCACCCGTCATCGGGGCAGGGAGGTAACAGGAGAGCAGGGGCGAAGGTGCTGGAGGGCTGAGGTTGGCAACCTGAGCCAGGACCCCATCTTTCCAGGCGGGCTTTGCTCTGGGGAGACGGAGCCCGAGAGTCGGGCAGGGTCCGTGGCAGACGGGCGGCCACGCAGGCGATGGGGGCCGTGGACAGTCGGCGGGCCCTGTGCAGACCACCCAGCCTCCTGCTGCTGCCACCCCTCTGCCTACTGTGTCTCAGGGCCTCAGGTGAGCAATACTCAAACCACCCCCACAGTAGCCTGTTCCCACTGGCATCCCATTATTTCCTCCCCTTTCTTTCTTTTTTATTTAAAAAAAAAATATGTTTATTGATTTCAGAGAGGAAGGGAGAGGGAGAGAGATAGAAATGCCAATGATGAGAGAGAATCATTGTCTGGCTGCCTCCTGCACACCCCACACTGGGGATCCAGCCAAAACCCAGGCATGTACCCTGACCAGGAATCGAACCATTGACCTCCTGGTTCATAGGTCGATGCTCAACCACTGAGCCACGCCGGCCGGGCATCTCGTCCCTTTCTTCCTCAGGATCCTTCTTTCGCACTCACAAAGCCATAAAGTCCATTCGTGTCATTGACCTGCTAGACATCAGCCAGCGTGCTCTGAGCAGCTTCTGCCTGTCAGGTGGGGGAGGAGGGGCCCGAACAGGGCTCTGCATCACCCTAGAAGCCGGGGTGATCCTGGGGACCACTGCTCAGTGGTGAGCATGGGAGAGACCTGGTCTGATCTGGTTTCATTGTTTTCCCCAAGCCTGGTGGGTCGTCAGGGCACTGGCAGCTGGTGGGACAGGAAAGAATCCTTTTCTGGGTTCTTGTCCTTCTTGGTTAATTGAACCTCAGAATTTTGCCTTCGATCCCTCCCCTCCGACTCCATGCTTGTCTTCTCTTCTCTCTGGAGGAACCGATAGCAGGAGAGTCTCAGCCCGGGTGTTGGACAGGGCTCCACTGCAGCCCCACCGCCTCCCGGGGGGCTTTGGACACGTGACTTCGTGTTTCAGAGTCTCAGGGATGCAGTGATTGTAACAATTAGGGGCAGCGGGTCCCGAGGCCTCGCACTCAGCAAAGGCAAGCTGGCGTGACTTACTCCTGTGGCTCGGTTTCCCCTGTGGCACTTATGTTAGTCCTATGTCCGGGGGCTGTCAGCACGTTGGAGCAGCCTGGCCGCAGGGGCAGGACACCCTGGGGCCTGGGCAGATGCTGGGGTCCGTGCCAGGCCTGGGCAGCTTCACCCCGTGATAATGAGCTGATGTCTGACTCTCTGATGGACTCCACAGGAGTCCCTGTGGGGTGGCTCATTTGTCACTGCCACCCTGGTGCCTGGCACGAGGCAGGTGCTTGATAGTTTGAACAGCTGACACGTGAATAGATGCTAGATGGGCCAATGGCAGGCAGGTGGTGTCTTCCCTTTGCCGCTGGCTCTGTAACCCCTTGGCATCCTTACCTGAGGTCTCCGGAGCCCAGATGGCCAGTGGCCACACAGTTCTCCTGACTCTCGAGTCATCTGGCTGGTGCCCAGCCTTCCGCTTCTCCAGCACAGCCAAGCAGGAGGCTGCAGGCTCCCCAGAAACGGTCCCTGCCTCAACTTCCCAAGGGCTTGTGCTGTCTGATCCAACCTGTCCATGCTGTCCCAGCTGCAGACCAGGCTCTGGGCAAGGAGGGAGCAGGAGAGCCGGACAGCTCAGATGTCCTGCATGTCACTGTCCCCAGGGCAGCCCGACGAGGAGGTGGCATCCGTCCAGGGAGTGAGGGGCGGCTCTGTGGAGCTGGCCTGTGGCTCCCCGCCCGCCCCCCTGGTGGTCTTCTGGAGCTTCACCCCCCTGGGCTCGCGGATTCCCCGGCCTGTGGCTGTCACCAGTGGAATGGAGTTCACGGTGGAGGCCGGAGCCTCGGCTCTGGGGACCGTGAGCCTGCGGAACAGCAGCCTGGTGCTGGGGGAGCTGCGGGAGGCTGCCCGCGGCCACTTCCTGTGCCAGGCCCTGCACACCGCCGGAGGCCGGCTGCACACCGCCTACTCCCACTTCAGGCTGGCCGTGCTGGGTGAGGGCCGGCAGGGGCCTGGGCTTGAGCGCTGTGCATGCTGCGTGCACCCTTTGCATGCGCTGCCCACTGTGTGCTGCAGGGCCCAGGCACTGCAAGGCCGCCCCCGGGGAGGAGGAAGCCTGGGATGTTCGGGAGAATGTGGGCAGGCTAGCCCCCAGCTAGCAAGGGCGGGGCCACGGGCACAGCGGGCACGGCCTGGGTCTGCGATGACCAACACAGCCTCTTCTCTCCTGGCAGTGCCTGTGTCAAAGCCTCAGGTGCGGCTGAGCGAGCCGTCCCCGGTGGAGGGGACATCGGTGGTGGCCACGTGCACCATGCGGGAGGGCACGGAGCCCGTGACCTTTGCCTGGAAGCATCAGGCACCCAGAGGCCATGAGGAGGCCCTGGTGGGGGTCACGGAGCGAGTGCTCCTGCTGGACCCAGTCAATCGGACACACCTGGGCTGGTACTTGTGCAGCGCCCACAACGCCGTCAACCAGCTGAGCAGCGACGGGGCCTTCCTCGACGTCATCTGTGAGTCCGACAAGTGTGGGGGCAGATGGGCAGGGCTGGCACCCAGGTACCCACTGCACTCGGCCTCCTGACACACTCAGGGCCCCCAGGAGTGCCCCAGCCTCGGGGTACGGCACCCACTGGTGCCAAATGCGGCTCCAGGACACTGGGTTGTAACCTTGTCAAGGTCATGGGCCCCTCTTCCCAGGAAAATGTGTGCAGATTCGCAGTCACAATTTTACCCACAGTTCAGGGGTGGCCCAGAAAGCCTGCTTGCAGGACTCTCAGGGACCACCTGGACCCGAGGAAGCGGGGGGCATTGTGGGTAAAGAGGGCACAGGTAGGTCCCTAGAGGGACTTCTGAGAGCAAACGAGGGCTTAATTTCAGAACAAACAAAGAACTCCAAAGCAGCCAGTGAGGAGGACGTAGCCAACTATACGAAGTGGAGGGAAGAGAGGCGAGTTAGTTCAGGAGAGAGGAGGACACAGAATGAGAATGAGCTTGACAGGGATCAGACGTTGGTGTGAAAGACGAGGGCTAGGTGGTCTAGAGCAGCGCTGTCCAGCGTGTTGGCCACGCGTGGCCCCGAGCACGCGAGATGTGGCCAAACCAAACAGATGAGCTTGGAGTGTACGATGCACACAGGATTGTGTCGCTAAAGAAAGGATATGAAATATTTCATCAGTATGTTTTATATTGATTATACACTGAAACGAGAATATTCGGCCTGTATTTGGTTAAATAAAAAATACTAAAGTTATCAACATCTATTGATGTCTTCTGCGTGGTTGAGTTCGGGTACTTTTTCTTTTGAAGATCTGGCTCCTGGGAATTGAAGCATCTGTTGGTCACATGGCTACTGGACAGTGCTGGCCCGGAGGCTTTAAGGAGCAGGGACGGACGGGGTCTTGTCGGTCTTGTTCGAGGCAGCTTGTGGGAATTGTGGGCTGAGGACGGTGGAGGAGAGAGATGAACAGTTCTTGGGAACGATGTAGAGGCAGAATAGAAGCAGGAAGAGGATTCCGTCCTTGCCAGGAGTCAGGCAGAGAGAGGGGAAGGTGGAGACCCAAAGAGCTGGAAAGAGCCGGCTACTGGGATCATGCCCAGGGTACTGCCCACCCTGTTCTCTTCCCTCTCGTCTCAAGGGACCAACCGGGCCAGTCCCTCAATGCCAGGCAACGTGAGAGGGCTGGGCGCGCTCTGCTGCCCACCCAACTCTGGCCTGTCCCCTACCTCAGCCCAGCCCACCAGGGCTCACTCCACAGACCCCCGTCTCCCACACTGGGCTGTGCCTGTGGCCCCTGAACTCTGGCTCCTTTGGGGACTAGCATAGTAGTTGACACCGTTGGTGTGTAAGACGTGGTGGCTGGAGGGTGAGCAGGTGTGGCGGTGATCACCTGAGCAGATGCAGGAATGCAGACAGGACAGGTGTGACGGCCTCCCCTGCCCCCCAGACGGTCCCGACAAGCCTGTGATCACTATGGAGCCGCCGGGCTTTACCGAGGAGGGTTTCTGGGCCAGTGAGAAGGAGGAAGTGACTCTGAGCTGCCTGGCTGCGTCCAACCCCCCTAGTCACTATGTGTGGCTCCGGGACCACACGCAGGTCCACACCGGGCCTACCTACACCATCGCCCACGCCAGCCGCGCCCACACAGGCCTGTACACCTGCCTGGCCCACAACAGCCGCCTGGACACCCGCACACAGACTGCCATCCAGCTCAGCATCTACTGTGAGTGTGTGCACCCCACCCCCAACCCTGTGCTCCTGCAAACTGCAGACGCCCATGGGGAATGGGCAGATGTTGGAGGGAGGCAGGTCTGGGGGACCAACTGGAGTTGCAGAGCAGGGGGAGAGGCTAAAAAACGCTGGGAAGGCCAGGGAGAGGGACAGCCCCCCCCCGCCACCTGTGTAGACACCCTTTCCAAGTGGTTGTCCCATGGTCCCCGACTGAGCTGCGGCACAGAGAGGGGCAGAGTGAGGACAGTGAGACACGTGCCAGGGGAGGATGGCAAAGGGGCATGGGAGCACTTCCTGCTGGGGCTTCCAAGGGAGCCCCCGGGGTTGCCCAGCCCCCAAGCCATGCCCTTGACCTGAGAGCTCAGCCTTTTGCTCACCAGCCCCTCAGAGGGGTCGGTCTCCCCTGCTCACCCACTTCTCCCCACGTCACCTACCAGGACGCCTCTGGCCCCAGGGGTTGGCGCATGGGCAGTGTGGCCTGGTCCAGCCCCATCCGAGCCCACTTGTCCCCAGATCCCCCGGAGGGGCAGCCCTCCTGTGCAGTGCTCCCTGCCCCCGGGGCTGTGACTTTGGTCTGCGCCTGGCCTGGGGGGCTGCCAGCTGCCCAGCTGCAGTGGGAAGGGCCCCAGGGAACGGGCCCTGCCGCCCCCAGCAATGTCACCTGGAGCCACGCCACCACCCAGCTGCCCAATGGCAGCGTCTTCACCTGCACCGGCCAGCACCCCGCCCTGGCGCAGCCCACCCCCTGCAGGACCGTGCTGTGTGAGTGGACACATAGATAGCCGGGCTCTGACATTCCAGGCAGAGGAGAGGGGAGGGTCAAGGGGGAGAATGGAGGGGCCCTGGGTCTGGGTGGGGCTCCGACCACAAACTCTGAGACTTTCCACGCAACAGGGAGGTGGCAGTGCTCAGCCCAGACCCCACCTCCCAACTTCTCTCCACCCAGGCTGGTGTCCATCTGCTCTGAGGCCTGCTCTCCTCGTCTCAGGCTTGGGACCCCATGACACCCTCCTAACTGTCTCCCAGCCTCCAGGGTCAGCAGGCTCTTAACCCGCACCTCCAGCCCCCCCATCCCCCTCCCCCCCCACACACACACACACATATGACCTCTACTGCTCCACTGCATGTTGTTCTTGAACTGTGCCTGGAACTTTCTCTCTAACTTGGAGACTCCTGTCCATCTACCAAAGACCAAGTTCAACGTCATCTTGTTTTCAAAGTCCTTCTCCCTTGAAGCCGCAGTTAGCTGTCTCTCTACCTGCACCCCAGCATTCATCAAGCTGTATTGTACCTCTTTGCTAGTGTTTGTTCCCACTGTTTCTCTGGCACATGGTCAGCCTTCAACAAATAATAAGTGAAAAAATAAATGAGTTGACTGAGTAAAGGAAGGAGTGGGTGAGTGAATCAATAATGGAGGAGGAAGGGACAGGCTGGGCCTGTTGAGTCCCCTTCCCCCTGGAGGGTCAGGCTGAGCCCTGTATGCCCTCCTCAGGGGAACCCCTCCGGAGCCCTGTGTGCTGGACCATGGCCACAACGGGGGAGCAGTTCATCATGCTGAGCTGCGAGTGGGCTGGAGGCGAGCCCCCCGCCCTGCTGAGCTGGCTGGATGGGCAGCAGCAGCCGCTGGGCAGGAGCAGCGCCTCGCTGGTGGTCCATCTCCTGCCGGCTCGGGGCGACCTGGCGGGCAGGGCGTTCACCTGCCAGGGCACTCACCCGCTCAGGGTCCCCGGTCCCCACTGCCAGCTCCAGCTGGGTGAGTGGGGGCTAGGGACTGGGTGCTCGGATGGGGATGGGAGAAGCCCTTTGGCCGAGGGGCTGGGATGCAAAGTGAGTCCAGAGACTGGTCAGTTCACCTCCCAGGGACTCAAGTATGTTTGATCCATAAACTCAGGGGGTTTAGTCTATGTGTGTGTTGACCAATAAGCATATAATGTGAGCCATATATATATACTTTTATTTATTTTTGTTGTTAATCCTAACCTGAGAATATTTTTTCCCCACTGACTTTTAGAGTGGAAGGGAAGGAGGGAGGGAGAGAGAGAGAATCATTGATGTGAGAGAGACACATCAATTGATTGCCTCCCACACCTGCCCCAACTGGGGGAGGGGAGCAAACCTGCAACCCAGGTGCGTGCCCTTGACCAGGAATCAAACCTGTACTCCTTTGGTGCATGGGCCGATGCTCTAACCATTTAGCAACACCAGCCAGGGCCATATATATAATTTTAAATTTTCTAGTAGCCACATTAAAAAAAAGCAAAAAGAAATAGGTGGGACATTTTATTCAACTCAACAACTATAATAATAAAAGGGTAACATGGTAATTAGACTGGATAGCCGAATGACCTGCCAGATGTCTGAAAGTCCGGACATTCTTCCTGACAAAGCCGGGGCCTGAGCGAAGCAGGCCAGGGTCCCGAGTGCCTATGGGTGGCCGGAGGAGGGAAGCCCGGGTCCTGGGTGCCGGAGGGAAGCTGGTACTGGCAGCTGAGGTAAAGGAAGGCCTACTCTTGCACGAATTTTCATGCATCGGGCCTCTAGTGTATAATAATTCTCACAAAATGAGTTACATCTTAGTCCCCAAGGCTTGGTGACCAGCCTGCTTCAGGGGCTCTGAGAAATTCCTCAACCCGAATAGTTCCCTCCCTTGTTACTCAGTCTCGGGACTGGACACTCCATCAGAGGTTCCTGACACCTGACCTCTGGGTCGTTTGGAGTCCTCCCCTAAAAACTCAGCACCTGCTAGGAGCCCAGCCCCAGGGGTGGGGGGGCGGGAGGTGGCGGCCCCTGGGGGAAGGAGGCCCTGCACCAGGTGTGGAGAGGGAGGAGGTGGATGCCCAGGTGAAGGAGGTGGGGCCCCACCTGCAGTTGCAGGGCCTGGGGTTGGCAGGAGAGGGGCCTGGAGGAACACCGCTCTGACCACCTAACTTTGGAGCGGGTGGCAATAGGAATCTGCATAGAATTCCAGAGGAGACAGACTGGCCCAGGACAGCTTCTCTGTCACCTCCAGGGCGTCCCCTCCTCTCTCTCCCCTCCCCCCATCGCTGGCCAGCACCTTACCCCAGCCTTCCCACCACCTGGGCACAGGGGACAGCTCCAGCCTTGTTCTCTGTCTCCACAGAAGCCCCACAGCTGGCAGTGGCTACGGCCCGGGTGTCGGTGCTGGAGGGGGAAGAAGCCTGGCTGCGGTGTGCCCTCCTGAGGGGCACACCACCTGCCCACCTCCTCTGGCTGGGACCCCAGCGGCAGCTCTTGGAACCCGGTGATTCCGGATTCATGCTGCACCCCGAAGGCTCCCAGCTCCACCTTAGCATCCTCAGTGCAGACCCAGCTCGCCACAGGGGCACCTACCAGTGTGTGGCTCGCAACGCTGTAGGCAACAGCAGTGGCAGCATCCTGCTGGAGGTCCTCCGTGAGTGAGTGTGAGTGTGTGTGTGTGAGTGTGTGTGTGTGAGTGTAGGGGGTGCATTTGTGTGTCCAGGGAGGTGGAAGACACTGGAATTCCTCCTCAGCATGTGGGCAGTTAGCTCCTGTAGGCAGACAGCCTTTCACAAACACGTACTGGCCGTGAGGCATGCGCACTATAGAACCCAGGCAAGCAGCTCCATGCGGGCTGAGTCATCTCCCTTTCCTCAGTTCATAGGTGAGGAAACAGGCCTAGAAATGGGAGTCAGGTCAACACCGGCCCCATGACAGAACTGAGCCAGTCTGCATGCCCAGTCCAGGCCTGTTCCAGCTCCCGATGGAACTGGAGCAAATGGGGTGCACAAGCACATGCACACGTGGGCGTGCATGAACACACACACACACACACACACACACACGCACACGCGGTGGTGGTGCACATGCCTGCATGTGTCCCACCCTTGCTCCCAGGGTACCCAGCTCCCCCCAACGTCACCATCAGCCGCCTGATCTACGGGAGGCACCGCCGAGAGGTACAGCTGCAGTGGGCGGTCGCGGGCCCCGGGAACCTGACCGGCTTCCTGGTGCAGCGCAGGGCGGGCGCTCCAGGCCCCGGAGCTGCGGCCTGGGAGACAGTGGCCGGAGACATCGAGCCGGAGAGCAGAGCCCGGCGGCTGGGGGGCTTGGACCCGGGGGTGCTCTACGCCTTCCGCATCCTGGCTCTGAACCACCGCACGGCGGGACACCCCTCTGAGGGGAAGATTCCAGGTGCTGGGCTAGCGGCCTGCAAGGCTCACCTTTCCCCCAACGCTGAGCCCTGCCCATCTCCCTCCTCACAAGGCACCCCGACTCCATCCCTCTGCTCCCCTCCTGCTGGATCCCTCCCGCCCCATCTCGGTCCTCTCCCCGCTTTCCCTCAGGTCCTCTCCCACCGCTGTCTTTCCCATCCCTCCCTGGGAGACCCGAGGTGCCAGCCGAGGGGTAGGAGCCATAGCCTAGCCTGAATCAGAAGCAGGGAAGGGGAGATTAAGGAGAGGTCCCCCTCTGTGCCTCAGTCTCATCTCGGGGGGCCACACGGTGGGCTCCGGCTTCCCATGCGCTCTCTGCCTGGGAACTCTTCATGACACTGCCGAGATAACTGGCCCGCTGCCCCCTGAGCCCAACACAGGGACTTGGCTGGGGACCCAGCTCAAGAGCACGGGGCACACAGGTGCTGCGGGTCCAGCCTCGGTGGGTGATCAGGGGCAACTGGCACCTTGTAAGCCACTGCTGCCAGGTTCAGCCAGGGCTCTAACCTACCCCGTGCACCCACTGCTCTCCCTCCAGCGGACCCGCCCTTCAGCGCCTACCCAGCAGTGCTGGGCGCAGCGGGCACAGGCATGGTGGTGGCAACGGTGGCCTCTTTGCTGGTGTTCCAGTACGCTGCCCGGCACCCGGAGACCTTCCCCCGTGAGTGGGGAACTGAAGCGGGTGGTTGCTTGACCCCAGAAGGCGGCCAGGTCTCCATGACCCCAGGGAGCTGCAGGAACCCCTCCCCCGGCTGGGGGGGGGAGGGATAGGAAATCTGGGTTCTTCTGTGTGCCACATCTCCTCAATGTGAGATGCCAACCCCGGCCTCAGGCATGAGGGCGGGCACCCCCTCGGGCTCCTTGTCTCAGGCAGGAGCCTCTGGGAGGAGGGCTCTCCTGCCACCTGGGCTGTTGCTCACTAAGGCCCCCTCCCCCTTGTCTGCAGGCCTCGGGCAGCTGCTCATTCCCATGTGAGTGCGGAGCCTGCATGCCTGTGGGGCTCGGGATTCCCTCTCGCTGGGAAGGAAGGCTGGGACGGTGTGGCTGTCACTAACCTCACTGTCCCACTTCGCCCTCAGGGAGCAGAGCCACCCACCCAGGGGCTCGGCGGAGGGCCCCGAGGTGCAGGCAGGTACGTGGCATCTTATCCCAAAGGTGACTCATGTAAAGGGGGCCGGTCCTGGGTCTCGTGTGTGATGCTCGATGTCTCTTGTCCTCTAAGGACCACCTGGGACACGCCCCCCCCACCCCCCAGGCACGTCTCTGCCTGTCCTTTTTGCTCCTCAGGGACTGGCACTCCACCCACCGCCCCAGGTTCAGATCCTGTGCAGGAGTCCATGGATGCGCCAGTGAACGTCACCATCACAGTGACCGCGACACCTTGAGGCCCAGGAGGAAGGTGGTGGTGGGGGGGGGGAGGCAAGGAGGGGGGAGATCTTCGCTGTCACACTTGGTCCTAAAAGCAAGGTGTCCCAACGCCCCCTCCCCGCTTCACCCCCAGCCGTCCGCCCCGTGCAAGGCCAGCCCCGTGGCCGCCAAGGACTTGGCTAGAAGCTTAGTCCTAGCCCTGCGGTGAGACAGAGGCGGACATGGCGGACGCAGCTGGAGGGCAGGCCAGCGGGTGCCCTGAGCAGGCGGGCTGCTCCGACAGCCCGGCCCCGAGCAATCCCTAATAAACCTGCTGACCATCTCACAGGCGGAGGTCGCTCCACGGCAACTCCCACAGGGAAAGGCCACCCCAGGTGCAGGTGGCCCCGGTTCTCCCGCTGGGAGGAGGCTGGGAGATGGGGTGCGGGATGTGTAGGCACGAGCCCCTTCATTCACCTGCCGCAGCACGGTCTTCTGGCTCTTGACTCTCCACGCCTCCAAGTCCCTCCCCGAGGGCACACCGTTACAGGACCAGCCGTCAGAGCTGGTGGCAGAGCAGGGCCAGGGCCGGGGCTCTGTGCCCTCCCTGCGGGGGAGGAGCGGCCCCGGGCCTGGTGACGAAGGGACAGGACGCAGGTGCCAGGCCCCGGGTCTGTGCCCACAAGGAGGGCACAGGCACCGCAGAGGCCGCTCCTGCCCCAGGCCGGGGCGCTGACTGAGGGGACCCAGGCTGTGCCAAAGTCCCTCTCCGCCAGCTGCCAGCGTGACTCACTGGCTCCAAGCGTGTGTGTGTCTGAAACACTGAGAAACACAAACCGACGCTTGTTCGGGGCTGGCCCTGCAGGGGACCTGGAGCAGCAGCCCGGGCCAGAGCCCTCTGCCAGGAGGAAGGCAAGGGGCGCCCAGAGGAGTGGGAAAGGGACAGGACCTGAAGCTGCCTCGGGGATTCTCACAGATTTGGGCTTTATTAGAAAAGGGGTGTCAGGTTCCCTCAGAGCCCTCAGGACGGGGCTCAGGTTTAGGGAAGCCTTAGTTAAATGTGGGGGACAGACAGAGCAGGGCCCCACTCCATGCAAAGGACCCTGCTGGCTTTTGGGTCAGCAGCGCAGACAGATTTTGTAAGGCAGTAAGCAGCTGCTGCTTATAGCCCAGAGCTCACAGCACCGCGAGGAGGCACCATCCTCCCCCTCCTCATGCCCCTCTCTGCCCTGCTTCCCCCTCCTCATGGCCCTCTCCCCCTCCCTCCCTGCCTCCCCCTCCTCAAGCTCCTCTTCCCCTCCCTCCCTGCCTCCCCCTCCTCATGCTCCTCTCCCCCTCCCTCCCTGCCTCCCCCTCCTCATGCTCTTCTCCCACTCTCCGCCCTGCCTCCCCCTCCTCATGCTCTTCTCCCACTCTCCGCCCTGCCTCCCCCTCCTCATGCTCCTCTCCCCCTCCCTCCCTGCCTCCCCCTCCTCATGCTCCTCTCCCCCTCCCTCCCTGCCTCCCCCTCCTCATGCTCCTCTCCCCCTCCCTCCCTGCCTCCCCCTCCTCATGCTCTTCTCCCACTCTCCGCCCTGCCTCCCCCTCCTCATGCTCTTCTCCCACTCTCCGCCCTGCCTCCCCCTACTCATGCTCCTCTCCCCCTCCCTCCCTGCCTCCCCCTCCTCATGCTCTTCTCCCACTCTCCGCCCTGCCTCCCCCTCCTCATGCTCTTCTCCCACTCTCTGCCCTGCCTCCCCCTCCTCATGCTCCTCTCCCCCTCCCTCCCTGCCTCCCCCTCCTCATGCTCCTCTCCCACTCTCTGCCCTGCCTCCCCCTCCTCATGCTCCTCTCCCCCTCCCTCCCTGCCTCCCCCTCCTCATGCTCCTCTCCCCCTCCCTCCCTGCCTCCCCCTCCTCATGCTCCTCTCCCACTCTCCACCCTGCCTCCCCCTCCTCATGCTCCTCTCCCACTCTCCGCCCTGCCTCCCCCTCCTCATGCTCCTCTCCCACTCTCTGCCCTGCCTCCCCCTCCTCATGCTCCTCTCCCACTCTCCGCCCTGCCTTAGGAAGGAACACTGTGTCCCCTAAGGGGGCCTGCCTGCCTCTACACAGCTGCAAGGCTCAGGTATTTTCCCAGCTTCTCTCACCCCCCCAAAGATAAACCCACATTTGTCCTAGATTCTGTTCCTTCAGAACAGAAGGGATGAACTCACTGGGCTCTTGGATGTGTGCACGGGGTGGGTGGTGGTTCCAGGGAGGGCAGGGTGGAGGTTGCAAAGAATTTCAGAGTAAGAGCCCCCCCCCACCCCCACTCAATCACAGCTACAGCAGCTTCATACACACAGGGAGCAGCTGAGGCCCCTGCACCGCGGTCTCCATGGAAGCAGCATTCTCTTTTAATATAAAATCATATCCACCAATAGAACCTGTCCGAGCTACATCCTGTAAAATATGTACAAATCTCAGACAGGCTGTTACAGCTTTTCAGGGAAACAGAACACACTTTCCAACATGATACAGAAGCATGCACCTCCGAGTCAATGCGTTAGAAGGCAGCAACGCAGGTGGGTCCCACGATCACGTGAACGTCCCAGCAGCTCCGCAGCTGGAAGGAGGCCTGGGACAGACACGATCCGCTGTCCAGGACGCTCCAGCCTCCAGACTCGTTCAACAGAAACAAAAGGAGGGAGAGATGTTTGCAAAGTCCACAAGGTTCAAAGCCTTGCAGTTTAACTTACACCCCGTACCCCACCAGCCTGTCACCTGTCACCAGACTACCAGGACCTGATTGAGAAAAGAGGGGGAAAGGAGAGCATGACATGATGGAACAGAAATGGGGAGGTTTAATGCTAAAACAAAGAATCGCAGAGAGTTCTAAGGCGAAAGGAACAGGAAGAAGCCTGAGCAACTACAGTATCACTAAGCCAAGTGAAGATCAGATTCTGGTGGGGGATGGGAGTGGGGGTGGGGGGCGCGATCAGAGGGAGAGCGAGCACTCCGGGAGCTAGGCCCCACGGCCCCAGGTGGGCAGAGGCAGCTTCCCTGGCTGTGAGCGAGGCGGCAGGGATCTCGCAGCAGGGCGGACCGGAGCACGTGGATTGGACGGGTTCCATGGATGAGGGAACCACAATGCTTTGGAACGCGGCGTGGAAAAGTGGAAGGAGCTTGGGTTATGGCTCCACCTCGGCCGGGCTCACACGCGGGCGCTGCGGCTCACTGCGTGGTTTGTGGGCTTCAACACCTACTTTGTGGGTTTGCTGCGACGGGGGGGAGACAGCGGGAATGAGCTCGAGCCCAGTGCCCAGTGCCCGCAGATGTGGGTGCCACCTCCCGCCGTGGGCCGTGTCCCTGGACTTCCTGGGGAAGTGACACCAGGCAGAACTAGCTTTGGGGACTGCACGGGGCATGACAGTTCAGAACAGCTCGTGGTTAGGGAGAACTCAGAACTCCTAAACATAAATGCTATTATATATATAGTTATATTTATATTTATATATCTCAATATATAAAGGCATTTTTATAAATAAAATACAATAAAGGGATAACACTTAAAACAGCGTTACTAATCACATAAATAAGGCGTCCACAAGGAGGCTGCCCTGAAGGTGAGGTTGCCTTTCCTGGTGGGCAGGTCCCATGCTCAAACTCCCTCTCTCAAAGCAGTTTAGGACCTAGGCCTGGGCTCACACCCGCTTCCTGGATCAGAACCACCACCTTCTAACAGCTGTGCCTCAGTCTCCTCAACTCGCTGCTGCAGCTCGATTGGCAGACACGGGGCAGGCTTCTGTGGTTGTGCCCTACGACGTGGTCCTTCGCTACCACAGACGTCGGGACGCAGCCCTCCCTCCAGAGCTAACTGCATCTTCCTAAGACAGCACGGCCCTGGGCTCCGGGGCAGAGAGCTCGCTGCTGGGGCACCCTGACACCTGGCCGCGAGGTGCCGTGCCTTACACTTCCTCGGGGGAGGAACTCTTGCAGAGGGACTCGGCTTCGACAGCACGTCACCCAAGTTCTCCTTATAAAACACAGAAACGTGTGGGGGAAAGGGATGCACGCTATAGACAGTAGATTAGCATAGCATTCTAGTCTGTTTCACTAACTTCTGGGAAGCTAACTTTTTTTCACTGAAGGCTGAAACTGCGGGGCTCCAAGGAGAATGATTCCGTTTCTTTCCCCGAAGGGACGCACATTCCCCAAAGGAGCCACGAGCCATTAAAGCTGGGCTCGAGCACCTCGCACACAGGGTTCTGTGTGTGTATTTGGGGGCGGAGAAGGAAAGCCCCCACCGGCAGCTGTGGACGCCCTGCCACTCGGGCAGCATAACCGATGGGCAGCTCTGCTAACAAAGATTAGGCGCCAGTTTACTATGACACAATTCTGAAAAAAGCCAGGAAATGTCAAACCACACCCTCCTCACCCTCCACGTTCAGTCTTTCTAGCAGCCACACTGCCCAGGTGTGGCCAGGCGGGGAGCGAGAGGAGGACGATTTCGGGTGGAGCGGCACCACAAGCACAACCCTACACTGACGGGAGCTGCTGCCAAGGGGGCTCCTTGAAACCCGCCCCTTTCTCCTTACAATGTCAGTCTTCCTCCTAAAGTCATCAATTTAAAGTCTCATTTTGTTCCTGCTCTTAGAAACACTTAACAAGTGGCCCCCAGTGACCGTTTTACAGACACGTGCAAGCTTAAAGCCGTAGGGCTCGGCGGCATTCTTCTCTGCCTTGCCTGCCTCCTGCGGACGGACGACCCTGTGCCGGCCCCGCCAGGCCTCGGCCCTGTCCAGGACACTGAATGATCAGGGCCCGGAAGACGGACGCAACTTGGGCCCACGTGCAGAGAGGCAGCAGCTCAGCTGTCACTGTGTGCAGGCACTCATGGCAATCAAGTGATGTGCTATTGTAAACAGCAGGGTACAACTGTGGTTGCTTCCGAATGTTCTCCGAAAGTCTGATTAGACAATATTGAAGGACAGCTTTCCACCTGGAAACTTCTGACGGCCTGCAACGCCCTCTTAGGTGAGGCAGCCAATAGGCCGGGGCCTTGCGGGAGGCGCTCTGACGGGCACTGAGGTGCTTGGAAAACATGGCATGCTCTGAGATGATCGAACACTATGCAAAACTAGGTTGTCTCCTACTGAGGGGGGAGGGAAAATTTTCAGGCATAAATAATATAAAAGGGCACACATTTTAAGATACATTCATATGACATTACTGCTACAAAAATAAATAATGCTTTTTCTCTGATTTGAATTAATGTCCCTCACACAGTCCATTTTCCCAGGCCTGTTCTGTGCAGTGACTGGCTGGAGTCCCGGGCACATCCTCAGGTCTCCTGGGGCTGCTGAAGGACCCCAGCGGGGCTGTCTAAAGGAATGCCAGGAGGAGACCATGTTGTCTTTTCAGTACAGTCCTTTGAAGCAGGTGGCAAGATAAGAGGATTCCAACTTAAAATTGTGTTCTCTGTTTCTGAATGGACACAGCTGTCTCCTGAAAAACACAGAGATTGGGGAGCACCGTGAAATCATAAAGGCCGATTTTCACAAAGCAGTCTAAACACATTACTTTGAGCAATAACGAAAGAATAATGAGTGCAAGCAGAGCCCAGGTGTGCTTAGTTTGAATGTGAGGTAGACAAAAGGTATAAAAGGTTTAAAATAAAGTTGAGCTCTGACGAGCAGTCATACAGTTCACCTCAGGGTTAAAGCAAAACCCTTAAAAACCCCAAAATAACCACTGTAAGTAAAGGCTGCAACTCCAGGGTCAATTCAAACGGACCTGAGGTGCATGATCGCAAAAGGCATTCTTCGAGCAATTCTACCGTCCAGGTGCAAACGGAATCAAAGTCTATTTGGGTTTCTTTTCCAAGATGTAATGGGATTGACAGCCTGAGCTGAAGGAGGTGAATAATCACAAAATTTCAAAATCTACCTAGTCAACTTTTCTTGAAGTATCCAACACCCCCGCCCAGTCTTTTAAGAAAGATGTGAGTGATCACAGAGAAGACACGTCTGCGCCACCTTCCCGTATCCGTAGCTACATGAGGACGATCTAGAAGCTTAGGTTGGATGATGCTCCCCTGTACCTCTGTTGCATCCCGCTGCATCCTCTGTGGAATCAGAGGTGACCTCACTCCTGCTGTCCTGACAGCATGTATGTGGAGCAGGTCTTGCTGCCACATCGTCCCCGATGCTCTCTCCAGGTGACGGGCCACAGTCGGGGGGTGTGGAAGCCTGACATGCAGGCATCTTCGTGTGACTGAGGGGCTTCATTTCCAAACCATCCTGAGGACAAGGCGCTACCACTGGGACCACGGAAAGGGGGCTGCTGCCGAAAGTGCCGTTCGTTTTGGTGAAACACCTACAAGGTATAAACCAAAAGGAACAATTTTGTCTGGAAGAAGCAACAATGAAAATACATGGATTTTGAAATAGCCTGTGTATCACAGATTCTTAAGAGGCTGGTGCTTAAATGTAACTAAAGTCTTCACTATGACCTGATACATCAAAAACTCAGAAATAACAGTTAAAGTGGACTACAACGGGAGAATACATCAAGAGGCAAACAAACCACTTAGGAACGGAACCTCCTATGATGACCTACTCCCACACGCCTCCTGGGACTCAGTCCACTCTCAGAAGCTGTTTCCTAATTCATAACTGGCTCCTGAACACAGCACACAGCAGGAGAAGGCCATTAGCCACTGGAAGAAATGGGGGTGGGGGAAGGGGTGGGCCAGGAGACTTAAAGCTAAGAAACTGATGTCCACATAAGAGAAATGACCTTATGCAAACCAAGGAAAACATACTTCTTTGAAGTCTGATAACAGGTTCCCTCTCACCCTTGGAAGAAATACTATTGAGTCAAAGCCTATAAGGGTTAGATATTCAAAAACTAGATTTTGTTTCTTCTTCAATTTTTTTTTTTCTTTGCAGAATTCACTTCAGTTCTGCCACACTTTTATTTCTGGTCTTCATCTAAGATACATGTTTTCTTTTTCTTTCCATTCTTCAGACTGCATAATTTCTATTGATCTTCTAGTTCATGACTCTTCCTTCTGTTGTTTCTAATCTGATGACAAGCCCATTCTAGTTATTGTAGTTTTCTGCTTTGGAATCTCCATTTGGCCTTCTTTTTTACAGTTTCTATTACACAGACAAAAATTCCCCATATGTGAATTCATGTGTGTACATCTTCCTTTAAATCCTTGAACGCATTTTTGATAGCTGCTTTAGTCACTGTCTGCTTATTGTAACATCGGAGTTATCTCAGGGTCTGTTTCTGTTGACATAAAATAATGAAGACTCGGCCACGTATAGCTTGTACTTTTTCCCCAGATGGAATATATACATTTTTCCAAGCTGACCTTTACTTGGCTACTTCCTGCCCATTTCTAATCTCTCTAGGACCCTTAATTTCTTGTTCCTTCCTGATGGGACCTCTCAGTTCATTCATCTGTGAATTTCATCAGTGTCCTCTCTACTCTTTACCAATTATCAAGACTGATGTTAAGCAGACCAGATTTAATGTCAATTCCTTCCCATTAAACTCGCCAAACAGCTGACAAACCCCATTTGATTACATATCCGGAACTGCACTGATGCCTTTGGAACTGAGGAGAGAAGAAAGGTAGAAAGTTCTTATTTGATTGAAATCTGTTTAACTCTTGAAATGCCCATTTTGTACAGGGTTTCTCAACTAAGTCTTTCGTGTAGGGGACTGGATCCTGGAAAAGCTTATTAGGTATGCTATTAGGTATCATGGTGAGCTATTTATTAGATATTACTCTGAACGCTGAAAAGGGTTCAGATGAACTGAGCACAGTGAAGCAGTCATTCACAATGTGCCACAAGCCCTAGAGTCAAATTCAACTCCACAGATTGCTCCGTGCACATCCCCTCTTACCGGTTCTGCACGTTTCACATCAACACTCCAGTAAGACCGTCAGAGCTTATTACTACGCTTATTACTAAGCTTATTACTCAGAGGGATGATAGAGGGTCTGCGGGTGACAATGACTTTTTCTTACAAGTCCGTTCCCAGAATGCATTTACGTGTAACCTTAAGAAGGCAGAGAAGGAAGAGTATGGAGGGGCCGGGTACAGAGCAGGAAATACTCCCCGTGGAAAAGGCCCGCAGCAAGACCTCTTCAGGGCTTAGGAGAGCTGCCCGGGTAACGTGAGTGTGATGAGGCCTGGCAGGCGTCTGAAAGGATGATTCCCAAAGGGGTGCCGAGGAGTAAGCAGTCTCTCTCCATCTCCTCCGGCGATTCCCAGCTCAGTGACGGGACCACCCCCTGGACACCATCCCTGACACCTCCTTCTCAGCCTGCCTTATCGACCAAGTACTCATGTCTTTGTTTTTTCTAATCCTCACCCGAGGATATGTTTGTTGTTTTTTTTAAAGAGAGAAGGAGGGAGAGAGATAACGAGAAGCATCAATTTCAGTAATGTAATTATGAAAAAGCATTACTATACACACAGTGGTTTTCCCTAATAATCAAGCATGCTCTCATCATAACAGAGAATAGAAACATCCAATAACAGAGTTGAAAATAACAGGTAAGAAAAGATAAAGTCTGTACAAAGAGAATGACTCTAATGTAAAGGTTTCAAAAAACCTTAAACCTTTTAATACCTTAAAAGAAAATCTTTAATACTGTCAGTATTACTAAAGAAACAGATAAAAATTGTAAAGCAGGGGTAAAAAAAAAAATTATAACAGCCTCCCTTATTCAGAGTTTTATATCTTAGGTAAAATTTGGAGCACTTGTTTGCTAAAGGGAAAAAAAATAAAAGGAGTCATACACCCACTCACAACAACCTGTGCAAATACGGATCAACATACCTATTGTTATTCCAGCAATTTCGACAGGTGATGCACTCCACCGGCTCGGTCTGAGGTACTGCTGTGTACATTCCACCACCCTGGTCAGGACCAAGCACAGGGAAAAGAAAAGAAGAAAGAGGGCTGAAGGCGCCATAGACCACTAACTCAATACTCACAAATACAAAAGCCACGCCAGCAACGCATGGACGTGTGGTCTATTTTAACCGACTCCTGAGCAATGCTGTGCTTACTACTGCTCACCTATACTCACAGAGGAGTTCTGCACAATATTAAAACGACTCCACAAACTTAGCGGCCATGTTTCCCACGTATTTTTGTACTGGAAGGAGGCAAATAAATGGGGAAGGTTAGTCACTTCCCCTCAGTGTTTCGAACCTAAGGGGCCCACAACGCACTGTACATTCTACCCTCCGAGTCATTTTCACCTCCAGCAGCCGTGGCAGAGCTGCACGTGACGCCAGCTGGAGAAACGGGGAAATGCCTGGGTGATGTCATAGATAACCCATCCTCATTTTCCTGTAATTATTTCGAGTGGGTCTGTTCACTTGACTACAACTACGGTTTCGAACATGTTATGTTTTTCCAGATGGAGCAGATTCTCAGCCAGCAGTGACTTGGAGGGGACTATTAATATTCTGATGTTGCTTTTGGCCAAAACTGCCCAGCAATTAAGAAAAATGCCCAGATTAACACATACCTCATTGTCAAATGTTCACTTGACATGTACAATGGCAAGAGTTGCTAAGAACCGAGTTAAGAACCGAAGCAGCCTCCGGTCAGTCAGAACTCTGCTCGCAGAGGAGCGACAGCAGAAGGGAATTTGATAAGGGTGGGCGAGGCTGTTTCGGCACCCAGGCTCGGAGCAGGCCTCCAAGGTTAGGAAAAGTTCAGGCCATTGTTTTTCCCAGAATTCTTTCCATTTCCACTCAGCTCATACCAACAGCCAGAATCCGAGCAAACCAAAAACATTGAAAATTTCTCTCAACATTCTCGATCCAACTATCAACAGGAACGTTTAAGAAAACATTGAGGATATTCCTAGGCCATATTCAGCCCCCGGGGTTAAACGTAAAAGCTTCAGACAATCAAGTCAGCAATCTACAGGGTAAGGTCCTTATTTGAATCACTAGCCATATTAAAGTGAATTAATGATTTTATGATGACCGTCATTTTTTAAATTTCCAAACTTCCTCCCACCCAGAAGAGCAGAACAAGAAAACAAATGAGTTAAAATCACAGGTGATAACCTCTACAATTTTATACCTAATGGGGCGACTATTATTTAAATAGCAATTCATTGTTCAAAAAAACCAAAGGATTGTGTTCAAATACTAAGAAAACATCAGACTTATTTTTCCTCCTATGGAAACAGCATGTGCTGTTTCAGACTTCAATGTTCCCTCCTTGGGTTTCTTGGACAATGTTCATAGTTTGGATTAGGAATGGTGACAAAAAAAGTTTAGGGAGTCTGAATATAGGCCATGTCTTTCCACACGAAATAATGAGATCATTATTCTCTTTTGGTAATGAGATGCAGTAAAGCAAATAAAGTATTTTTTCTACAACATACTAAAGCTAGGTCACATGACAGCCCTGAGATTTCTAGCTTTAAGATATAAATATATGCCATTGCTTTATCCTCCAAATATTTAATAAATCTTTATAAAAATTGACAATAAAAATTTTTCTTCAAATTTTAGCACATTGTGGGTTATGGCAAACTTATCTGTAATCAGAACAGTGACAAAAGCTTAAATGTGATAAACTAAAATTATCTGTTTGGTTGAAAATAATATGGATGCGTATCCAAACCATGTAATAAGTCAACTGTCCTGGTGCAGAGACCCTCTGTAACCAAAATACATCTAAGATAGTCTACTCATTCTGTTCCCATTTCAAAAAGGAAACCGTACCAGCTAGTTATTCCTGAGGTACAGTAGTTTTAAAGGTTTATCCCCTCTTGTGGCTCAGAATATTAACCCTGTAAAATGCAGGTATCAAGACTACCACACATTGGGCAAGAGAAACTAAAAATCACCATGTGTTAGAAGTCGGTCTGGTGGCCTGTAGACATGTTCCGCATGGCCATGCAATGATTTAAAAAACTGGAATGCATTTCCAACATGTAACATGTCTGGCAACTATGCCCAACTGATGTGGCTCAGGGGTTGAGCATCGACCCATGAACCAAGAATTCGCAGTTCGATTCCCCATCAGGGCACGTGCCCGGGTTACAGCTCAATCCCCTGCAAGGGGCACGCAAGAGGCAGCTGATCAATGGTTCTCTTTAATCGTTGATGTTTCTGTCTCTCTCTCTCCCTCTTCCCTCCTCTCTCAGAAATCAATAAAAACATAAAATAATAAAAACACCTGGCAATTTCACCTGGATTTACAGGTGTTTTGAAAAAGCAGGAAATCTGGCCACACTGGGTCCTGCATGCCAACAACAGGAGGGGAGCTGCAGTGCCCTTTAAGACAGTGTGTGTGCTGTGCCTTTGCTGGTGCCTTCAGCGTCTGCACTCGCTTCACTCGGTGTCATGATCGGCCAGACTCCTCCAGGGATAGGAGTTCTCAGACTTCACTTTGAGTCAAATTTAAAGGACCTGGACCAGCCTTCACCCAATGGTTTTTCCATTTCAGCTCAAGAATAACTTCCACTTATTTACTACGTGTTCTACTTTCAGTGCAAAATCGTTTAAAAATATAAACCAAATTGGTGACTATATCTAGTACCTGATAATAGAAATCTTACAAAGATTACGCTGGATCGAGGGGTTGCCAGGGATACATACCAGTTCCATTCCAGGGAACCAGGGAGGTTCCCACAGTGAAAAGAACCAGCACGCCCACCCTGCTCTTGTACCTGGGCCTGGGGGGTTGAGGGGGTGCACAGGGACAGTGTCATTTATATTTGGGTCTCTTACATTCACTAGATGACGAGGATGATCAAAGTCCACACGTGTCCTGGTCAGAGAGCTCGCGTGCCCAGGGTAACGCCCTCCGTTTAAGCTCCCGTTCACAAGCCCCCGGATCCCGTTAGGGACCTTGTGGTGAAGATGGGAGCAGCCGTTGCTGAGACCCCCGCTCCTTAGGAAGCTCCCGTGCACATTTCCATTTATCTGGTTGGTGCCGGGCAGGGTGGTGTATTCCACCATCTGCCCATTGATGTCCGAGCCTTGGTACAGATATCCTGGTGGGTCGTATTCTGTCAAGAAAGAACAAAAAAAAAAAAAAAAGAAAAAAAAGAGATACTGAAAAGGATCATCTTCTTGCTTAGGGAGTTTTATTAACAAACTCCCTAAGAAACTGCAAACACGCTAAAAGAAAACACTTCGCAAGTGCTCAGGGAAAGCCTGCTTGTGAGCTGTGCTTTAGTGAGGTCATTGCTGCTGCTCCCTTTACCGTGTGGAAGTATCTAGGAACTTTGAGTTAATTATGACTCTGTTAATGAGAAGAGAAATTAACCAGGGAGCAATTACTCAAAAGAATAAAATAAGAAGGAAGGAAGGAAGGAAGGAAGGAAGGAAGGAAGGAAGGAAGGAAGGAAGGACAGACAAAAAAGAGCATTACTAAATTGTGCAGGCTGAAACTATCCCAGTATTGGCAACACTAAGTGTTTCAAGTGCCCTATACTTCAAAGTACGGAAAGAAATTGTATAAAACAACAGAAGGCTAACTATAGGCAGGATATTTCAAATAGCAATAAGTAACATTTTTAAGAAAAAGGATAGAGTTGTGTATGTATTTACTAACGGTACATGTAGTTCCTTGGTTATTTGAGGTGCTTTGGAAATTGTGGGGTATTAAAGGCAAAAGGCTAATTAATTATCCCATTTTCTTATATTAAAACCATGTAACAATGGCCTCAAAATTCTGATTTCCAGAGGCACACCTGCCAGGTTCACTTAGAGAAAGTAAAATACCCCTTAGAAAGCACAGCGCCTGACCTGAGCAGGGTTTGCTGTCAGAGCTCTGCTAATGCTTCAGCGTGTGAGAGTGCCCGCTGGGTGAGGTGCCCCTCACCTCGCTGAGCTTGCAAAGGTGTGTGGTGAGAGTCTGCCTGCTTCTCTTCCCCAGGAGATCTAAGCTGAGGGGGCAGGGCTCACGCTTCCTCGACTTACCTCTATCACCACTGCCTACCAGTGCCAGGTGCACAGAAGACAGTCTGTGACGACCTTTTGATTGAATGACTGCATCAACAATACTACTTAAATGTCCATCTTTAAACATTATCAAGTCACACAAAAATAACTTTAACCAGATTAGTCTTGTCCAGGCAACCAGATCATGACTTCCCGTTTAATAACTCAGCACAACCTCAGCAATTACAGCCGATGACGTTAAAACCATTTAGAAAAAGACCCAATGAAACTATCTCCAAGCCTTTCAGTCTGGCTCCACCGTCACCACCACCTCCCTCCCTGCCTACCTCCTGGAAGGCACCACGTCAATTAAATCCCTTTCCCCCCTGAGCTGTCAACTACAAAGGGACAGTATGTGGGGAGTGGCTGACAGACGCCAGAAGTGTCTGTCACTGCTGGTGTCCTCCTTTGCTTTCCTTTCATTCTCTTGCTCTTGGGCCAAAGGGGAAACCAAAAAACTTCCTCCCACCAAAGATGAAGTCTCTGATGACCGTGAACAGCTGGGAGAACAGGACAGGTAGGGAGGGAATGGGGGGAAGAAAAGGGAAAAGAGCTCTAGAGTATGTGTTTTCATCCAGTGCCATCCTGACCTAGCTTAAGCACGCCTCTTACCAGAAGCATTTAGGGGAGGGGATGCACTTGAGTAGTTTTGGTACATCAGGTACCCAAACAGGACCATGTTATCTTAAATGGTGTCACTCAGGGACAGTAACTTAGAGTAAGTCTTCATTCCCTTCCTTCCCGTCATGCCTCTTTCCTTCCCTGTTGACAAGGTGTGTACAGTCTGGAGGCGCTCCTGCAGCCACCACAAAGCTCCTGCTTCAAGCACTCATCCCCTCTGCTGGCCTGATAAAGCCAGTGTCTCCCAGCGCGGAGTCTGCTCAGCTCTTGCTTGGAGCCCGGCTTAGCTTTGGCATTGCTGTTTATCTCTACCAGGCAATTCAATCTGATGCTCCACTTACTCTGTTGACAACTAACAGTTTTAAAGTCACCTCTGACTGAAGAGGAGCTAGTGGATTTTATGCCACGACGCTAATACACAGAACTGTGAGAAGTCAGTACGTATTCTGACAATATCCCCCCCCCAACCCCCATATCTTCTTCAAACAAAGAGAAGAAACTTCTGAGAAGGCCTTACTCTGTGTGGTGTTCTGCTGGCGGTTCTTCCACAGGCACATGGCGATGAAGACCATGAGGATGAGGACCATGACGCCCAGCACACAGCCCACCACCAGGTACAGCATGTCGCTGCTCCTGGCGGGGCTGGCTGCAGGCCCCATGTTGCCTCCGCCTCCTAAGGAGCTGGGAGGGGTGCTCAGGTCTCTGCCAGGATCCTCCGAAGCTCCGGGAACACGTTTCACTGGGTGAGATAGAAGGAAAACATGATGTCAGGGTGAATATAGACTACATGGTTTACTCTCTGCAGGAGGTCTGGCTAGGAACTTAGCCAGTCTGTTTACACTTGTTACTGAGATGATCTGACCACCAATGAGTTACAGAGAGGACTCAAAAGTTTCAAAAATGTGGTGTGCCAATGATTTAGTCCACACATTCTAGAGAAAGCAGACATCAGAAAACATATGCGCTTGTCTAACCCGAACTCCTGATTCTCTGCCCAATGTACACTTTTAGAAGACTCCTGAAGAGTTGAAATAAAATTTTATTTCAACTCTTCAGGAGTCTTCTAAAAGTGCTTCAGGAGCACTTAGAGCCATACACGGAGTTGAAATAAAAGTATTTCAACTACGGATGGGATAAAAACTCCTTTCTATTGGGTATACTTTGAGCTGAATTACATATTTTATGCCTCTGCCATGTGATGAATGTTAGAAGATATGACTTTGGACTATAAGAACAATTACATAAAATCCCGAAAACCTCATACATAAATATAAAGCATTCCAACACCAAAAACGTTTGGCGTTCACGTCCATACAGTACTTTTACCTAGTTCATGGGTATACCCGTGAGAACGAAAGCTAACCACAGGTGGGACTCAAACCCCATTTTTCTCTGTCCCCAGACATTATGCTCTTAATGCCTTAAAGGTCACAGAAAGGCAGTGTGAGCTCAGTGGCTGACAGTCTGGCCCAGAGTGGACTGGCTAGGTCTAGATCCCGCCCTCCACTTGTCCTCAGCTGTCTGGCTTAAACCTCCACGAGCCAGCTCCTGCACGTGGAAAAAGGGGGTAATAGGAACGGCTCTTTCACGAGGTTGTAATGAAGAGTGATCGAGTCAACCCACGTAAAGCACTTAGAGCCATACACGTGGCACATGGTGTTCGATTCTGTTATGATTATTACTAAGACACTGTGTGTCATGTCATGCTGCCTCCTGGCTCATATGAGCAGCGTGGTCTTTTAAAAAATCAATTTCACATTCTATCAGAGTCCAATCTTCTAGCAACGTTAACCGACAGAACAGTGCGGTGGATGGTAAAGAACAGGCCACCTTGCAAAGGGGAGAGCTCTCCATCGCCGAGAGCTAGCTGAATGCTTGGCAGAGACTCGAAAGGAAAATGGTATGTTGGATTAAACAGTTCTCAGGTCCCTGCCAATTCTAAAGAAAACAAACAAGTTTCGGAGGCAGAATGGATGTTATAGATTCTACAATACAGATCAGAAGTGAAGTCCTTACTCATAGTGAAGTCCTTACGGTTTATTCACTCTTTATTTACCCTTAACTTATTCATAATTCTACCAAGCTTGATGATCTGGTTGCCAACCTCGTGTTAAAGTTAAATCCTGCCCGTCTATGATCTCTGAGGGTGGGGAATGGGGGCCTTCAAGCACCTGTCATTCCTGAAAACCTTCCTGAATTACTGAGGATAAGACGGTAAGTGTTCAGAAGAACTTTGAGTCCTTTCTTTAAAAGGTGCATTTGTATAGAACACGTTCTATTTAAACAGGTAAGGAACTGCAATACATTGTAGAAAGTCACTCAACATGAACAGTTAACATTTTAAAGACGTTTTTTCAGCCCAGCCAGAGTGACTCGGTTGGTTGAAGTGCCATCCTATGCATCAAAAGGCTGCCCAGTCAGGGCACATAAATGGGTTGTGAATTTGATTCCGGGTCGGGGCGCATGCAGAAGGCAACCAATCTCTCGCTCTCAGCATGCACTTAGGTGAGGATTAAAAAACAGCAACTTCACTTTAAAAAGAAGCTCTTTCATTTTGCACTGATCTGAAAGTCTGTAGGGAGGACCTTTTACTCCCCAGTGAAGTCAATTAGTGAGAGATGCTTTGCAGACACAGCTATACTATAATACTATTTAAACAGCAGGTATTTCACTGCTGGCTATGTATTATGTTTTGTGTGGCTATATTCTTAAATGTCTTGGAGACAGAAATGATAAATTTCTTTTTTAAAAAAATATATTTTATTGATTCTTGACAGAGAGGAAGGGAGAGGGATAGAGAGTTAGAAACATCAATGAGAAAGAAGCACTTATCAGCTGCCTCCTGCACAGCCCCTGCTGGGGGATGTGCCTGCAACCAAGGTACATGCCCTTCACTGGAATCGAACCTGGGACCCTTCAGTCCGCAGGCCAATGCTCTATCCACTGAGCCAAACCAGTTAGGGCGATAAATTTCATTTTTATGTAACTTTCCTCTGAGCGTTACAGCATTCTAGAGGTGGAGAAGAAGTGCCCATGAGCACATCAGAGTGCCTGATACAAGAAGGCACTTAAATATGTGCTAACCAAATAAAATGCAAAGTAAATCTAAAGGTCTATGCATATGTTTAAATGTTGATTCAATATATGGGTTTTGCAGCAGAAAGACACAGGATTTAGAATTAAAAGATGGAACTAAGTCCATCTTTTCGACCCCTTTTATTATCTTCATTTAAATTGGGATAATAACATCACCTGTGGCAGATGCTAAAGGCTGCCTAGCCTCCTTCTCCCATGCAGGCGGGCCCCCAAGTCTGTTTAGGTGCCCACTGACCACCACAGAACTCTGGAGTAGGTACTGATCCATCATCCACCCCAGGAATGACAGGGGCATGTGACTGAGTTCTGGCCAATGAGACATGAGGGGGAAGGATCAACTAGAGGATTCTGGGAAGTTTTCCCTGGTTCTTAAAAACAGCACAAAGCCCTAGCTGGTTTGACTCAGTGGAGAGAGTGTGGGCCTGTGGACTGAAGGGTCCTGGGTTCGATTCTGGTCAAGGGCACATGCCCAGGTTCTGGGCTCGATCCCCAGTAGGGGATATGCAGGAGGCAGCCTATCAATGATGCTCTCTCATTAATGTTTCTATCTCTCTCTCCCCGTCCCTTCCTCTCTGAAATCAATAAAAATACATTAAAAAAATAAAAATAGCACAAAGATGCCGGGAGGGGTGGCTCAGTTGCTTGAGCGTCGTCCGGCACACCAAAAAGGTTTCGGGTTTTATTCTGGTCAGGGCACATACCTAGGTTGTGGGTTTGATCCTCAATTAGGGCATGTATGAGAGGCAACCCATTGATGTTTCTCTCTCTCTAAAATCAATGGAAAATATCCTTGGGTGAGGATTGGGAAAAAAAATAGACAAGGAAAAATGTTTCTTTTTCTGTCAGATTGAGACTGAACACAAGTGCTTTTGATCTATAAATATCCACATTAGCTGTTTCTATTATAGCTTCCTTTTTAAAAGATGGTAATATTTCAGTTAATTGAGTTTGTAGGCATATTGAGGATTTCAATTTAGAATTAGTGACTGCTAATTCTGAACTTAACTACTGTACTTAATTAAACAAGTACTGTTATGAACATTTGTCATTCCAGAAACTACTTTAAACATATGTTGCACTTAACCTTTAAATTCTTATACGTTCTGTTTAGCATTTTAATTCTCACAGTAATTAGTAACAGTCAGCAAACATTTCTGTTCTATCGATGGAGAAAAAGAGAAAAGAAGTGGCTGAGAGTGACAGAGAAATTAATAAATGTGATTGATACTTATGTAAATGATTTCTTAGACAAGTGCTCTAGCCAACATAGTATACCTTCTGTTTGGACAGTCTAACTGTATGCACCTAGAAAAAGGTCCGAAGCAGAAGTTTCCTTAGGTAAGCATATCCACAGTCAGAAGGAATAATCCAGAGTTTGGACAAAGCACAAACCCTCACCGGTCCCTTACCTTTGGTCTCACAGATCATCACATTACTGAACTCGCTCTCTCCTCCTTCGTTGAAGCACTGCATCTTAATATCATAGGAGGTTTCTGGCTGCAGATGCCCAATCGTGTGCCATTGCTTTGAGCCTAGAAAGAAAGATAAGAGGTAAGCTTTGCGTGTCATACAACCTCAATGATACTGTCAACGTAATTACTTAATAATTTCAAAATGAGGTGGGAGCAGCATCCATTCCCATATAGTCAGTCTGTACAATAAAAATGTACTTGATGTAAGTATTTTGGTAATATACCACAAATAAATTGTATTTCTATTCCATGGCATGGGAAAAAATGATAAAGAGATAAACTGAATTAAAGATATACCTGTGTGCTGGTGGTAATGCTTCGTTTCATTACAAATAATTACTGGCGGGTCTTTGTAAAATACATGTTAATTTCACACACAGGTGGGAAACACCCTCAGCCCTTTGATCCCCCTGTTCAGCCCAGCAAGTCAATCCACTCTGCCCACCCGTCAGGGACCAACACTACATGTGAGATCGGCAAGTGGTGCCTTTCCCAGAACACAAGTGCCCATTTACAAGACAGGCTTAGCAAAGCTCTCAATTCCATTGCAAGGAGCTCAGCATCAACTGACATATAAACAAATGCTGAATAAAAGGTTGAGAATAATCAAAAAGCAAACCCACCACGGGAAACCCTTGGCTACTGCTCCACTGTTTCTCTTTTTTTTGGGTCAGGGTCTCCAGACCACATAAGCATCTCTAATAGAATGATTCTGTTATCCATGGCACACAGCCAACATTTCCTTTAGAAACCCTCCTAACTGAACATTCCAGTAGAAATCACTCTCCATTTTTACTTCCAGGGACCTGTGACGAACTTTAATAAACAGGACACTTCTACCAAAGTTAATTAACTCTTCAAGCACCTCTAATCCCTCTTCAAACTGTTTCCACTGTTTCTGAGGAACGCAGCTATACCACCAACTGATTTAAGAATTAATCAAAGGGGTAGAAAAACACAAACCACCCGTGCAAGTCAGAGCGATTTGGCTGACCGACCGACAGCGCCAGGTTCCTTTCTAATTCAACACAGACAGAAATATTTCAACCTGGACGCACAACCCCTTCCCCAGGACACCAACACAAAACCCCTCATTTACAAAGACCCCCGTTTTATACAATGAAGAACCTGTTTGTTCTAGGATCAAGGGACTCGGAAGGGCTCCATAAGTGAGGAAATCTATGACCTGTTTATAAATGTAAAGAGAACCTTAAAAGAAACCTCACTCAAAATCTGGTTGAGATTAGATCAGACCTATTTCTAAATTCCAAAAATCTTTCTCTTTTTAAAATCCTCGCCCAAGGATATGTTTTAATGATTTTAGGGAGAGGAGAAGGAGAGGGCAGGGAGACAGGGAGAGGGAAAAGGAGAGGAAGAGGGAGAGAGAAACATCAGTGTGAGATCAGATGCCTCCCATACACACCCCAATCTGGGATCGAACCCGAAACCCAGGCAAGGGCCCTGACCCGGATTCAAACCCACAACCTTTCAGTGCATGGGAAGATGCTCCAATCACACCAGCCAGGGCAAAATTCCAAAATCCTTCTAAAAAATGTCTATTATTTTTCTCTACCCTTAGGCCTTTCCTAGCCCAGCCCTGCACTCACCTAACTATACACATTCTCATGACTACTTACTACACTAGATCTGAAGTTTTCCTTTCACAGCAGTAGCAAAAATGGAATTAAATTAAGCTTCTGTTATGTTACTAGTAAGAGAAAACCATTAAAATAACTGATTCATATTCCATTGTCATGGTAATTATTCCAATGGCTGAAATTACAGGAAACATCAGCAGAGAGAATGAGTTTTTACTGATCCCTGATGAATAAGACAACCAAGTGCATTATTTGGTTTAAAGTCAACATGCAATTTTTTTCCTGAAAAGATATTTTACAAAAGGAGAGAAATCAAAAGCACAGCTTAAAGATCAAATGACCAATTATTCTGATTTACTTGGAATGCAACTTAACCTGGTGAGATAAAAATATCCAGCAAAAAAGCAGTGGTATGCTAGAAACTTTTATAGCTGATCTAAACGTGGAACTTAATTCAGAAATAGGATCACTTAATATAACTGTTCTCTTACTGTATTCTTTAACAATGTGAGTTTCCATTTTTTCCCCAAAAGCCTGAATGATTTGAGTTGATATGCATAAGTAACCTAAAACTTCCCTTTAAAGACAGCTTGACGCACAGCGGGTGAATACTTGTGCTCCTCGGCTTGGCAGAGCAGGCCACTAGTTAACTGCCACAAAAGGAATTTCAAATGCATAAACTTGAAAATAAGAAATAAGCAAATTACACAGCACAGTGCAGCCCACTTAAACATCTAGCTGCTTCGTCTACAACGTTTATAAACACACTCTCTGTGAACCGTGAGGCAAAACGCACACTCACAGGCTCTACTTCTGGATACGAAAGCTCCTTTAAAGCAATTTCCCAGTTCCACACTCAATATTCACATCACACAAACTGGTAAGAGTTCAAAGATGCAACGACAGAGTGTAGTTTAAAACTTTTCCAGTGGATATTTCTAGAGAGGAGAACTAGGAAGGGTCGGGGAGACAGTGGAGGAGGGGGAGGGAGGGAAGAGGGAGAGAAGAGAGAGAGAAAGAGACAGGGAGGGATATTCGTTTTATTTACATTTGCCTTGTTTAAAACTATTTTATAACAAATGTTTAACCTTTGTCAAAAGCTTTTAAAAATAAATATCTGACAGTCCCACTCTCCTAACCCAGCTAAACTAAAATGAATACCTAGCTAGGACTAAAATGTAGAACAGGCATTAATAATTCTTTCCATTTCTTTTTTTTAATAGTCTTTTAATGAAGGGAAATATGTGAAAGGAAAGTGTCCATAACTGTGTGGCTCACTATGTTCACACACTGAACAAGGTCAAGAGAGAATATTACTGGCATGCTAAGGTCCTCCTCTGGCTTTTCCCAGTCATTTCTCCCTCAAAGCTGCTACTATCTGGACTTCACAGAATTGTTTCGCTACCAACAATTATCTTTCTACATTTCCCCAATTCTTTATGCTTAAAGCAAATTTCAGGAATGGATTTCTTTTCTACTTTTCCAGATTAAGAAAAGAGAAGCAATTACATTCAACAAATATTTACTGAGCACCTACTATGTGCCAGGTATTAAAACTCAGATGATAAATTTTTCATATTATAAAAGTAATTTCATTGGTTATTACTTCCAAAAGTAATAACATTAAGAGAAATGTTACAATATTTAAAGAAATGTGATTTCATAGCATATTTAAAGTATTTTATCGTAAGACAACATACAACAAAAACTATACGCAGTATTAGATGTCAAGAAGTCATATGAAAATAAGCTTGGCGTAGGGCAACTTTCTGACATGGTCCATTAGGACATTAATATTTCAAAGAGTCGGAATCTTGGAATGAAAACAGACCCGAAGGAAGCCTTCCTCCCAAAGCAAGAATCCCATCCAAGATCTTACTGAGAGCACCTATGTTAGAAATGCTATGATAGTGCTGACAGTACCTATGTTAGGAATGCCATGTTAGAGAATGCTTCCTTTATGCTACTTCCTTTTAACTGCCCCTCCCCCAAATGACTGCGCTGCTCTTCCACACAATAGTCTTTAATATCTGAAGACTACTATCATGTTCCTTGTTAGTCATCTTTTTTTCTGCTGTTAGTTGTGAAACAATTCTGTGATCATCCTAGATATTCTACTGTTCTTTCTGGACTTCATTCATTCATTCAACAAGTAAATACTAAACATTTCACCATTGCATGGATTGGGGGTACCACATTGGAAAAAGGTCCCTTCCCCATAGGAGGTTAACATTTAGCGAGGGGACAAACTTTAAGCAAATAATTTCATATATGCGCACACACACATACATCAATGATAAATTTCGATGGAATCCACATAAAGGGTGTGATTAGAAATTAAGTGGGAGGAGTTTATCTGAGGGAGACATATTTGAGCTCACAGCAGAGAAGAGCACCTAGATAAAGCCTTTGGGAGGGGAGCACGACAGGGTGCAGGAACTGGTATGTGCCAAGGTCCTGAGGCGAAGGAAGGTCTTGCTGCGCACAAGGAAGCTGAGGAAGGCCCGGGCAGGGCAGAGGACACAGGGAGACGGGGAGAGGTGCCTGAGACATGGCTGCAGGTGCGGGCAGGGGCCAGCTGAGCCTGCGGTGCCTTCAGACCAGATGCAACGTTCTGAGTTATATTATCAATGCAGGAGAAAGGCAGTTTCAACACCCTTCACCACCTTTTTTTATATATATATATTTTTATTGATTTCAGAGAGGAAGGGAGAGGGAGAGATAGAAACGTCAATGATGAGAGAGAATCATTGATTGGCTGCCTCCTACTGGGGATCAAGCCTGCAACCTGGGCATGTGCCCTTGGCCAGAATTGAACCCGGGACCTTTCAGTCTGCAGGCCGATGCTCTATCCACTGAGCAAAACCAGTTAGGGCACCCTTCACCATCTTGGCTGTTTGTTTGTTTGTTTTTCTCTGCGTATATTCCAATTTTTCAGCATCTCCAAAAGTTGATAACATGCTCAAGATGTGATCTTTCTAGTGCAAACTTCAATGGAACTGCTGACTGAGACATTATTTTTTTTAAATATAGCTAGATGTTGCAGTTTTTTTTATACACAGGTTACTATTCATTTAAACAAAACAGGAAACAAAAATTATTTTCAGATGAACTACTGACAAATCAGACCTCCCCCATACCTTTGTAATGACAATTTTTACAACCAAAATGTAAGCTACTATATATATTAAGTTAAAAAAATTACCTTTCTCTGGGAAAAATTCAAAGTAATAGCACATATACCACCATTTCAATGTTTTACACTATCTTAACCTAGGATTATGCTGTTCATAATATTCCTTCCAAAACTTCTTTACTGGGACCCCCGCTTGCCAATGGATCTTACCTTCTACAATGTCCCTCTTGTAATCGCTGTCATTATCACTGTCTGTTGGCCGGTAATAGATATAAAATCCTTGAATGGGAGTGTTATTGTTAATTGATGGAATGTACTAAAAAACAGAAGCAGAAAACTTGTCAAAAACAAAAATAAATGTAACTTTCAAATCCATTAAAATTTATTTATCTGCATGGCAATATTTCTCTCGATTCATTTTGCAAACATCCTTGATGGCCATTTTAAATTTAATTCAAAGGTATTAAGAGCATTTAGCTTACTGCAGGGCTAACCAAAATTAAAGCAATATATTTCTCAAAGTTCAAAGGCATAAAAGTACATTTGGTTCAAAGTGAATAAATCATGAAATGGCAATTAAGTTAACACTTGGATTAGAGCTGAGGTAACAATAATTTTATTTTTAACCCTACCCATTTATAACATGTGCTTTTAGACAAATATCTGTGCCCTTCAATTTCCTCACTTAAAAGTTCACAAATCTGCCCACTGGCATGGCTCAGTGGTTGAGCATTGACCTATGAACCGGTTGGATTCCTGGTCAGGGCATAGGAACTGGAATGTGCCATAGTCCTGAGGCAAGAAAGGTCTTGGGTTGTGGGCTCAATCCCCAGTAGGGGGCGTGCAGGAGGCAGCCCATCTATGATTCTCCCTCATCATTGATGTTTCCCTCTCTCCCTTCCTCCCTGAAATCAATAAAAACATATTTTTTTTAAAAGTTCAAAAATTTGCTGTTCACTGTATCATGTCATGAGGACATTAAACTATTAACATGGCCAAACCAGACAACCTTCTCATTAGAGAAGACGTGTTACTTACCGTCCACTTTAGCATGATCTGCGTATCACTGACGGCTTCTGTGTGCACAATGTGAGGCCCAGCTACTGGACGGTTAGAATAACGATTGGGGAACCCAGCCACCTGATAAGGACGAGATGCTGAACTCCGAAAACTCTCACCATGATGGTTGATAGCAATGACCCTAAATTTGTAGGTTGAACCTTTAGAGGAGAGAAAAAAAAAGAAACACCCAGAATTTTTAAAAAGCTGTAATACGACAACTGAAAGTACAATAACTCAAACTATGACAACTGTGCTATAACAATAACATACCCCGAAGCCTGTGTGGTAAATAGATTTCTACCCACGTGCCAATTTCTAGCAACTGGTAGTAGGTGCTCAGTGCTGTGTATTCACAATCCCGAGATGTAAACACCCCAAGAGAGGAATGATCTGTCACCGAAGGGGGCGGGCAGAGAACAGGGAGGAGCCCATGTGCTCCTTGCACCATCCAGTTCCAAAGTCACACCCATCAAATACAGTATTAGTGAGGGTGTCTGTGCTCAAGACCAGGTTCTTTTCCCTGGGAAAGAACAGCTGAAGATGTGTATGGTTAATACATTTATGAAGAGGTGCTGTGGGGGGTATGTCACTCTGATTCCATCTGTAATCAGGGGGAGGAGGGAGCAGATTTAGACTACAACCGAAGATACTTATTTGTATTAGATTTAAGAACTTAAAAAACAACAACACCAAGGGTGTGAGTTTCTGAAAATCTGGAATCTAAGGAATAAATTAGACCCCTGAAGCAAGGTTCCTCATAGTTCAAAAGTACCCAGTGGGCTGCCGCAGACAGTGTTTTCCATCTGAAAAATGTCACGTAGCTTTATACCCATTTAACATTGCCACCTTCTCAGTGGGCTTCCAGTCAAATGACGGAGTAGGTAAGTATGGTACTGGTATCCTCCCACGATCACATCGAAATTACAGAAAAACAATCCCTGAGAGCCGACTACATTCTAGCTGAACACAACTTAGGATGTACAGAGGCCACACTGAGACAGATAGGAGGGGCAGACACAGAACGGGTTGGTTCCACACTCACGTGTGGCCGTTAAAAGTCAGGAAGGCTATCTCAGCTGCTGAGGTCCCCCTAAGGAGGGAGGGGTCCCCTACCAGCCCCCAGCCCCGGTTTCCAGTGCAGGGGAGAGAAGTCCCCAGAACTCCTGGCTGTAAAAGCCAGCAGGAATGGTGGCTGATGGACACAAAGGGCTGCTGTAGTCCCAGGAGTTCCTCTTAAAGGACCAGTGCACAGACTTACTCGGACTCACTCACTCTTAGCTCCAGCATGAAAAGAACCAGGGACATATGAGGAGGAGCTCAATTGTCTGGCTCTGGGGAGAAGGCTAGAGGGGCAGCTTTTTCAAACAGAAGTGCTGGCAGAAGCCACTTCCCTTTGCTGAGCCCTCCCCTTGCAGACGCAGGCACCATATCTGAGTCTCCATCAACCTGGCTACCATGGTGATGCCTCAAGACCCCACCCAGGCAACTTTTAGGCCCTCCACGCCGCTTCCAGTGACTTTTCCATCCAAAGGCCTATCTTGGCTCATGCTGCAAACTTTCCTAAAATCTCTCAAAGGTTCACGAACCCCAAACAGCATCTGGCCTTGGTGTGCCCTGTACCTCTTGCTAAGTGGCCCCAGGCACAAGAGGCAGCTGGACTCAGTACACAGCTTGGCACTAGAGGCAGCTGGACTCAGTACACAGTTTGGCTTCTCCTGGGCACCTCTTAGCCCATCACACTGTAGCTCATGCCAGGTGGCTCCAGGCAGGACACAGGCAGTGGTTAACCTTGGCCTGCACCTCTCAGGAAGCCTCAGAGCCGACGCACCTGATGGACAGTTTCGGACCACACTGGAGCACCACGCCACCGCTTCCACGGGCAATACACGCAGAGGGCACGCTCGGCAACCCCTGGAGCCCCACTGAAGTCAGCTCTGCTCCACGGGGATAGGCCCCTGCACAGCAGCTCTTCCACTGCAGTCATGGCCTCTTCTTTCTATTTTCTCTATTTTCACATTTCTATGCAATAAGCTTGCATTACCTTAACTAAAACTCTATGGCTCATGAAACTATGCACCTACAGTCAGCATTGATGGTATAAAAAGGAAATGTTTGAATATTAATACCTGGCTCTAAACTACGAACTTCCACAGAGAGTCTGGAAGGAGGGATATCTTCAGCTGCCACCAGCCAATCACTACTCCTCATCCGTTTATATTCGACCTTGAAGGCAGTGATTGGAGAACCCCCATTGGCCCGAGGAATCCAAGTGACATAGACTGACGTCTCTGATGCAGTGGAGATGGTGGGCCGATCGGGGGCCTCTGGAACTGAAAATGGAAACATTCACTTCAGTAACCCGCAGTGTCAGAGACAAGAATAACTCAAACCAATTAAAAGGGATAACTGCCAAATATTTAATTAAAGGTTCTTCAAACTTTGCCAGAGGTAATAATATATCTTCCTGTTAAAAGGCAATGAAATAGCCAAATACAGGAAATAAAAGGAAGGAAAGTAAAATTAACCTACTAACTTGACAACTGTCTCTGAAAAACTGAATGTGAGTGTAATAATTGTGACCAGGCTAATTTGGGTTCCTGGCTAAAACAGTGTGTGAGTAATTTTATTATTGGGTGCTTTAAGTCTGATTGTGCTTATAATTCATAGTAAATTTATAGTAAAATTATTTGTTAGTGAACTTAGATTTTTTTTTTTTACCCATCCAAGCTACATAAAACACATTCAGCAAACAATCGAGAGATTGTTAAATTAGGTGTTGCTATCCCATCTTAACATGCCTCAAGGCTGTAGGACTGCTACTCCAAAACGCGGACTGCTAGGCGTGAATATAGATAAAATCTGACTAATAAAATCAATACTGATGATAAGGGGAAGAGAGAACCTGCTCAGGATGAAAGCAGGAAGACAGGCTATGTCATCAAAGAAAAGTGCTGTGAGAAAACACATTATCCACACGCCCATCCACATGGACACGGAGAGAACGGGGGTGAGAGTTAACGTCCAGCAGTTTTCAGTTCCAGCTGCCAAGGGGAGGGGACGACCTAACCCTCAGGTGAGACGGTCTAGATTCTGTGGCAGATTCTATGGAAACATCAGCCACGGAAACCGTGTACCTAACTCTTCCTGCTGACCAAGCCGTTGTGTGGACCTAACTGGCTCCCCACTTCACTTCTACAAGGAAAGAAAGCTGCTACAAACAGCCTGGTTCGTATGACAGCTACATCACAAATTAGCACCCTGCCACTCAACTGTGGATTCTGTAGAGTGAGCTCGTGCTCTTGGGCCTGCTCCGTTTCTGAGCGGAACGAGGAGGACCCACCCCGGCCATGGTGACATTGCTCAGGTGAAGTCACCAGGGGAGTCCTGCCTCTGTCCAGTGCCACACCGCACCAGCGACACCCTCTGTCTCAACACCCCCTCAACCCAGACACAAGTACAGGACATGGGAACAAAACACCGTATGGAGAAAAGTGTGGCATTTTACACAACAAATTCATTCGTGGATAAAAAGGAAATCTACTCAAGGCAGGCAACTTTGAGTGATACTTACTGTATTCCTTTCAAGTTAGAAAGCAATGGAAACAGAACGAACAGAACTGTTAGTAAATCTCTTTAAATACTATATAACCAAACAACTTCCTTCTGTCGATTCATGCGGGGTTAAAACTTATCAAAGAGTTTTAATTATGGTATACTTAATGGTAGATATAGAGTTATTAAAAGTTCATCAAAGAACACCACAGTTTGAATAGAAAAAGAAAGTTATTAGGGAAAAATATTTCCACAGAGAAGAATATCTGCAGTATCTTAAAGAAGAATATCTTCAGTATCTTCATATCAGCATGTGACAGGTAAAGGATAAAGGAAAGAATGCTGCACTTGGAGCTAAAAAATCTGAATTTGAAGAGCAATTCTTCTGGTTTCTGGATGATCTCAGGCAAGCTGCATCACTGCCTGAGTCTCAGTTTCCTATTTTGTACAATAGATATGCTACTTTCTTCATCAGGTTCCTGTGATGATTAAATCAATTACCTAAAAACCATAAGATTGACAAGATATAGCAATGAACCTGGAGTGTGACTTGTAATCATTCAATTCAAAAAAGATCTAAATCTAACTATAGGTACCACCATATATTTTGATAAGTCATCAAAAATAAATAAGACTTTTAGAGTTCAAAATATAAATTTGGTTTCCCTGCCAGAGAGGAGATGGAAAAATCCTTTTTGTGAGTTATCAAATCTTAGTACCAGATGTTCTGAATCTGAGTGTATTACCTTAAACACCGATCATGACACTGGGTTCCAAGATTTGGATGCTACAGGGAATTTAAGAAAACGGTTGAAACAGGACCTGGAAGAGTACATGGTGGACATAACCTGAATAATAAACAAATGCCCTGTCCCATTCTGCTCCCCAATAATCTGCAACAGGTCAGCTACATTGATAAGTGAACAAAGTGAGTAGGAAGACTCATCTCCTTACCTCCGCTGTGCCTGGAGGAGTCTGTCAGGACCACTCCGAAGTGGTCCGCAGCCTCTGAAAGCACAGGGCGCTTCGGCACGCCCGCTGGAGGGGAGGGGGCCTGAGCGTTTTTCGATGAGGTCGTTTTCTCTAGAAAGGTTAGAAAAAATGCTGTAACCTGAGCTTCTGTAAATACGCAAAGGAAGAAAAGATACCATGACCTTCAACTGGCACACAGATGCAAACATGTGGACTTACCTGTCACAGGGTCTAAATTTAAGCTCTACGTTGTAAATACTTAGCTCTCAGAGGCCCTGACTTTTAAAATTACTTTATCTTCTCTAGTACCTTAAAGGGAAAGCTAAAATGAGTCTTTCTTTACAAGCTAGCTTTAATTTACACGCAGAAAAACAACAACATAAAAACATCAAATGACTAGGGTAAAGGTTTTCAAACTGTCCATTTTTCTTTTTACTGTACATATTTCTTAACTCTAAAACATAAAATTCATTATTAAAGAGCTTCTATTAAGTTTCTTCACAGAATAATTGTTGTACTAAGTTTTAACATTTCAAGAGGCAAAAGGTGAAATTGGGTTATTATTTTAAAACTGAAATACATGCTTATTATTCAACATTTATAGGTCAGACTCTGTAAACAACTGAGGACTAAGTATAAAAATTAACTCAAAATACATTTCAAGGAAGAAATACTCATTATTTTTCTGGCCATCTCCGTAGTTAGATGAAAAGGTCTTTTTCAAAAGCCAATTGATAATTTCTTCTCAATCATCATACCTCCTTTCATTATTATAACCTAATAAACACTGTCCCACCCAAACCCCATCTCCGCTCCCTGAAGTCTTCTTCGCGATCATCTATGGCTGAGCTATGATGGTATCTTTCCCATCAAGCCTCCCTCACAAGCTCCCCACAGAAAAAATACCCTTTCTCTGCACGCCGCTGGCATTTTCTCTGTCAGTCTTTCCTAGCACTTACCAAGTCTGGTCTCTGCCTACACCCTTGCCTTCCTCCTGACCCTACAGCCAGAACTGTCCGTTAAAACATACATCACAACTCTGCTCAGCTCCCTACAATGCTCCCAACTCACTCAAAGTCAATGTCAACAAGGTGCTGTGTGATGTGGCCACTCAGTCACCTCCCTGAGTATTCTCCTCACTTACTCTGTTCCCATCAGAGGCTCCCTCAGTGTTCTAAGGATACACCAAGCATACCCCACCCCAGGGCCTTTGCAATTGCTATTCTCACTGCTGGGATGTTCTTTCCCCAGATAGTCACATGGCTTTCCACTTCACCTCCTTAACATTTTGCTCTGCTGTTGACTGTTCACTGAAGACTTCTCTGGCCACCTCCCTAAACTGTGACAACTGCTACTCCATACACTTCCCACATCCATCCCCTAATTTATTTTTCTTGCTAACCGTCACCACTTCTAATATACTTATAACTTAGGTATAAATCTCTCCCAACTAGAATGTAAGCTCCATGAGAACAGGAGTTGTGTCTATTTTGTTTATTGCCAGGCACATAGAAGCATTCAGTAACTATTGCCTTGTAGTTGGTTTTTATGCTTCTGTGTCACCCTTTCTTAGCAATGTGGAAGCTAGAAACAGGATGGATGTTGTCTTGATCACCTCTGTTCTCCCTGCATCGCCTACCCTACGGCCTTACCTATCATAAGCTCTCAAAAATATCTATGGAACACTGTGTGGAATGCAATAATACAACATCCAATGTGGCCAAAAAAAGGTACCATGATAGGCGTATTTAATGCATTTATACATAAGACTCTCTACTAGCCAAAAGGATGCTTCCTAATAAAGCAACACACGACAGCCAGCCATTCCTCTTACGGCAGATGTACTCACCTTTGCTGGTTCGGAAGGTCAGCATGGCAGGCTGTCCTTCGCCCGCTGCGCTTCTTGCTACCATCAAAACTTCATAGAGACTCGATGGCTCCAGTTCCGTTAGGTGGAGCTCATTTTCACTGCCTGGGACGCGCACTGTGTGCCAGCTGCCCACCACGCCAACACCATCATCTAGCTACTCAAGAGGAAACAGGCCATCAGAAAAAGGAGATAAAGGGCAGAAAAAGCTTCCACTCAAATTGGATAAAAATGACAAGTTATTCAATTCCAGGTGAATTTGGGGAAGTGGTGTACCATGTTAAACAACAGAGACACAGTATTTCTTCATATTAAGAAATGTAAGGACTATAAGGAGGCCTGCAGCAAGAACCCAAGAACTCTCACTGTAAAGACTCCTGGCTCTGCTACCTACCACCAAGTATGGTCTCCAGCAAGTGACTTATCTCCCCAAGTCGGTTCCTTTGACTTGTAATGGGAACAATACTCGTTTCTTACTGGGCTAATGGGAGAATAAAATCAGTATCTAATAATGTGTATTAATGATAACATACACTATACATAATAAATATGATAAATTATAACATGTATGTTTGTATATATGGATTATATAATCATGGGTTATATATTCATTCTTGACACTGATCAATACGTGCTGAATGAAATAAACTTAAGGGATCCAATCCGTCATGTCGTCATTAATGGAAACAAGAGACAACCTCATACACGAGTTTCCATGTGGCTAAGAACATCAGTGAAACTTCCTGCCTCTAGAATCATCCAGTTAGAAAAGTAAAGAAACATTCAAATCTCATGATGTTAATTTTTCTAGATATTAAACATATTCCTGTTAAAAGATGGATACCAAATATCTTGAACAAAGAAAATGATTTTTAAATATGAGTGCCTCTCTTCCCATTTCATTCATCTGCTGCTCTCATTAAACAGAGGAGAGTCTTTAAATTTTGCTTTAATATAAGCCTCTGGAGGGAAAACATCTGGAAGATCAACAGTTTACTGTGATAAATAACCAAAGAACACGAGATTCCAATACAATGAAGAAGACAACTTGAGATGCAGATTCTCTTCAGAGATTATGCCAGAGGACTTTGTTCAAAAAGTTGTTTTCAATAAGACGATGCTTTATTTGCTAAATAAACTGTATATTACTATGTTAGAGAAGGGGGAATGACTTTTCAAAAAGTGGTTTATAGCGCTTTATCCCCAAGGGGTTAAAATGTTTGATAAAAAATGCTGAGAAGTCACGGGGTCCTAAGAATACCAATTCTGGGGAAGACTGTTTGTACTTCATTCTCACTCCTCTTATAAGCTGGTAAATGCAGCTGGGATGTGTCTCCCAAACTCACCCTCCTGGAGCGTCTTTCCTGCTGCTCCCCAAAGTAAAAGGTCATCAGCATATGCTACACACACAGAGTGAGGGTGTGATGACACCTGAGGAGACAGTACCTTTCGATACTTCACAAAGTAGGCATTGATGGGCAGCCCGCCGTCCTTCCCCGCCCTCCAGAGCAGGTTGTACGTGTCTGCAGTGGGGGTCTGCGGGGGGCTCAGAATGATGGGGGCCTCGGGCACGGAGGCGCCACTCGCACTTTTCTCTGACGGTGACTCCACTGCGCCAGGATGTTCCCTCACTGGAAGTGAGCTCGCGAGTCCAGTTTCTGAACCCTCTCTCTCCTCATTCTGAGCGGCATCCGATGTGACTACTCCTGCTTTTGTGTTTGTTTCCAAAGGAGCTGCAGAGAAAGGGGGCAGGGAGAGAGGGAGGAAGAGGGGAGACGGCTTGAAGAAATGCATGATTCAGAGTCTCCTACACAGTGGTTCAACTGCCTGCCCACACTGATGCAATTTGAGCCCTAAAAGTTAAAGCAGGTAACATTCAATGCAGAATTCATGGAAACCTCTGACCTCCAGTAGCTACCACTTCTGAAAAATCAAGGATGTAATGCAGTATGTCAGTGGTTTAAAGGATGCTGAGCACATCTTAATGCACCAAGCATGGTGCCAGATATGAATAAACATAATCTTATTTAATTCTCAAAACAACATTCTTAGATAGTAATACTCCCACTTTAGAGATGAAGAAGTCAGGGTTTTGAGGGATTAAGTGACAACAGCTGGCAGGCGAATGTTAGCACTGCTAGGAGAAGCAAGAGGGTAATATATTAAAACAAATGCATTGCCAATACGAGAAAACTTAAGGATTGACAGCCCAGGTTCTCTAAAGTGCTGTTAATACTGACCAAAAAAAAGTCTCCTCTTTTTTTTTTTTTTTTTTTTTTTTTACTACTTTTGTGGAGGAAGGGAGCACAGGAAACAACGCTGGAGTTTCTTTTCCACAGTGAAGTCAGATTTCTGGTAAAAGGAGGGTGTGTTTTTAGGAGAACTACTGCAGTTTAGTAGAGAAGCAACAAAAAACAGTACTAACAGTGTAAGGTCAGTTCTCTGTTTGTTTAAAAGAGAGAAAAGGTGTCCCAGGAGCATCCTCCATCAAAGAAAACAAGAAGCTAGTGAGAAAATAATACAGAAGAAAACTAATTAAGCTCACTGAGACTTCAAAATATTGCTCCTGGAACGGCCATGTTTACCTAGTGAGTCAGAACGTGGGCTGATGGGAAGGGTGGGATCTGGTGCCTGCTAATGCAGATTCGGACGCAAGCAAGTGGAGTAATTAGCTGTGGCGCACGGTATGGAGAAACCTTTTTTATCAAGAGCAGTTTCACGGATCCTCTGGGCAGGTTACCACTGGGAAGTGGTGTTTGGCTGTAGGGGAGTTTAAATACCGCATGCCTCAGTTTATACAGAGGAATGAGAAAAACTGCATGCTCCATCCAGGCTGTGTCTCAAAGTTCTACTCTCTTACTCAGGATGCAATGTGACTGCTCCATACCCTGCTACACAGAGGATTCAATTAACCTTCATTTACTATCCCGGTCATATAACTTGAGCCCTCAAAAATGCTAGATACAATTTATAAGGCCTTAACAGTACTTTAAAAAATTTTTCACATACGTTATTTCAACTTATCTTCAAAGCAACTCTGTGAAATGGCCAGAATAGATATCTAGTGTTTTGTAAGGTGGAATGGTTTTCTGCACTGGAAAAAAGATGGATAAAACTGTGGTTTTCTAAATACTGTAACTATGGCAATGAATTTAATGACTGAGTTGAAACTAATCAAACAGGGAATATAACCTTATCTGTCAAAGTTGTTCCTACTGTGACCACTCAGAACAGCGACCCCACCCAACACTCTAGGAAACCCAGGCCAACTCCCATAGGGGTCTCGAAGAGTTACAACTCACTCTACAAATATCTTCACATCCACTACCCCAAAACTCAAGGTCTCTGGGAAGAAAAAAACTGGGGATGCATATGTATGTGTGGGGAGATGGGGGGGGTGGTAAGGAGGGATATAGTCCTCTCTCTTTTTTACCTTGCCTACTCCCCCATTCACAATAAACAATGTAAATGGCTGTCAGTACACTGAAATTTACTAAGGCTCAGATTCCTGTGGAAAGAAGCGGAATGTACAGTTCTGAGCGTTAATGAACTCAGCTGCATCTCAATAATCATTAGAGAGCATGTCAAAGAGACAATGCAGGACCACTTAGGCAGGATGTAGATGATGGGGTTACTATACATAAAAATGGTATTTATCAAGACATTGAAATCGAGAATGGGGCCATCTTAAAGGCCTAAGAAGATCTAATCTAAACAAGGCAGTTTATGTATCTTTTAAGGGCTTCAGATCATATGTAAAGTGAGGCATTTAGATGAAATATCTAGTTTCATCAGCTATGGCTATGACCTCTACAGCTCCCTCTACCCCACATTTACATAAAACCACCACTTCAGCTAAATGCTCCCCAAGCAGCAGCTGCATGACACCTGTCTCACAGCTAACAATTTTGTGGAGAGCCACCTTATTTCTGCTTAGCAGAATCAATACATAAACACACACATATGCACATTCATATACACCGAGTGGCCAGATTATCATGATCTCTGAACGCATAATAATCTGGCCACTCAGAGTGTGTGTGTGTGTGTGTGTGTGTGTGTGTGTGTGTGTGTATTAGAGGCCTGGTGCATGAATTAGTGCATAGGTGGGGGTGGGGTCCGGCCTGCCTGGCCAGGGGGAGGGGATATGGGTGGTTGGCCGACTTCCTGCTGGTCGAACTCCTGGTCAAGGGGACAATTTGCATATTAGCCTTTTATTATATAGGATATACAATGAGTGGCCAGATTATTATGCGTTCAGAGATCATAATAATCTGGCCACTCAGGTTATATCTATAAACTTATACAGCACTCAATACCTTCTTTAGTTGAGGATTCGTAAAGTTATAAAATCAGTGACTATTCATTCCTTCCTTCCTTAATCACCAAATGGGTGATCATAATTTAATAATAAGTAGATGGTAATAGCCATACCCTAACACTTAGCATTTATTGGAGGATTTTTGTTGCTAGACACCATTCTTTGCACTTTACACCTATTAACTCCTTGAATGCTCACATGGACCCTAAGATAGGGCATGTCACTATACCTGTTCCGCAGGCGAGGAAACAAGCGCAGACGAGTTCAGTAACTTGCCCCGGGTACAAAGCTCCTGCGTGGCAGAGCAAGCCTCACACGGCCTGCGAGCTGACACTCACATCATCCCCGCCTCTACATGCACGCAGTGAGCAGCACAGTGGAAATGGAGTCCCTGGCCTTCCCCTCTCTTTCTACCCCCAGCCTCAACCAGAGTTAGGGTCCTTGCATACATGCAAATGGAAAGACAGGGCACAACCACTTTCTATCTACCTCACTATCACTCCTATGCAGACGACCAGCCCCTGGCCACTCCCCTGGTGCAAGGGACCTACACTCCCCTGGCCACTCCCCTGGTGCAAGGGACTTACACTCCCCTGGACACTCCCCTGGTGTCAGGATCTGCACACCCCTGGCCACTCCCCTGGAGTAAGGATCTGCACACCCCTGGCCACTCCCCTGGAGTAAGGACCTGCACACCCCTGGCCACTCCCCTGGAGTAAGGACCTGCACTCCCCTGGCCACTCCCCTGGTGTAAGGACCTGCACATCCCTGGTCACTCCCCTGGAGTAAGGACCTGCACACTGGTGGTGTGGCCTACACTCCGGAGGATGTACCAGGGGAAAGACCTGCGTGGAGTCAGACCATACACGAATTAAAGCAGGGAATTCTGAAGCCCCAGGCCTGTTGTACAGAAGGAGGAACAGGGCACCAGTCTCTGGATAAGCAGCCCCTTGACCCCTATGGACTCTGACCTGTGGGGCCTGAGGACCCGAGGACCCAGGCAGAAGAGGGCCACATGAAGACCTCTAAAGCAGAGGCCCAGGGCAGGAACCACAGGTCCAAGTGTAAGGGCAGCACTGCTCTGCGATAGTCTTCCTCTCACATGACAAATGTGGTGACAATCTCACTCAACTGACTCCGTGCTGGGAATGCTGTTGGAAATATCTACTGAAGGCCCTGCGGGGTAGCTCGGGTGGTTAGAGCGTTGTCCCAATACACCAAGGTTGTGGGTTCAATCTCCGGTCAGAGTCACATACAAGAAGCAACCAATGAATGCTCGCTCGCTCTCTCCCTTCCTCTCTCTCTCTCTCAAATCGATAAATGAAATTTAAAAAATGTAAATACCTACTGATGTAAGTTTTGAATTGAGTCAAATTTGAATTAATTTTAATAATATTGATATTCTATTACCAGTACTTCAAAAACTAGATAATGTTTTTAAGTCATCACCAAAAAAAAAACAAACCCCAGTAAAATATAGAGTTAATATTATACACCCCATTAGAAAAATAACAAATAACATGGGGGACACACAGGCAGGCATCGTTTGAGAGTACCAGGACTGTACTTGCTTTATGAAAGACAACCCTTCAGAAAACCAGGCGCATTCATCAGGAAAGGGGTCTGTGAGGTCTAGAATGAGTCGCCCCAAGATGTGCCTCAGCGGTATGCAGACTGTTTTGAGCTAAAGGCAGCAGTAGCTGCAGGCTCCAGAGCCTCTGCCCCGGCCTCACTACCTGGGAGAACTCTATCAGAGGCCTTGCCCATGAGGGATGAACAGAGACAACCTCTTCTGACTACCCACAAGGGCAGGGCAAACTTCTGTTACTAAAGGTCTGCTCTTCTCACCTGCCGTGACCTTACGAAGGCCCCCAGGCACCTCCCACATCCCAGCTCTGGGTGTCCTATGTACCCATGTTCCCTTTCTGTCTTGGAACCGCTCCTGCATGTGGGGTCTCTGGCTCTCTCATGTATGTGGGCTTCCCATACACATGTATGTATTAAACTTGGTCCTTTTCTCTTGCTAATCTGCCTCCTGTCTATGTGATGATTAGACCAGCCTTGAGGATAGAGGAAGTTTGTTCCTCCCCCACAGGTCATACCTGGAGCTTCCCAACGACAGCTTCCATAGGACAACTACAAGCTTGGCAAACACATCAGAAATGGAGACCAAAGTTCAGCCAGTTCGTGTTAAGGCCAAATACCAAAAACTACAAGTGCTACATATCACTGTCATCAGGGAAAAATATATCTTTAGAGATTGCTGGATTCATTAAACTACGACTTTAAAGTACTTTACCTCCTATTACCACAGAAAATCATTCACCTGGAAAAGAAAACACCAATGGCAACTCACCCACTGTGAGGACAGCTTCCGACTGCGTGGAGCCATGCTCATTCGTGGCTTCGCAGGTGTACTTGCCAGCATGCTCCTGAGCGACGGCCTGGATGTACAGTGAGCTGGAGCCACCTCGGGACATGACGAAGTAGACAGGCTCGGCGTCAAAGCCCCCGGGTCTTAGTAAGTGCGACTTTCGGGATTTCGATCTAAGGACTTGAGACGGGTGGCTGGTTATCAATCCATGCCTGTCATACCAGCGCATGACCGGAACTGGCACTCCGGTGGCATTGCAGGACAAAGTCACAAAGTCTCCAGCTGCCACCTTCGTACTTGCTGGGGCTGTAATTATTACTGGCTTGAGCCCACTGTCTGTTAAAAAAGTCATTCCCATAAAAAACATTAAGAACATTATATTACAGTGCAAAATAATTCCATCCCATTGTGTAAAAGTTCTCAATGTCGTGAGCAAATGGCAGTCAGAAACATCTCCTTTATACATGTTTCTAAACAGTGTTTTACATGCGGAACAGTGTGGAGAACACGATCATTCACCGAAATAGTGTTTGCAATGTCACACACAAATAGTGATACAGTCAGGATAGTAATGATTAGAACACAGACAATTCCCTTGTTAGTTCTCTTCTCAACCTGCACCAAGTAAAACATCAACAAAAAGTAGGATTTTTCTAGTTGTGGAGTCCCAGACATTTCCCACACAGATTTCCTGTCCTTCAGAAAGAAAGGAATGTATATAATCTGCAGAGAGCTTCCCAACTGGTATCCTGGACACACTTGACCACTAAAAATATAGACCGTGTGAATCCAAAACCTCAGACTTTAACATGAAAAAGGTGTAAAGTGGTAAAAACTATTCCTTCATGAAAATAGTCAATTTCTGGTGGTGGGAGATAGGATTAGGTAATCCATAATAATAAAAGCATAATATGCTAATTAGACTGGACACTCTTCTAGACGAAGCCAGGGCTGTGAGGGTAGCCCGGGTCACAGGTGCCAGAGGGAAGCCGGTGCCAGCAGCTGGGGGAAGGAAGGCCTACTCTTGCACGAATTTCATGCATTGGGCCTCTAGTGCAGTGGTTCTCAACCTTTCTAATGTCGCGACCCTTTAATACAGTTCCTCATGTTGTGGTGACCCCTAACCATAAAATTATTTTCATTGCTACTTCATAACTATAATTTTGAATCGTAATGTAAATATCTGTGTTTATGAATCGTAATGTAAATATCTGTGTTTTCCGATGGTCTTAGGCAACTCTGCTGGTGGTTCTCAACCCTGTGGGTCGCGACCCACAGGCTGAGAACCACTGCTGTAGAGCCTCCCATACACCAAAAAGTTGCAGGTTCAATTCTCGGTCAGGGCATATACCTAGGTTGCAGGTTCTATCCCTGGTCAGGGAAGTGTGGGAGGCAACTACTTAATGTTTCTTTCTCATATCAGTCTTTCTCTTTCTCTGTCTCTCTCCCTTCTTCTCTCTAAAAAAAACAAACAAAAAAAAACACATATCCTTGGATGAGGATTTTAAAAACAAAAGCTTGGGAGAAAACTTTGTTCTGAGTACAAGTTGATAAACACACTTTCTACCATATTATGAACATTTTTGTTTCTAACAGTGGCACCAACTCTTTGCTTCTGGTCCCCGGTATTGTCAGGACTATTTTTTTTTCTTTTTAAAAAAATATTTTTATTGACAGAGAGAAAGGGAGAGAGAGATAGAAACATCAATGATGAGAGAGAATCACTGATCAGCTGCCTCCTAAACAACCCCACTAGGGATCGAGCCAGCAATCCGGGCATGTGCCCTTGAACAGAATCAAACCCAGGACCCTTCAGTCCGCAGGCCAACATTCTATCCACTGAGCCCAATCAGTTAGGCCTTGGGACTATTTTTAAGTATGCCTACAATGGAATACTGATGACAAATGACATTTTCTCCAGCATATCTTTCTCTTTCTCTAGTCCAACTGCCTGCATTTAAGAACCAATCAACATTTGCCACTATCAGATCTCTGAATCTCTTATGTGTTAAATGCTATGTCTCACTAGTCATAACCTGCATTTCCCTGAGCACTAATGACGCTGAACATCTTTTCACGTGTTTATGTGTCACATATTTTTCCTTAGTGAAATGTCTTTTGTCCATTCTTCTACTGGATCATTGATCTTTTTTTGCAATGGTTCAGGGTTCTTTGCATATACCACATACTGTTACTAGTATCTTCTCCCAGCTTCATTTCATTTTTAATGGTATCTGTTAAAAACTAGGAGATTTTAATTTCAATAGTCATCAATCTTTTTAAATATTAGCCTGAAATATCTTGTTTAAAAGTTTACTGAGATCATATAGACATTCTTCTATGATTTCTTCAAAAACTTTGCCATTTTGCCTTTCTATATAGATCTTTAAACCACTGGGAATTTCTTTGGATACAATATGAGTTAGAGATTTACTTTCTTCTTTTTCTCCACTTCGTTAGACAATTATTTCACATCAAAACTTGACCTGGAGATCCTACCCCCTGGTGCTCTGCAAAGCCACCTAAGTCACATCCTTGAGTGCAAATGTCTTTTTGAAGATCTCTGTCTCGTTCCAAGAGTCTATTTTTCTGGTCCTGCATCAATACCACTGTCTTAATTACCCCAGATTTTTATATATGTTCTAATATCTGGTAAGGCAAGTACCCCACACTTTTTTCTTTTTTAAGACTCTTATCTATTTTTGGGCCTTTGATCATCCATATAAATTTTAGAATCAGTTTGTCAAAGTCCTCAAAATATTCTGATTAGAATTTTAATTGAAATTGCAAGAATCTGCAGAAAGACCTTGGAAAGATCTGTTGAAAAATACTTGTTAAAAAATTGTTAATGAACTGATTAATAAGGCTGCTTCATGGGCATGCCTATCTGCAACTAGGAAGGACCAGGGAACATGAAGCAGTTCTGTGATGGTGATGGAATCATTCCCTTTAGTTAAATTTCAACCATAACAAAAGCTTGTCTGAAAAGTAGGATTTCCTATAATTAATCACATGACCTAAACACTACCTTTTTCAATGTCAAGTCTCCCAGTAGACTGCATAAATCCAATCCCATTATCCGCCACACACTGATACAGGCCAGAGTCTTCCATGGTAACACCACTGATTTTCAATCCATTTTCTGCAGTTAGATGTCGTGGGGAAGGATGAATGGGCTGTGCATTATGAAACCAGGTACGGTTGGGGGATGGGTTCCCACGAACCTCACAGGTAAATTGCACTGTGGCCCCCAGAGACACAGTCTGGTCCTGCAGTCCTTTAGAAATTGAAGCATGTTCTGAAAACAAAACATAAGTTATCACATGAGTCAGATAAAATCTTCCCTACCACTAACTAGTTAAAACCAAACTGGATTGTTTATTCACATTCTCCCATCTGCTGTGGTCAAGAAAAAAATTAGAAATGTATTTTAACTTTCCTTTCATAGGGTAAACCATATGTTACTAATATGTTATAATCTCTTTTTATAGCTCTCTCCACCCACTTAACTCCCCCAATACACACACATACACATACAGAGTTTCTAATTTGGGGATTCTCTTAGCATTAGTTTCAGGTGATTTGTTTGAAATAATGTAATAGTTTCCCTGGCTTTCAAACAAGAGACAAAACAGAAAAACTTTTATTCAGAAGTTAAATTATTTTTATAGCCAATTCTGCTTTGAGCTTAGGTGTATACTGGCCAAAAAACTTCCTTTGATATCCATCAAGTGAGTTTTTACCTAAACAAAGTAAATCATGCACTGACATTTGTAACATATGCCCAAATTAAATGATTATGCTTATTAATCTAGTCCTAACGATCATTAAACCTTAAAGCCCATTTGCCATACACTTACATTAATTCCAGTGTAACCTACATCAGGCCACTGTTACAATTACACACGTGCAGATTTACAAAAACTGTATTAAGTATGAAACCATTTACCACCTATTTTGTCTGGTTTTCATGAAAACCTGCTTTGATAAAGGAAAACATTTTCTGCTACTACACATGACAGTGAGACAGGTAACTGAGAGAAAGGAACAGCTTTGAGATAAAGAGTAGATATAGAAATGTAGGTGAAACTAATGCAAATTCTATGAGCCAGATATAGTGAAAGCATTCCAAAAGGGAAAAGAAAATGAAATAGATTTCTTTTTGAGATGCCATTTTCTAGTCAGTTCTCTGCCTCGGTTACTATTACTGGATGGTACACCTGATAGTAGCCCAGAATATTCCATCCTACTGAATTCCAGTCTCCTTCCTCCGTGCCATCGAGAAAAAACAAGCTCTGTGCTAATGCAACCAGGTTGGGATGAGGTTCCTAAGAAGGCCCAGGTGAAATGTCCTGCGACACCCAGAAAGACTACCTAATTCAGGAGTCCATTAGGAAAATGGAGCTTGTTCTGTCTGCTGGTGTAGGTGTTTCCTGATAGCCCTCATTTCATTTATAGTTCAGGAACAGCTCTTCCATTCAAACATCAGTTAGATCAGGAAAATAGCTTGACTTGAAAAAAGGTCACTGAGTTACGTCTTACCAAGTACATTAACCATGTAAGTCACGTGCTTTACGTCTCCAGACTTGCTTCCCACCATACAGGAATAGTTTCCAGCATCCACTGGGTCAATGCTATCTGTGGCAAGATGAGAATACAACCTCCTCCAGTTGCTTCCTGCCACCGCGTCCTGACCATCCTTCAGCCAGTGCACTTGAAGAGTTGGGACCCCACTCACCACACACTCCAGGGTTATAGGACTATGAGAAAGCACAGATAACGCCTGTGAAAGGCGGGGGTGAAGAATGTGAAAATCATCTGAAGAAGAGCCTGGAAAAAAGAGAAAACAAAAAATTATCACGTCCCATCCCTTCCTTAGCAATTCCGTGAGCTTTCCCACCTGCCCATTTATTCTTCTTTCCACTACAAGGTCCTATCTGGCAGCTAATTCATTTGTAGTTGGGAATTAAAATGGAGAGAGTTTGTGATCCTTTTGGGCTACTTCTGAATTAGCAGTTTAGGAATGAAGGACAGGAATCACTACTTCGCTAAGCTCTGGCTATTGTGGCTACCTCAACTGAAACACTTTATTGTAAAAGTCAGGTATGAAAGCTAAAGATCAGGTAGGAAAGAGGACAGATACCTATTTTTTCATAATTCACAGCCCCTACCTTGATCACCGCTAATATCAAGTTATATTTTCTCTATAATTTATTTTTACTTGACCAAAGGACAAAGTTCTCTACATGTATTGCACTCTGTCATCTCAATCAAAATTCTCCTCTAATAATCATTAAAACATGTTCAATACTATTCTATTATACACCTATGTATTTAATTTTTTATAAGACTTTCTTATGGTAAACAAACACAATCTAGGAGAAAAATGAACTCTCATTTACCAATTAGGAATGCTCCCAAGAGCTCTTCCTAGTTACCAATATTCTCCCAAATACTTACGACTCACAAGGAGCTTTTGGCCAATGGGTTCGACTTTTAACTCATGTGTGACAGGATTAAAAGCTGCACATTTATATGATCCCTTGTCCTCTAAGGATACGTTCAAAATCTGAAGATTTCCTGATGGAAGGATTAAGTAATTCTCTGAGGAAGGAAAGGAATGCAGTTAGGCCTCTCTCTTTACAAAGGACACCAATGAAAACTAAATCAATTTTGATAGTTCTGCTTTAAGTTTAGACAGAAGACTAGCAGCAAATAAGCAATTGAGGGGAATTCATGAATGAAGGAAAGGAGAAGTCAAGGCAAAAAAGAAAAGGTCAGTAGTACTAGAGTCACAAAATCAAGCCCATTGGAAACACTGGACAACAGATCACTGGTTGGGAACACAGACAGGAGAAGCAGTTAGACAAAGACTCAGTGACCAGCTACACCACCCTGGGCAAACCGGCACCTGTAGCACCGATCACCAGTGCTCAGTCATGTCTGTTCATTCCTTATTTTTCTCAATGAACACGTACTGAGTGCCTATTTTCTGCCAACGATGGCCCAGGCACAAGTGACAGAGCAATGAAGAGAGAGGACAAAGGTCCAAACTCATGCAGCGACAGTCCAGTGCTGGGAGTGGGGGTGGCAGATAACCAACCAACACACACATGGACAACACAGGCTCTGGGGGAAATGAAGCTGAACACAGAGGACAGAGCAGCAGAGCATAGATTCTAGAAAGGGCCCAGAGGGCGGTCTTCTCAGAGGAAGGTCTAGCTGAGCAGGGACCTGAAGGAGTGGAGAGGGTGAGCACAGGGAGTGCAGATTGTTTATCATTTCTGTAATGTAACCATTTCTTCTCGTCTCTTCCCCTTGACTTCTGAGAGTGGAGAACACGTATGCAATGCATTTTTTATACCCACAATCCCCAGCGCACAGAGCTTAACAGCAGGTCCTTTAATGAACATTTGACCTATGGGTGCCATTGGCTTTTCCTGAAAGCTCTCACCTGTAGAATGCCTCAGCCACTTCCCCCGGATTTTATAGCGCACCTCGGCTTTGGGGTTGCTATCTGGTACCTTGCAGCCAATGAAACCAGCACTTTTTTCTTCTGCTGTAATAACATGCTTTGTGGATGAGTCAAAATCACCAAGAACTAAAATAAACAAATAAACAAACAGAATCAATAAATGTAAATGTGAACTCTCTTTCCCAAAGGAAACTTAAAAACTAAAAACAGCACCTGCAGCGTGGCTGATGGTGGCAGCTAACCCCAGTTCACAGGGCAGCATGATCTTTTTACCCCACCGAGCAGTTGGGGTAGAGGTGCATGGTTGAAGCTGAAGCTAAGCCCTGGCACCCTTTCCCGAAGACATCGAGAAAAGCAAACCGCTCTTAAAACATTAGGGAGAATTATAAAGCATAATTGTTTCCATTTTGTCAAGACAGATCCTTCTCAATCCAGTCCATCAAAAACTGACTTTCCCCTGCCTAGCCAGCATAGCTCAGTGGTTGAGCATCGATCCCTGGTCAGGACACGTGCCCGGGTTGAGGGCTCAATCCCCAGTAGGGGGTGTGCAGGAGGCAGCCGATCAATGATTCTCTTTCTCATTATTGTGTGTTTTCTCTCTCTCTCCCTTTCCCTTCCTCTCTAAAATCAATAGAAATATATTTCAAAACAAAACAAAACAAAACTGACTTTCCCAACGCATCATTATTCTGTTTGCAGCTACTCATACTCAACCTAGGACATGGAAAAACAAAGCTGCATGTCATGTGGATTATCTGAATACACCGACTCGGTCTCAGGCCCTCTCCGTGTAAGTTACCGGACGCAGCCTGCAGGGAAGCCTCTGTTACATCCAGGGCTGCGTGCCGTCAGCAGCCTGCCACTTGCCCGCTCTCCAGCGCTGTGTCCTGGAGCGATCCATGGGTCACAGCTCTACACAAACATTTGCTCTTCTCAGTTATGACAAACTCACTACTCCTGGGGGATCCAGATTTGTTCTGTAAATAGGGGTGCCCTTGCAGAGACGGTTTCCCTTGCTGGAAGCCATCACCGTTTGAAAGGCTCAAGCTTACTAAGAAAACTGCGAAGTCCAGATTTTCCTAAGTTCAACACTCAACATTCCTTTCTTTACAGTCAGTTATTATTCTCCTGTTTCTTTAGCCTGGTTTCAATTAAATAAATTAAAATCACTCAGTGATCAGGCAAATAAAACAATTAGATGCAAAAGAAAGATAAAGAATTGCATAAAAAAACTGAGGGTCAAAGCAGACAATAGGTTTTTTGTTGTTGCTCATATTAAGGGCTTTTAAATACCAAGAAATTCAGAATTCACTTTAGAAAACTGTCCTGTCTATGTAAAAATTCACTTCCATATCCTTGTTACAGAAGACACCTAGGCGAGGCTCACAGAGGTTCAAATGCATTTCCCCCACGTTAAACACAGCAAGCGTCAAGGTAGGGACGAGAACTCACGCGTGTCCTCCTCCAAAACTCATGCTCTTCCCACAACCCCAAAGTGCAACCACTGACAGTAATTTCAGGAAAGCCCACGTAAAACAGGGACAAAATCAAACTCACCTGCAATGGATACTGTTGCAGGGCCGCTCACGACTGCACCGACGCTATTGTTGGCAATGCATTGGTAGTAACCCGAAAGGGAGGGGTTGAGAGAGAGAATAGTCAAAGTCCCCTGATGAATCTTGATCTGCTCCAAGTTTCTGTCCAATCTTTTTCCATTATGCAACCACGTGATATGAGCGGTCACAGGTTTAGCAGAGCAATGTAGAACTATAGGTCCACCAGGTTTCTGGACAGCAGACAGTGGCTCAGAAATAAAATAAGGTGCCAAGTCTACAAATGAACATTCCCCAGGTGCAAAGGAAAGGGAGAAGGAGAAAGAAAGTACATTAAAGACTTTTCATCTCAACCTACGTAACTACAGGCAATCCTTTGCTTTATCTATATATGTTATGGTTCTTAATGCTTGTAAACGTTTTAGGAAGTCTTAAAAGCCCATTTTTTGGAAGAAGTAAAGGCAACATGTTAACCTACAACTTAACAATCAGGGTACAATAGATAAGAATCCTTAAGATATAAATGAGAAATGGCAAGTTGCTCATTTAAGGAAGTAGCTTTTAAGAAATGAAAGTTGATTGTCTGAAAAAGTGGCAATGACTTTCAAACTAAAAAAGAAATCTCTACCATGTTACCAACAGGGTTTGACTTTTAAGAGCAAGTTATTTTATAAATAAGGCTACAATACTTCTTTACCACTTCCCTTCAATATACTGTTCAACTTTTAAGGAAGCACAAGTAGATAGTTAGGAAACCACACTGGACTACAAAGTCTATCCTTTTTTTTGGATAGAAGGCTCAATAGGGCAGCAACCTTACTATTTTTATTTGGTATTTGGAATAGTTTCATTTGTTATGTCTATTCTCCCAGAACTTAGGGGGAGAGAGGGTATTCACACACATAAGTATCAAAACAGAGCTCTCTCTTCTACCCAAAAAAAGAGGGCAGAGGGCAGGAATGCTATTGCTCTGGCAGAATAAAATACTTAAAAAAAAACACCACACCAATATATTATTGATTCTATCTTACAGGATATTTTTTCAGAAATGAAGATTAAGTGTTTCTCTACTAAATCTGAGGTTGTTGTTTAGCAAAAAGGAAAAAAAAAGTACTAAAATCATTAATTCAATTTTCTCTTACTAAATTTAATATAGTTGTACAGTGTATTTAACAGAGGAAAAGAAATATTACTTAACGAGTAAACATCAATGTATAACATAATACATCTTTACACAAATCTAAAGTAAAAAGACATGCCTGTGGGCCATTGTTAGGCTCAGGCTTACTGTACACACTTATCAACAAACACATTTAAGCTTTTCAGTAACCCACAGAGTTAGGTAACAAATTAGACAAGCTCATGAGAGCTGGGATTTTAACCAAATTCTCTTACTCCAAGTTGAATACTATTACATGCTGATACTAAAGTTTCTTTTTGGTGGTATGTAGTCAGCATTTTATTCCCGTTATAATTTCCAAATTCAGAAATTTGAAACCTATCTTCTTACTAAGAAAGGCACAATTGCAAAATATTTATTTTTAAGGCAATAAAAGGCATAAATTACAAGGACAATGATGGGAAGGCCTGCTAATGCCCAAGAAGCACTACTAAAAGATTCTTAAATTGCTAAGTTAATCAAAGTTCTAAAATTTGGTCAAATTTTACAAATGTCTTTAGAGTCCATCACCACCAGCAAAATACTGAAGTCGAGGTTGCTGTTTCAAGATTAAGAGGAGACACTTCAGTTAAAACACCAAGGTTCTTCTATTCTTACCTGAACTCACAGAGGAGCACAGAAGGGAAAGTGTGAGATACAGCAGTGTCTGTAAGGGTCCAGGATCCGGATGCATAGCGCCAGATTATGGCCGCAGAAGGACAGGTTTCCAGAGCAAAATCCAGGCCTTGGCTCACTGAAACACATTCAAAGAAAAGAAAATCTAAACCACAAAAAGAGTTGGCCTCATTGATCCGAATTGTCAATAGGGTTGTGAGCATGATTCATTTCTTCCCAACTGACAAACTAATCCCTAGGCTCTAAATTATAATTAGAAGGTTTGCTCATTCTTCCAAAGTGTTGGGAGACCTTTTATTATGCAGAATCCATCATTGCAAATGAATACATTCACAGCCTGTAGTGAGTTTGTTTTATGTCTCACAAGCATCTACAACTCAACACAATCAAAATGCATGCTTCCTCTACTGTCCTTTAAAGCAGAAATAACAGAAACAATAGCAAACATTTATATAGTGCTAAGTATGTGTCAGACACCATGTCAGTGCTTTTTGCTATATTAACTTCATCTTCACAACCACCCTAATGAGATTGGAACTAGTGCTTTTCTTCCCTTTTCTCACATGGGGACTCGGGCTCCTGGATTGTTCCAATTGAACACCAAGTGCAGGCCTTGGGGATGCAGCTTATTTAGCAAATGTGCAGAATGTCCAGGGACCACTGTGGTGAGAGCGGATGAGCCAGGAAAAGAGCACAGAGCAAAGCTGGTCTAGATCCCATCCAGCTTTGAAAGCAATGGTACAGATTTTGGAATTGAGTGCAAAAGGAGGAAGGGATTAAGAAGTATAAACTGCTCGTTCTAAAAACAGCTCTGAGGATGTAATGTACAGCAACATACATTACATATATTATAGGAAAATATAGTAAAAAGATAGTGTAAATAACTATATGCTGTCAGATGGGTACTAGACTTAATAGGGTAATCACTTTGTAAGGTGTTTGTGTCTAATCACTATGCTGTATACCTAAAACAAATATAATATTGCATGTCAACTCTAATTAAAAAATAAATTTTAAAATGACTTTGGAATTTATTCCCAATGTGATGGCAAGCCCTTAGAGGACTCAGAGAAGGGGAACAATGGGCTCTCATTTAAACTTTAAACAAATCACTGGCTGGTAGGGATGAGACTGAAGTGGGCAGAAATGGAAGAGGGTGGCCAAGTAGAGTAAGGTAATCATGCAGGAGAGAGATAAGAACGTGGTGGGTAGAACAGTGAGTCAGCTGTAGAGGTGGTGAAAAGTAAGTGGATTTAACATCCTAAAGATGGAACCAACAGAATTTGCTGAAGGCTGGGATATAGAGTGTAAGATAAAGAGATGTGCCAAGAATAACTTAGTTGTGGTTTAACAGAATAAATAATAGCTGTCTGTTTACTGAAATGGAGAAGACTGGAGAGAGGGAGATGACAAAGAAGGGTACGGTCAACAGTGCTGTTTTAGCCAATTGGGCATCTCAATACTACTGCCAATCGACAATCACATGTAGGAGTCTGGAGCCGTGGAGTACGTCAGAGCTGGAAATGTAGATGCTAGACCTGTAAAAACCATGGCACTGCATGAGCTCTCTCAAAGGAAAATGAGGGAGGAGGTGACGAGGTAGGAGCCTTGGGACATTCCAACCGCTGAGACTGACGAGGGGAAAGGAAGGAGCAATGGGGATTGAAGAGAAGTCATCAATGAATCTGGGAGAAACCGAGGATAATATTATATCCCGGGAGAAAAATTATTTCTAGAAGAGCCATCAACTCTCTCAAACACTGCTGAGAAGTAGAGTAAGATGAGACACCACCAGAAAGGCCTCATGGAAATACTGGTGATACTGACAAGAGTAGTTTCAATCAAGAAGGGACTAGAGACTGATGGTGGGTCCACAACAGAATGGGAAGGGAGGAAACGAAGAAAGCAGCACAGAAGACTCCTTAAGAGCTTTGCTATAAACAGGCAGCAGAATAATAGGGAGAACTGATGGAGATGAACGGCAGTCAAGGGAAGGTTTGTGTTTGTGGTGGTTCTCGAATATACAGAGAGTACAGCAATTTAGCAAAGCTAAAAATGCCTACTTCTCTATGCCAGGTATTCTAAAATCTACAAGTAGCAATTTCAACTTTATCCCAATCACGGACGATCAGTTCATGGGCTGCCTTTCCAATTTTTTCTTGCCGACCTCCTTTTTACAAACGGGAGAGGATATTTTGGTACTGCTCAAAAGGGGCCGTCTGTATGAAAACATTTTTGGTTTATTTGAATTCTCACTTGGTTCAAGGGTAAGAACTGACACACCACTGCTCAGCAGTCAAGGCAAAGTAAACATTCAAATAACTTGTTAACAGGAGCCACTTTCCTGAGAGAATGAGGACAAGGAGGAGTGTTTCTTCCTTTTGCCAAATCTTTCCTCAATGATTTATTTATTGAAAAGTAGTGAAAAAATTCCTGAGTCAACTTTAACCCCAGCACATGATCTACTGGGTTACTTTACAGCTGTCCTTTAAAAGTTCACAGCTCATTATTGCTGCCTAAATGTTAGCACACAGGAATATCCTTTAGTGACTCTATCTTTCTATTAAGTTACTCATAACATGCTGCTTTTTTTATTTTTCTATAACAATTGATGTGTATTAGTTTCAGGTGAACAACATAGTAATTAGATATTATATAACTAAGTGATCATCTGACACCATACATAGCTATCACAACATTGACTATAGTCTCTATGCTGTACTTTCACATCCCCATGACTATGCCGTAACGATCAATTTGTACTTCTTAATCCCTTCACCTTTCTCACCCATTCCCCCAGCCCCCTGCCATCAGGCAACTGTCAAAATGTTCTCTATATCTCCAAGTCTGTTTCTGTTCTGCTTGTTGGTTTATTTTATTGCATAGATTCCACATATAAGTAAAATCACCCGGCATTTGTCTTTCTGTCTTATTTTACTCAGCATAATACCCTCTATGTCCATCCATGTTGTTGCAGAGACGAGATTTCATTCTTTTCTATGGCTGAGATATATTCCATTGTATAAATTCACCACTTAGTTATCCATTCATCTCTCAATGGTCACTTAGGTTGCTTCTATATCTTAACTACTGTAAATAATGCTACAATAAATATATGGTACATTTGTCTTTTCGTTTTAATGTTGTGATAGCTATGGATGGTGTCAGATGGGTACTAGATTTATCAGGGTGATCACTTAGTAAGTTATATAGTATCTAATTACTATGTTGGGTTTCTTCATATAAATACCCAGAAGTGAAATTACTGGGTCCTTTATCTAGTGTTACAGCCTTTGTTTTAAAGTCTATTTTGTTTCATTTAAGTATTACTTCCCCAGCTTTTTTTTCCCCCATTTTTGTGAAATATCTTTTTCCATCCCTTTACTTTCAGCTGTGTGTCTTTCGATCTGAAGTGAGTCTTTTGTAGATAACATATGTAAGGGTCTTGTTATCTATTCAGCTGCCATATGTCTTGTGAATGGAGCATTTAATCCATTTGCACTTAAAGTAATTGTTGATATGTATTTATTGCTATTCTATTATTCATATTTTTAATCTTTTTCTTCTTAAAAAAAGGACCTTTTAACATTTCTTGTAATGCTGTTTTGCGGTGATGAACTCCTTTAGCTTGTCTTGTCTGAGAAGTTCTTTATCTGACCTTCAATTCTAAATGATAGCTTTGCTGAATAGTAATCTTGGCTGTAGTTCCTTGCTTTTCATAATTTTGAATATTTTGTACCAATCTCTTCTGGCCTGCAAAGATTCTGTTGAAAAGTCAGCTGAGTCTTATAAGAGGTCCCCTGTAGGTAATTGGCCTTTCTCTTGCTGCTTTTAAGATTCTCTTTTTGCCTTTAACCTTTTGCATATCAATTATGATGTGTCTTGGTGTGGGCTCTTTGCGTTCATTTTGCTTGGGACTCTTTGTACTTCCTGGACTTGTATGTCCTTTTCTTCACCAGGTTAGGGAAGTTTTACATCATTATTTTTTCAAATAGGTTTTCAATTCCTTGCTCTCTCTCTTCTCCTTCCAGCACCTCCATGATGCGAATGTTGGTATGCTTAAAGTTGTCCCAGAGGGTCTTTAAACTATCTTATTTTTTTATTTTTGTTTGTTCTGATTGGGTGTTTTCTGCTTCCTTACCTTCCAATAACTGTTTTGATCCTCTGCTTCATGTACTCTACTGTTAATTCCCTGTAATGCATTCTTCACTTCTAGCTGGTTCTTTCTTATGTTTTATAACTCTTTTGCGTTTCCTATCTCTTTGTTATAGCTCTGAGACCACGGAGCATCCTTATAACCAGTGTTTTGAACTCTTCAGCTTGTAGATTATCTCCATTTTGTTTAGTCCTTTTTCTGAAGTTTTTTTCTGTTCATTGGGGCATTTCTTTGTGTTCTCATTTTGGCTGTTTCCCTATGTTTGTTTCTATATATTAGGTAGAGCTGCTACATCTCTACCTCAGTCTTATGGAATGGTCTTATGTAGTAGGTGTCCTATAGGGCTCAGTGGTGCAGCCTCCCCAGCTACCTAATCTGGACATTCCAAGTGCACCCAGTTTGGGCTGTGTGCACCTTCCTACTGTAGTTGAGCCTTGATTGCCATTGGCATGTCAATGGGAGGCATTTAGCCCTGGGCTGATGGGCTGAGAGGACTTGCTGTGAACCAAAAGAAGAGCTGTTATGCATGGGCCAACCCCACAGAGCAGGAGTTACTTCAGTGGGTCCTCTGGTTGGGTGGTGCTCCAATGTGGTCTGAAGCTGGGGTCTCCTGGAAGTGGCCACTTAGCACGAGCTACAAAGCAATCTGCAGATGGCTGCTACTTGTGCTAGGCTTGGAGGTGCCCAGGGGAGGCCAAGCTGTGAACCCAGGCCAACTACAACTAGTGCTGGGACTGGAGCCACTTAGCAAGAGGTATAGGGCACACCAAGGCCAGACACTGCTTATCTGGGGTTTGTGAACCTTTGAGAGATTTTAGGAAAGCATGAGCCAAGACAGGCTGTTTGTATGGAAAAGCCAAAAGTTGGATGGGTTTGGGTCTCCAGGAATCACCAGGGCAGAGTGAACCATGTTAACCAGATTGATAGAGAATCAGATATGGTGCCTGCCTGCTGGCTCTGTTGGGGGAGGGCTCGGCAAAGTAACAACAGCCTTGGCCAGCACTTGTCTGAGAAGAAGCTAGCCCTTCAGCCCTCACCAGAAGCCAGATAACTCAGTTCCTCCCCATATGTCCCTGATGCACCTTTCGAGCTGCTATTCCATGCTGGAGCTCAGAGCAAGTGAGTCTAAGTCCATGCATGGGCTCTTTAAGAGGTACACTTGGGACCCCAGAAGTACTCTATCTCACTCAGCCATAATCCCTGCTGGTCTTCAAAGCCAGAGTTAGGGGAACTTCCCTTCCCGACACTGGAACCCTAGGCGGGGGCCCCGGTGTGGGGCTGAGACCACTGCCCTCAGGAGGACTTCCACAGTCAATATATCCCTTCCAATTTTTAACCACCACACGTGGGTTTGGGACCAGCCTGTTCACATCTCTGCCCCTCCAACTAGTTCTGATGTGGCCTCTTCTTTATATCTTTAGTTGATGGGTTTCAGGTGAACAGATTCAGCTAGATTTCAGGTGGTTCTCAATGATGATTGTTCTGTAATTTTGATGTGGTTGTGATAGATTCCAAGTATCACATTTACCCATCTGTCATCTTAACCAGAACTGTAATACGCTATGCACTGATTTTGGAAGTTGGAAAGAACTTATGACCATAACAATCACTTACTAAATATTTGTTAACTTGGTTTATGTTTATGAATGGCAAACTTGCTCAGTTTGTTAAAGAATTATGATAATGAGAGTAAGGCCCTGAGTTCTATTGCTATATGGGTCAGGTAGTTTGAAAATACATTCAACAGCCACCAATAGCAACCTAGGTCCAACCTCCCAAATAAATACTGCTGACCACAAGGAGGATTAGATGACATATAAAGCAGGGTATATCCATTAGCACTACTGGAAAATTGCTCAATGCTATGTCATTTTTAAAAGTATTCTTTGTCAAAAAAGGAGACTCGATATTAGTATAAATGCTATTTGACTAGCAAGTTATTGTAAAACATATATATAAAACACTTATATGTAATATATAACTACATAAAATGTACATATTTTATATATTTATAATTTATACATAAGTATATATGTCCTGCGTTGCCCTACTAAATGAACAATTTGTTTGACCAGTTTACCACAGCTGAGCAAGGTTCCTGCCATTTCCATAGATCTGTGGCTTTAACATGCATGTCACCTTTCTTACCCATAAAAATTTACCTTAGCGAGGGAAACAACAATCCTAATTTCCTCTGCATAAAAGCTTCCCATCCTTCTCTTGGTCTCTTTTCTGATTAGGAAGCAGCCATGGTAAGTGCACCTCAGTCCACTCCTCATCACTTCAGCACATAACGTGCTGTTTGACCTCTGTTCTAGTGCATTTAACATTCAAATATTCTCATGCACAAATTAAAAACAGAATTCTGATTTCAATCATACCAGATGGACTAGAATTCTGATTTAATCACACTTTCATTGTTTTAGACTTCAGTGTTTTTCCCACTTAGAATTTTTTTTTAAGCACCCAATGTGGTTAACATAATGCCAGTTACATAACACAATGTTCAAACAAAATATTCAAGTTTTTTTCACATATTCTATAATGAATATGTTACTTTTACAAGCAAAAAGTTGTTAACATGTTTCTACAAATACTCATTGACAAAAAATCACATTCAGCATAGAAAATGTGGACTACATAAATATACAAAAAAATTAAACATGACATTTCCATCAACTAAAGATAACACATCAACATTTTGTTGCTTTTCCTTCTAATCCTTTCCATATGTGTATATTTACATAACTGAGATCATAACATATATACAAGTTTTAAATCCTGTCTTATTCATTTATCTAATGATGATTTTTACTTATTAAAATTATTCTTAAACTTAATTCGTAATAGCTATAGATACTTTATTGAATGCACTTTAATTTACTTAGCTATTCCCTTTTGGACAGTTAGCCTACATTTTTTAATATATCTGTATATATATTTTTTGCTAATACAGATAATGTCACTATGGATATCTTTGTCCATAAATCTTTAACCAGCATAATTATGTCCTTAGAATAGATTTTTTTAAGTGGCATTACTGGGTCAAGGAGTACAAACATTTTTAAGACTTTTTATATACAGTCAAACTGTTTCCCAAAAAGAAAAAGACAGCAACGATGTACAACCCTATCCCCAACAACCACCATCAACACAGTGTGAAGGGACTCCCACTCACTGGTGTCATATAGTTTAGATCCCTACACTGTGCTAAGCAAAGAGCAAATATAAAATATGAGTTTGAGCAATTAATTAAAATATTTGATTGGTCATAAAGCAACATTCACTGTCTAATCTAGCGAGGCTTTTTCTAACAATAGGCTAAGTTTACATAAAAGTAATGCAAAGCTCTGGCCAGGTAAGCTCAGTGGTTGGAGCACAGTCCCAATATGCCACGGCTGGGGGATTCAGTCCCCAGTTGGGGCACATACAAGAATCAACCAATGAATGCATGGACAGGTGGAACAGCAAGTCAATGTATATGTGTGTGTCTCTCTCCTCTTCTTCCCTAAAATCAATAAATAAACTTTAAAAATATAAAACAGTAATGCACAAAGAATCAGCACTGTCCAGGCCACATTTATCAAACCTTGTCAATCTGGACATTCAATTACAAAAAAATATCATGGATAACAAAAATCTCTGCTTTTTACCCCAAACTTATTTTAAAATAGGATAGGGGATCACTGTTATACTGTGTGATTTTAATTTATAACATGTATTTCTCTAAAAAAAATTTTGTATGCAAAAACTGCTGACACTTTGGGCAATCTTTGCTAGCATTCAAAATAGTAAATAGTCATTCATTTCAAAACTTTATTCTCCCTTCAGTAACGCCTTTGTCCATGAAGCACATATACTAGTATACCTCCACTTCCCTAAAACTAGTGGAGGTAGTAAAATAACTCATGGGGTTGGATTTAAATTGGTTCAATCTTGCCTTTCTGTTGCACTTTGGCAAAGACCTGATCAATTCCCCATGTGAAAACAGAACTGTTAAAACTTATCCAACTCACTGGTCTCAGAAGAAATGAACATGACCACAGGGAAGTTCTTCTACCTCCTTCATATCTGCAGAGGAAGTTAATAGCCAACATAATTCTATTACTTTCACTGCAGTTCTTTTGTTTATGTTTTTATTGGTTTTAGAAAGAAAGGACAGGAGAGGGAGAGAGAGAAACATCGATGAGAGAGAACCATCCACTGGCTGCCTCCTGCATGCCCCCTACTGGGGAGTCAAGCCCGCAACCCAGGCATGTATCCTGAAGGGGAATCTCTCAGGGCACAGATGACGCTCAACCAATTAAGCCACACTGGCCAGGGCTCACTGCAGTCCTGAGTAGCTGATGTAAGCGTCTGAGAAGATGCTAGTGGTCACTTTGCTCTGAAGAAAGAATCTGGTAGTAGAGTCTCTCCAGAAAAAAAGAGTAGGGTACCAAGAAATCAAAACAAAATAAAACAGCTAAGGGTAGTGCCCCATAAACCTACAGATCAGGGGACAACTCTCTCTGCATGCTGGAAAACATTTCTGGAGAGCTCCCCACCTTCAGATGCCCTAAGTACTGCTCCTTGAGCGCTGGCCCAAAGTTTCTCAAGAATAGCGGGCATTTCCTGAATTACAGGCCTTTAAGTCTCCCCTTCACATCAACACAGAAGGCAATTTGTCTTATACAACAAACTATACTTCTATGCCATCCCAGGCTCTGAGGCATTTCTGTTGGCAAAGGGAAGCTAAAGGTAATAAGAAAGGAAATACTTCCCTAACATTTACTTAACTTATTGTTCAGTGGTGAACTTAATGCTTTTATAACCCCTCTTCAACATGCTGCCAGAATAATCCTCTGGGAAAAGTCTTTCCTGAATTTCTAGATTTGATTCCTTTGTTTTTGAAGCAATGCCTTGGCTTTCCTAGGGACGATCAAAGCTGTCTCTGAATTTTCCGCTCCCTCTACTCATATCAAACTTTCTTAGTTTTCTTTCGGGCTTAGGAACAGCTGTGATTAACTTGTGGACAATAACTTGGATTTGGGATTGGGAATGTTCTTCAAAACAGAAACTTCTTTAAGTTCGTTTCCTTTCATAAAGGCATCCCATTCTGTATAAAACAGTAATTTCCTTCTTTAAAAGAACGGATCCTTATTTTCAGATCGTATTTCAAATCATGCTACTTCTTAACTGTTGAGAAAATGTGAGTTTTCTGTACTAACTACAAAAGAAAACAGAAAACATGTCTACTTAAAATTTTTCATTAAGTACTGATTAATTCAGCACAAGTTCAATTAAGGAAATCAAACATGCCATACATTTCTTAACCACTGAGCAACCTTGCTCTTAATCACATCCAACTTTACATCTCCCATCGACGTTTTCTTCATTCTGAATATTTGAACAATTTAGCAAGGAAGCTAATATTTCCTGCAGGCTTCTCCAAGAACCCCAATTTTCCCAGGAAATATTCACTCAATCAATTAATTCCATACACAGGCGATCAACTTTGGCCGAGAGCCTGTGAGGGGTACAGAGATAAGATGAAAAGTCGCAATTCCTGAACTCGAGGCTACTGTTGCCTTAATTGAGAAAAGAGGGAGAACATAATTAACTTTGGAATACAGAAAAGTGTCATACGTGCAATGAGAGGATAAAAACTATTGAAAGAGTTCAAAGCAGAAGAATTCATCTTTTGTTCCATACACTGTACCAGGTATGCGCCTACTATGTGTCAGGCACTGTGCTGTGCTGGGAACTCAGCCATGAACAAATCAGACGGGACCTCTGCCTCCTTGAGGACTAGTCGTTTATATGGCTTCTCTGGGCAATGATACGCCCACCAGTTTACATGACACCATGGTACGTGGTCAGAAGCTACAAGAAGAATTTGACTGCTATGTGTGGATGAACCCAAAACACGGTGCTTTGTGCTTAGGTGCCAAGTGAGAGGGCACAGTGAGCATGTTCTCTCATGTCCCATGTGATATGAGTGTGAACATTTCCACCAGCTGGGAAACACTCCCAATGTTCAGCCTTTATTTTGCCATAAAGGTATTTTTCTGTACTGTAACTTTGTGGGGGTTTTTGTTTGTTTTTTAATATGTTTTTATTGATTTTTTTTTTTTTTTTAGAAAGAGAGGAAGGGAGAGGGACAGATAGAAACATTGATGAGAAAGAAAACATCGATCCGCTGCCTCCTGCAGGCATGTGCCCTGACTGGAATCAAACTGGTGACCTCTTGGTTCATGGGTCAATGCTCAACCACTGAGCCACACTGGCTGGGCCGTACCTTTGTTTTTAGGGGCATGTGCATGCGCAGAAACGATGTGCCTCAAAAGGACTTCCTGTCTACAAGGCAGGAAGACTTCCTGTCGCTCCACCCCCTGGGAAGGACTTCCTCACCAGCCCTCCTTCACCAGTCATCACCCTCAAGTCTCCTTTCTCCTTTCTGAGCACAGTAAATTCACTGCAATGTATTTAGAACAAACTGTATTTATTTACTCTCAACATACTGGTTACCACTTACACAAAATTGGTTTCATTGCTTAGTTGATGTCTTTTTCTACCTGTGAAACTGCTTCATGTTCTTGGGTTGGAGCGGACCACATCATGACTTTTCCATCAAAATCAAAGGAAATGGTTTTGCTAAGAGGCAATGCTTTTAGGAAATAAAGGTGTTCGGGATTTAAAGTAGTTACCTGCGGGAGGGATAGGGGAGCAGCAGAATAAGGCTAGTACAGATGCTATAGGGAAAACAGAAGGGTTACTTGACCTCAGCTGAGAGGGCTGAAGACTTCTCAGAGGAAGCAGCAGGGAGGTGAATCAATGGATAAGGTTAGGGCAGGGCAGAGGGAATGAGAAGCAAGCGGAGGGGAGTACTCCAAGCAGAAGGAATCGTGTGTGTGCAGAATTAGAGGGAGAAGCAGGGACATGTGGGCTGGAAAGAGGAGTAAGAACAGGAGGATAGTTAAGTAGTGAGAGTTAAGGTCACAGAGGTGAGTGAAAGCTTGAGTATAAATAAAACATTATAAATTAGGTTAAGAGGGTTGGGTTTTATCCTCAGGGGAGTACTGACGGCTTCTAGGCAGGCAAGGGACAAGATCGGACCTGTGTCTTTCCACAGTCGTTTACGCGGCAATGTGAAGAGTGGCGAAGAGGGGAAGAGAGGGTCAAAGGCTGTGGGGAAAGAGGATAGAGACCTGTGCTAGAGAATTATCAGGGGATACATTGAAAACATTAAAAATTATTTTTTAAGACATGGATATATTTAAAGATATTTAAGAGGTAGAAATGACAGAACTTGGATAGTGAATGAGTTGGACTGGGACAGAATATAATCTCTTACCCATCTTTGGAATCCATTATCTGCCCACTTCTCTGTTTCCCCAGTGCTTCTGTCATAAATAAAGGAGGTAAGGCTGCTGTCCAGATTTGTGACTTGTACAAGCAAGGAAGTGACATTTCCTACGACAGGAAATACATGAGGAGCAGCAGGGTTTTCCGTGGTTAGCTGTTGCTGGGTTTTTGCTGTAGTTGTTTGGTTTGTTTTTTAATCCTCACCCGAGGATACTTTTTCCATTGATTTTAGAGAGTGAAGGAGAGGGAGGAGGGAAGAAAGAAAGAATCATCGAAGTGAGAGAGACATGGATGGGTTGCCTCCCCACATGTGCCCCAACGGGGGCTGGGATAGAACCTGCAATTGAGGTACATGTCCTTAACCGGGAATCGAACCCTCGACCCTTCCACCCACGGGCCAATACTCTAACCAGTAAGCAAACTGGCCAGCGCTGCTGTTGCTGTTTTGAGGGTGGCAAGGGATGGAGGGAGCGTATCCTAAGGTGTGGAGCTAATGAGCAGGGGTGGACATAAGTGGAACTCGAAGTAAGACCTCTAGTAGGCAAGCAGCAAGAAGGCCGGATTGCTTGAGACTTGGGAGGCAACAGCAGAACTGACTCACTATTGAGAAGGGGGCCTCAGGCTGAACCCTAAAAACACCACATTTGAAGGGGTAGCCATTCCTCCTTCAAAATCATTCACATTATCAATACTACTAAAATATAAAAAGAACCGTTTAAACACAAAGAGAAAAGACAGAAATTGATATTCCGGGGATGGAATCGAACAGATTTGTTTTAAATGAGTTGCAGAATGTCGCTGCGTTTCACACACATCTATCTTTCAACTGCCGTTTAGGGCAATCAGACACATTCCTCAACTGCTGACTCCTTCGTGATCACGGAGCCTTTGATCAGTGACAGTCTTCATGCTGTCCACATGGGGTCCTGAAAAATGAGAGGAGCAGCTGGCATCCATCCTTCAGTGATTTTACCAAAATGGGCAGGGACAGGAGGAGGGTGAACGGAGAGGCAAAGAAAGTGCTACCATAAATCTAGTTGCAACAAATACCCCATCCAAAGTTAGCATATTAATCTTGGGGTTCTTCCCAGTTCTTTCAGCAACTGAAGAACCCCTTCAAGCAGCCATGTGCAACTGACAGCTCAGAGGCCGTCAGAGGTACATACAGAAGTCGGGCTGCAGGACACCAAACCCCCAGGCCCAGGTCAGTAACCTGCGGGGCTCTCTTCTTACAGAATTCAGAGCCCTCAGGATGAAATGCAGCTCTCCACAGTACCCACGTTTTGAGCACTTAATGATGGTGCAATCATTCAGATCAACTTAAAGAACGTTGACACCTACAGGTTTCACAGCCCTCCCCCACTCCTGGAGTCTCAATCGGGTCAGTCAAGCATACAAACCGATCCTGCTGCCGGGAAAGCGCTTCCCTTCACTGCGGAGCGTCAAACGTAGAGAGGAAAATGGAAGTGACTGGGAGTTACGGCACCAAAAAGGCCAAATGAGCAGAGAAATAATCAACTCCACATGAGCCACTTCAGCCCCAACACAATGAAGGGCCTAGGACTAACCCCAGGAAAGGTCACTGAGATCAAAGGTCACAAGCAGAAAAAGGCAACAGGGAAGGGCTGCTAGCTGCAATAGGAGTCAATGTGGTCCCAATTATACACCGAAGAGAGGGTCTGGGCACGGGCAGAGTTAGGGCGAGTCACAGCATTTGTATGTTTCACAAAAAAGTCAAGTGTTCCTGTTCCACTCTCTTTCAAGGAGGTATTTCCTCCTGCTTCCAGAGCACAGGAAACCAAGAACTGTGGAGATAAGATAATTCTGGAATCCACAGTGAGTCGTACAGGAGCCTTACAAATATTTCAAAGCACAGCTACACACAAACGGTGAAATTCTAAAAAGTGATTTGGGAGCAATTATTAAAAAGACAAAATACAGCAAGTTGCAAGGGGATTACTTTGCAAGCATCACAGAGTCAACACTTGCCACAAATCCAACACTCAGCAGATTTTCCAGTTTGTCATTGGAATTGGTTTCCTGGGAAAAAAACAAGCGTTATGGTAACCACAAAACAAATGCTAAAAGCAAAATTTTTACGTTTGCTAAGAACTAGCTAAACCTGAATAGACATCTAAAGAGCCAGGCAGACATTTGGCTCAACTTCTCTGATGGAGAATGAAAAGAAGGAATATGAAGACATGTGAAAAAGAGCTCCAGATAAGTGTCAGGTTATAAAATTAATACAGTGCTTTGCTTGGACCTCACCAAATGAAACACATTTTCCCCTGGCAGTTACGAAAGACTCGCCCTCAAGGCGTTTGGTTTTAATAACAAGGAAATAAAACCTCAAGGAGAAGCTCATTTCCATGAAGTATATTCTAATATACACAGTCAAATGTTTAGGAAAAAGCAAAGTGAGAAAAACTCGAAACTTGAGAAGACAATCTCTGCTGCCGATAAACTTGAGTCCATGATGGCTGAGCAGTGGACCCGTCACAACTGTTAGGTTACATGCTGAGATACAAGGTCCCTAGAGACCTGAAGCCTGGTGATACTGGATTCCCAGCTTCTTCCATCTTTAAACCTGGCTGCATAAAAATAACGGAAAGCGTCTAGATTTCACAGGAGGCCCTGCTCTGCTCAAACTGGTGATGGGTATTAATTAGGTCAGACACACCTTCTTCGCGGCTGCTGGAGCACCATGAAGAGCGGCCCTGCATGGATAATGGGACGCCACGCCCGTTTATGAGCTGACATACAAATCAACCACAGATTACTAGACAGTCAGTACATAAGCCCCACAAATGGATTCATAAGTCTAAAGGTAAGTAAAAACACACACTGGCCTGAAGAAAATTTGCATCCCAGAAAACTTTGATAGGAAGTTAAAATCAAAGAAATGATCAAGGTACAATGTCCTGATGAACTAGGAAGTAGAAAAACAGATCAATTAAGATCACAGAATCTCTCTAAACAGCACAATACAGCATGAAGTTTTAGTCCAACTGGGGGAGCCTGAGAAATAGTGTCAGCCTTAGTTCTAGCCTGTCTCCCAGAAATGAAGCAAAGCTTGCTGGAATAGCTCTGCTGGATGGCACATTGCCGCGTTGTGACATTACACCGGACCACAGTAAACAAGATGGCCGAAAAGAAGAATTCAACACTCATCCAGGAGATGCACAGGTATATACACCACACATACATACACCATGGGGAAAAACATAGCAGCAGAGAGAACCCACCTAGAAGAGGTGCATTATTCCACGGATGCTCCTCTGTGTAAAACTTTTCTGAAAATCCTTTGTTAATTATTTTCAGTGTCAAGGTATAAACCAGGCATAAGAGCCATTCTCATTATGTGATGGTAACACCTGGGTTTTAACCCCATATAGTTAGTCTTAACTCCAACATTATCACCCGATATATTCACTAATGGCTATTTCCAAAAACAAACAAACAAACAAACAAATCAAGACCACCAAGAGAAAAGTTTGAAGTGCCATAAAGTAATCTCAAAAGAACTCCAAATTTCTAGGCACAATAACAGCAATGTGAGATTAACCGTACAGCTTCCAAGGTGACAGACTTCCTGAAAGATACAATTCTCACTTAGATATATGTCCTTATATATTTCTTAAATTATTCACATTGCACTATACTCATGTTTCCTGTGTACATAACACTAGCCATACCTTAGTCTATAGAATCCATTTCCATATGCTAATACATCCCTACATCCTAGTGGCCAGACTCTTCTCTTAAGACTTGTCAGCATTGGCTTCCATTCACAACAGGAGGGGTTGTTTTGGTGGTGTTGTTTTTTTTTTTTTCCGGTGAGATTGAGAAGAGAGTTTTAACTTTATTCTTTACATAATGTCATAAAATTTGGGTCTTAGACTTATAAGAATGCCATGGGTTGGATCCTTTGCTTAATTTTGTAACATCTCTTTTTTCAACTCATTTTCTGAGATAGATGATGAGCAGAGTTGGAATCTGCAGCGTACTAATACAAAAAGCAGTGTCTCATGCACTTATCCAACAAAAACGCATTGAGTGGAGACAAAGTAAAATATGAAAATAGAGACTTTGATTTCATTTCTGAAATCTCTGACATCTTTAACTCTTGGAGTATCTACATCTATATCGATAGCGATATAGAAAGATACATATATTTGAATTTCAAACTTTTTTGAGATTTAAAAATGTTTCAAACAGTGACAGGAGTCCCAATTTTTAAAAATATTATTGTAAAATATATATTTAATAATTAAATATTTTTAAAATATTTTTTAAAATTTATAGTTGGTGGTCTAAAGTTTTTTGTTTTGATAGTCTAAATTAATATAGTTCCTTTTCCTGGAGAATGTCATGTAGAACATTTGCTAATTTAGTATGGCTTACATTCTGCCTACAAGGGGGGGAAAATGCTACAGTTTTTTTCAACTTTAGAATTCCTTAACAAACATTTTACAAGTGCTATGCTTAAATGAAAACACACACACACACACACACACACACACACACACACACACACACTTAAAAGTACACATCTCTTATCCTAGTTTTGCCTCATCTTCGGCAAACTCCAAAAAAAGGCTGCACTCATGAAAGAGGAAAGGGGGAAGGACCCAGCAAAGGTAACCAAAATCAACAAAATTCCAGCTCTAGAAATTAAATCAAAAGCAACTAGTTCAGCACTTCAGTTTGCAAGCAATAAAAAAGTGTTCATAAAAAAAAAAAAAAAGCACCCTAGCTGGGTTGCTCAGTAGTTAGAGCACCGGCCTGCAGACTGAAGGGCCTCAGATTTGATTCCAGTCTACAATCATAGAACCAATAGTGGGTAAATGGAAATCTCTACTTTTAGGATTATTATAAGAAATTGTAGCTAAAACTTCAAACACTTATGACAGCATTTCAGACTAAAATGTCAGGGTTTGTTTTTGTTTTTTTTTATAAGGGGCTCATATCCAAAATTTATTATAAAGAACTTATAAAACTCAACACCAAAAACAACAACCCAATTAAAAATTGGGCAAAGGACCTGAATGAAGACTTCTCCAAAGAGGGCATACAGATGGCCATAGACATATAAAAAGGTGCTCAATGTCACCAATGATCAGAGCAATGCAAATTAAAACCACAATCAGATATCACCTCACACTTGTTAGAATGGCTATCATCAATAAATCAACAAACAAGTGTTGGTGAGGATGTGGAGCAAAGGGAACCCTGTGCACTGCTGGTGGGAAAGCAGATTGGTGCAGCCACTGTGGAAAGCAGTATGGAGTTACCTCAAAAAATTAAAAATGGCACTGCCTTATGACCCAGCAATTCCACTTCTGGGAATATATCTGAAGAAAACTGAAACACTAATTCAAAAGAATATAAGCACCCTAATAGATTATTTGGAAATAGCCCAAATGCCCATCAGATGATGAATAGATTAAAAAAAAAAAAAAAAAAAAAGCTGTGGTACATTTACACAATGGAATACTACTCAGCCATAAAAAAGAAGGAAATGTTACCCTTTGAGACAGCATGGATGGACCTGGAGAGTATTATGCTAAATGAAATAAGCCAGTCAGGGAAAGACAAGTACCATATGATTTCACCTACAGGTGGAATCTACTGAACAAAATAAACTAACAAACAAAACAGAAACGGACTCATAGATACAGAGAACAAACTGACAGCTGTCAGAGGGGAGGAAGATGGGGGTCTGGGTAAGAAGGGTGATGGGATTAAGCGCCCAGCACTCACCCACATAAAAATTCATAGACAACAGTATGGTGATCACCAGAGGGGAAAGGGGGGTGAGAGGAGGTAGGAGAAGATAAAAGGGGATAAGATTTGACTTGGGATGGTGAACACACAATATACAGATGTATTATAGGACTGTACCCCTGAAACTACATAATTTTATTAACCAATGTTACCCCAACAAATTCAATTTTAAAAAAAGAAAAAGAAATATCAGGTTTTTTATTGTACATAATCATGTTTCCTGGTACATGACATGAACTTTCATGTAGTCAAAATCATGTAATAGCAAGCTGTGTTAAAACAAAATTCTACCACCCAATGCTATTATTGTGAAGATAACTCTTGAGGAGGGGTTTTAAATATCCATGAAGAGTATTGGTCAAATTAACTGGTAAATAGTTTTATAAATTTTCTTAAAATCACTAAATCATCTGTCCCACCTCTTGCCAACACTTTTTTTTTTTTAAGTCCTGAATTTGGTAAATAAATATCTAAGAAAAACCAAGCACATTTTTAAAGCAATCTGCCACAATGCTAATTTAATTTATACATACATGTGAGGTAAAGCAGTCATTCCCTGTCAATATCAGGCAATGTAAATGTGCTAATTACTTGGATAAATAACTAAGTTCATCTTTCTAATAAGGAGATATTAAAGCAAAATGTTATGCAAGTATTTAAATCAGAGCTGCCAGAGAAAGACAAGTGTTTCAGTCAGCAGGCCTCCACACAACAGAGTAATGCCACATCCCCAGTGGTAGCCGTGGGTCACCTGGGAATGACTGGGGGAGGCGGGACTCTACACGCAGCATGGAAACCCTGGCCAGATACTTCCAACGTTCAACTCCACCCTTGCCTCCTGCTTCCACTGAGGGAGAGTAATTGGTTGGCTTGGAAATATATATGTATTTATGCATCTTACCAAACATCTGTCCTATGAGATTAACTATTCAATAGCTACCAATTAATAAGTTTATGAGTGAAAGATTTTACATATATTGCTACCGATCCTCACAATCTTAAAGATAGATACTTTCCATTTTACTAATGAGGAAACGGAAATGCAGAAAGCTCCGATGGCCTCTCCAAGACTACACAGCTAGTAAATGACAGGGGTGAAATTTGAACACGCAGTAATCCCCGTTCTGCACATGGCTTTCTAAATGAAAGTCCTCTTCAGGGCTTTTACAGGTTTGTTCTTATGTCCATTGCCTTCATTGTGAATCCACAGCCACTTCTCATTCTGAAAAATTCTCAACCCTATCAGGTTTTTCTTTTTCTCTATTTCAGTCCACAGATGGAGTTTTAGAGGCACGAAAATCGTGGTTGTGTTTTTTTTAAACGTCATTGTTTCTGCACTGCTGAAACTCAAATTAGTGTCATCAGGCAGACAATGAAGACACGCCATGAAATTTCAGTGGCCAATCTGCATTTGTGTTTTGGGATCATATATGTGACATGTGAAGGTCTAATGATGCTACAGAATACTGTACAAAGAAAGTTTTGAAACAGGTAAAGAAAAAAGTAGGAGACATGAATTACTCTAGCTCCGTGGTTGGCAAGCTGTGGCTCGCGAGCCACATGCGGCTCTTTGGCCCCTTGAGTGTGGCTCTTCCACAAAATACCACAGTCTGGGTGAGTCTATTTTGAAGAAGTAGCATTAGAAGAAGTTTAAGTTTAAAAAATTTGGCTTTCAAAAGAAATTTCAATCGTTGTACTGTTGATATTTGGCTCTGTTGACTAATGAGTTTGCCGACCACTGCTCTAGCTCATGGCAGCACCATGTGCCAAATTTGAAAAGCATGTGACACAGCAGATGGTTACACAACATTAGGAACACATGTACTGCGAAGATCCCACAGTACTATGGTTCAGCGACAATTAGTAAAGATTAATACATACATTTCATTGCATGGTTTTAATTTTTCAGCATTATATATCTGGGTAGATTTCTAAAGGGATTGACCCACAAAATATTGGTCCAGTAGTTAAAAACAAGTTCATTATTAAAAAGGAAAAATGTTAATCATACTTAAAATTAAAAGACTCAAATCAAATAGGCAAGTGAAATATAAGCAAAGTATCTTTCTACTATTAAACTCAACATTTAAAATCTAAAAATTTTTTAAGATTATTAAGTCTGCATCTAGTTCATTTTGTATATAATTAAATGAGATTAGTAATAAAACTTATTTAATAGATATTAGGAATTTACAAGAAGTTTTCCCTTTGAAAAATTTAGCAAAGGGTTACAATGACAGTTATCCCTTGCTTTTAAGAACATATTAATAAGGTGAGTTAGAAAGTACATCTCTTATAAGTGAAATTTTATTTTCCTGGTATTAAACTGAAGTATGTTTATATTGAGTTTGGGGAGACAGAGAAAGGGGAAATCCCAGAGTAACAAAATTGAAATCTGGGGCAAGAAAGTTTAAGATAGTGTTTAGTTGTTTGGGGATCCAAGAGTTTATCCAAAAGTTCACCATTAGCTATTACATACAGCACTCAACCTAACTGCTGTCTTTACTAGGAGCCACATGCTGGCCAACCCAAGAGCAAAAACACATAATTCTAGCTTACTCCCACATTTATAGCTCCCTCAAAGTTTAATCCATACTCATTTTGATTCGACAGTCTCTAATTCAGCTATATCATATTTTGTCAATACCAGCCATCTTGTCGATAGCAGTAACAACGATAGGACAGCAGTTGCTCACCTTCAAGAAGCACCTACCAAATGCCAATCACTCTATTTGGGGGACTAAATGAGATGACCCACCAGCCCGATGAGTTACCATCCCCATTACACAGATGCAGAAACTAAGGCAAGAGGTTGTATCACTAGAATATGATGGAGTCTGAATTTGACCCCACGCATTCTAATTCCAGAGCTTACTCTCATCTAACTCCTTATGATACACTACCTAAAATTTCCCTGGTTAACAAAATTCTACTTATAGGAAACTAATTCATTCTTCATTCGATCTCTTCATTAATCAGGAAATCCCATGTGCTAAATTAGTTTCAAATGGGGGAGTGGTCTTCCAGTCCGATACTCATTTCTACTCATCAGTATATGAATAATGAAGAAGAAATGGCCTTCTTTCATTGGACGCAGTCCTATATGTAGGCTGATTGGAAGTGTTGCCAGGAACAGCTGGCATACTCCAGTCACACACTCAATAGCGCAGACGTGCCATTACAAAGATGCAAACCATTTTCATGTAGTTAGAAAGCACGGGGTTAAAAATGCCTTAAATTAAAGGCAAGGACTTCCAAAGGACTCAGAGAATGAAGAGAAAAATTATTTGTAGGATAAAAATTCTGCTATACTAAATACAGAACATCAAAGAAAACCAAGCTCAGAAATATATTAAAACATAAATCAAAATCTCTAACATTTCAAAATTTTAATCATGTAAAAGCTGCTGACAAAGAAATATTATTTAAAAACCACTTAATTATAACCTAAGAAAACAGCATACAAATGAATACATATTAGTCACTATAGATAAAACTACATTACAGACTTGGCTTATACTTGGCAATTAGAGATCTGAACACGTTTTCATTCTTGTCCAGTTTTTCTCCTTTCAGATAAAAAAAAGCCCAAAAACTTACTGACAAGGCTCATCAATCAGTAGGAGGGCCTGGTTCTGATATTATACGAGCTCTGTCAACCTTAATCAAATCGCCTGCCAGGTCGCAGATAAGTAATGATTTGCTTAGGCTCAGCGAGGCCAGAGTTTTCCTTCTGTAGTATATACATCTCCAGAGTGAAAATAAACAGCCTCACACCTCGTACTGGGAGCTGGACTCTGTTGCTATTACAACTCAGTCTTCACTCCAACAAAAAAGGAGGAGCAAAACGTGCCTTTAAGAATATCTGCTTTTCTTTCTTTCCTTCTCAATCCGGCCATCAAACTGGTCACGAAACCATTTTTAAACTTTCACTGAACAGTTAACAACAGTTTTAATCAACACTGAAACACAAATTAGCTATTATTAAATGCTTTAGAATTGGCATTTATTTTATCCAACATATACAGTGATACAAAACAAAAGAGAAAGAGCTAACAATTGATAAAATATTAAAAGAATCACTTAAGAGCATACCTCTCTCCTACTGGTTTTTCTGAAAAATAAAAAATAAAAATAAATAAATAAATAAAAAGAAAAGAATCACTTAAAACTGCAAATCTTGTATTCCTTTTCTAACACCTCTAGGAAATGAAAAACAGACTGTGTTTCAGCATCACCTGTCATGTTTGGGATACAGAGGTACCATGGAGCAACTGTTAAGACAAAGAGCGTATCAATGTCGATTTTATATTCATTCCACAACTAAAGACACAAATGGAAAATGAGATTTATTTCTAAAAAGCCATCTTTGCTGTTTTCCTTACTTTACATATAACTGGAAAGAAATTTCAAATTTCATTTCAGCTGAAATATACTATTCAAGAATTTCTAAGCATCCAAGTACCTGCTATAAAGAAAGGTTTAGAAAGGATTCCTGTAGAAAAACTAAGGAAATGACCTCTTTAGAGAGAAGAGAGTTAAAATACAAGACATCGAGGGCTCAATTTTACCTTAGGCAAAATTCACTTCAATATTGTCCATTAGGTCAATAGAATCCAGAATGCAGCTGTGGTTTACAAATGACAAAGACAAATATGCAATTTCGAAGCACAAATGTGCAATTATAACCTAAATTAAGTTTTAAAAAACTACCATTTCAAATAGCCTCCTTTTCCAATCATAGAGAGACTTTAAAAATGACCTACCTTTGAGCTGCATTAAAACTCTTGTATCTGATACCAATGCTCAATCATTTATTGGCCCATTTTCATGAAAATTTTACTATCTCATGCATTTATGGTAAATAGCAAAAAGAAAAACGTATATAAAACACTCTGCAACATACAATGGGCTCTACAAAAGTTATTTAAGAACTGCTCAATATCAGAAATGGAGAGAAGGAGGGAATTATTCTGTGTATGTGATAAACAGAACCATGAGACAGGAGGTGAAATTGGACTCATAACTGCTCTCCAAGAAACCAAGAGAGCACAGGGAATGTCACGGTCCCTCAGGCGCCCATCTGTGCATGCCACATAGACGAGGGCAGTGTACTCCTTTCCCAGGCCTCTAGGTACAATACCTGGTAAGTCTGAAGGGCACCCAAATAGGCATGGATTTGCAAAAACAATAAATATGTCCCTCCTTTGTTACCATATTATTTATTTACTAGAGGCCCGGTGCACGAATTCATGTACCAGTGGAGTCCCTTGGCCTGGCCGGCGGGATCAGGCCGAAACTGGCTCTTTGACATCGCCCAAGGGGTCCTGGATTGTGAGAGGGTGCAGGCCAGGCCGAGGGACCCCACCGGTGCATGACTGGAGCCAGGGAGGGACGTGGGAGGTTGGCCAGCTGGGGAGGGACCATGGGAGGGCTCCAGGGCATGTCCGGCCCGTCTCACTCAGTCCCAATCAGCCAGACCCCAGCAGCAAGCTAACCTACCGGTTGGAGCATCTGCCCCCTGGTGGTCAGTGCATGTCATAGCAACTGGTTGACCGGTCTACTGTCTGCCCCCTGGTGGTCAGTGCACGTCATAGCGAGCGGTTGATTGACCTTAGCATATCATTAGCATATTACCCTTTGATTTGTTGAATGGCTGACCCGACAACCGGACACAGGATACTAGGCTTTTATTCGATAGGATTAAACTGCCCAAGGATACCTGTAGCACAGTCACTCTGGGTACTGACACAAAAGATGTTAGTATTGTTTAGTGAATTAAAAAGAACTTTTACAAGTAAATGGGGACTTTGCCTACTAAATGTCACGTGAAAGGATGTTTTTCCACAGAAAAATTACATTTCAACACAAATGGGAGGAAAACCCTTACTTGCACAAGTAAAAAGATTCAAAAATCGGGGCCTCATTCTTGGCTGTTAAAGGCCTCAGGAGTTGGATGTGTGGTGCCTGTTAATTTGATTCCATGCTCAGCTGACATCTGTAACCACAACTAAGTATTGTGTACATGGTCTAACTAGCTAAGAAAACATGGATCTGATCAACCGTTCAAAGGCTTGTTTACAGATCTGATCATGTCCTTACTTTTCCCCTAATAATCTACCGATCTGGAAGAGAAATCCCAAAATAAGTAAACCACTGACAATTTTTCTTCAAAAGAATTTCTACTGTTGTTTGCATGTGGGGTGGGATGAAGCCTGGACTTACAGGGTTCACATTTAGAAACCCACTTTGGGAGTTAGCTATAAGACTCCTGCTAACAGTAGTAAAATGTATATAGTCAAATCCCTGAGCTAAAATTTACTTGATGCCACAAAGCACTGGTATCAAATGTCTGTACACACTGTATTGTATAATTAAAAATCCCACTGTGGCTGCTGTCATAGTAACAAATGTGAAATTATTTTAAGACCTAACCACTATGACAATAGCTCTTTTAACATGCATCCTCGAACACAAAAGAAATAACAAATAATGACAAGTGTGTTTGCTAGCTTAATAATAGGAGACCACAGTTAACAACCCATCTTATAATAACTCAAAATTGCCTTCAGTTAGCCATGAGATGAAAAAAACTTAATCTAAAATGCATGATAAAAACTCTATGAAAGACCTAGATAGGCTACAGTCAAAAATGAGAACTGCGATTTCTTTTAAAAGACAAATCCAACTGAAATACAAAATAACCTAAAACATGATGACTAGAGCTTAGAATTGGGAACTTTGGATAGAAGTTTGATCTGTTTTTGTTTTAATTTCAAAAAGGACTTGACCATAAAACAGAAAGTATGCCCAATTTTCAATAGGAAACAAAAACCGATGGAGAGATCGGAACTTCCTAATCAGATTATGACTTGACGATATGTTCTTAAACAGAAGTACATATTTAAAATTAGTTTTAAAATAATCCTCTTTACTGCAGAACAAAACCTGTAATTTCTTAATGGAAGAAACAATCAAACAACCTTGTTCAAGAAGGTGATCACAGTAAGATGAACCACTGAGCTAAATTAGGAGACAACATAATAGTAAGAATTTAGTGTGGTATAGTAATCTATTAAGAATTATAAAATACTAGAGGCCCGGTGCATGAAAATTCATGCACTGGGGGAGATCCTTCAGCCCAGCTTGCCCCCTCTCACAGCTGACGTGAGCCTCAGGCCTTTGTCCAAATGGACATCCGCCCTAATTAGCATATTACCCTTTTATTAGTATACATCTTCTCAGTATTTGGCAGTCCCAGGATCTGCTATACTGCTCAGATACTTAGACACCAAATTGAAATCCTGATATAGGAGTTGTCATTAAAACATGCTAACATCTAAAAATCTAATTTCATGACAAGGGTGAACAGTGATTTGATTGGTAATACGATGTTATTTTACTGGTGTTTATAAAAAGGAGTCAAGAGCACCTTTCCTACAAAACTGTACTGTCGCATTCATGGTTTCAGACATTCAGCCTCACATGGCCATCTTATAAGCCAAACTTCAAAATGTTTCCAATATGTTGCAAGCTATGTAATATCCAGGCAAATGATGAAGTTTAACTCCATTTTACAGATAAGGATTCTTCAGACCCATTCTTTACTCACAGCCAACAATCTGAGAGGAACCATTTAAATGACTGGAACAGAGGTACGTGCTAAACAGCACGCCCACCCCAGCTGAGACTGTTCTCTAATTCTTACTGCCTTATTCCCTGTGTTGTTATTTTGTTAGACGCCCGCCCTGAAGCCAAAACCATGAAAATAAGCCAAAATAAATGGGCAGGAAAAATGTCTTATCCCTAGGTTATGATGCTATTTTTCTTTTTATTGGAATAAAAGAAGCTGCCAAGTTCTGATGTCACTGCAGTAATTTTATGGCCTGATAAAAGCAGTATTTTATCCATTGAAACATTCGTCCCTGTTGCCAACTTTACCTCCAACCAGTGTGTAGGATTACTCGACTGAATAGATATCAAATTATAGTAAAATAGAGAATAATAATTACTTTTACTCCGATACCATAAAAAGCCAATAACTGTCAGACGTTTCCCTGGCAAGAGACAGAAGCCAGAATGCACTTTTCAGTCCCTACGTATCCAGAACTCCCGTAATTCTGAGTGTTTGAAGACAAACACACGAAACATGACATCAGCTCTCTAGAGACATTTAATGTTGCACAGAACAAAAATACACATTTTAAATATATAAGATTGTTGCAATATTAGTCAAGTGCTCCAATAATAAATGACACAGATGTCCTGGTAGTTGCAACAGTTAACTACTTTCCCTTCATCTATCGTTTTCTTTCATCTTCATTATTTGCAGCGGCGGTATACCTGAACTTGGCATGGAGAATCACCGATTTCACTGGATTTTTAAGAACAAAACTGTGTACTGAAAGCATCCATGGATCTAGAGGAGATAGTTTAGCTTCTTGCTACTCAGTGTGGGCTACCCAGTGTCATTAATATCATCAGAAACTTGTTAGAAAGGGAGAATCTTGGGACTCACCCTAAACCGACCACATCAGCAGTAGAGAAAGCAAGGTCTGTTCACGGAAGGAATGCACTTGTAGCTGCGGACTGCAGAAGCACCAGGCACTAAGGAACCATGTACGCCCTAGCAAAGACCTAGGCTCTGTCAGTGAGCGATGGGGGGTCTTTGGAGAAGTCAGTTTTAAGAGCAGTCACATGATCAGGTTTATGCTTTAGGAAGATCATTACTCCGGCAAAATGTAGAATGGATGATTTGGAAAAGAGAAAACCGAGACTGGAGACAGGGGATGAGGCAGCAGCAGGAGAAGCAGGAGTTATGACTCTTGTTTTGTCTCACATTCTGAATCGCCTCTCAGCCCTCTCTCAAATTTTGAACAGAAGGCTGGAGGGGTGGGATAATGGAAACAGAGAAGAAAGAGAGATCTTAGAGGTTACAGGGAGGGTACAGAGGGCTTTATGTGTAACCGGAAGTATAAAACAGTGAAAACTCAGTCTACTTTTCTGCTTTATTAAATAGAGAAATCACTATTTTGTTGATTTGGGATTCTATACTCCTTTCGATCACTCTAAATATCAATTATTAACATAAATAATTAACATATATTTACAGATACAAAACGTGTACATGGTTAGATTAGATGACGATGGTTAGATTATGTCCTCAGACTATAGTTTCATTGCTTGGATAAGTCACTGACATAGGCCATTCTCCTCCCATATGAGTTATTTCTCGCTCTTGAAATTCAAGTGTAGGAAAGTTTGGATGGAGGAAAAAGACAGAGACAAGGGGTACATTTATAAATTTTTACTTTATATATAACTTGTAGTGGGGGAGAATAAATAACTCGGTCAACAGAGGGCTTGAAATAAATTCTTGGATGGGTACCTATACACAAAGGGAGAAAATACCAAATTTGTCAGTATCATCATTCCTGACACCAATACACTTAGAATGCTGAAAGAAAAATCTGACATTTACTCATGAGTGAAAAAATAAAGAATTAAATTAAAGTGAAAGAGCCAGCAAGCAGAAGCAGTCCTCAACTTTATACCAGGGTTGGTTTGAGAAAACGTATTGAGCCAATGGCTATTTGAGACGTTGTAAAACATTTTCTCCCCCTTACGCATCCCGTGGTTACGTAGACGCCCATAAAGCCTATTTCAGGGAGTCCTCGTACTTGCAAAGGCCCTTACAGGTCGTGTGGTCCAATCCGTCACCAAAGGGAGCCATCCTTTCCACAGCATCTTTGGCAAATGCCACGAAAACATGTCTAGTTATAAGGAGCTCATGCCACTTCCAGCGTGCATTTTCTGTCATGAGGCAGCTCTATTTGTCAGACAGTTAGTCCTTCCCTCTTTTGAAACAAAAAAAAACAAACGCATCTTTTGAGCGCCCTATGGAACAAAAGATGCATCATATATCACTATTTCAACTCTCCCCACCCCCATGGAAGTCTTGGCCACTGGTGGTCTGATTTAAGAAGAAAGGGGGTCAACTTGCCCCTCTGGAATGCAGGGGAACCCATCCCTGCACATGGCTGCAAGTGAAGAATGACCTTGTGTCAAGGAACTATGAAAAATAGATTTAATAAAATTACAAATGCTGAGAATACAATGTCTCCTGAGAGAGAAAGTGGCTTGTGTTCAAGCAGACCATCCAAAAATCCTTCAACATTTCCAAGAACAGAAATATTATTCATCTCAACCATGGCTCCCTCCAAAATTTAAATAAAAACAAACACTTCTGACTCGTCAACAGCATCTTGTATTCTTGTTTCACTGTTTGGGGAAACAAACTGTATTTGGCATATTAGGGAATTCCAACAATGCAAACAGAAATTCTAAACACAAAGGCACAACCTGACAGTAACTGCTAAGGTTGTACAGCCAGTCAGTATAAGTGAGCGGAAGTCCCATTCTTTACACTCTTCCCGTAGTATAACATACTAGCTCCATTGGTGGGGGGGGGGGGGGGGGGGGGCAGGGGGGTTCCAAAATAACATCGTGTTTTTTCGTTGTCTTCTAAAACAATATCACACTAATGCTGGGGTGGTGGTCACGTCTATGCGATTCTAAGTACTGATTATTACATTAAATCCTAGAAACGAAGGACATAGGATGACATAGACAGTTCTTCTCTATTCTGAGGCTCCCGCCATTCCCTTCTAAAAACAAAAAATAAAATAAATGCAGTTATCAAACATCTGATTTATGGACTTGTAACTGTAGGTAATGATATTACCTTCAACCCATTTTTATGTATAAAAATAAGGTCATGGGTATTTTTCTAAGCTAGCCACTGGGATCTGATTTTCTAATAATTTAGGCAGAAGTATTGTTATTTCCGCCCCCCCCCCCCCCGGACCATGTGCCAATAAAATGAACTACTATGGATTTCAAAACACAAAAGACGCTACAACCATGTGAAAGGCATGTATCACCACCATACATGATGACAGATGAATCCCACAGACGCAATGAGCAGTGCAAGGAACCAGATATAAAAGGAGTCCACTTTTATCAAGTTCAAGAATAGGCTAACCTAATCTATGGTAAAATCTAATCTGTAGAGAGAATAGTTGTTGCTTATCTATCTGGGCACTGGTTACACAGGTGTGTGCGTATGTAAAACGTCACCTAGCTGTTCACTTAGTGTACATTAGATGGATGCTTGTGTACATCTCTGTATTCTACCTCAAGTGGAAAAAAAATGCAACACATTGCTTTCAGGTGTCTTTTACGTTTCAATGGCAAAATTAAGAAAACTGTAGCACACTAAAACTTACAGCAATTACATATGCCCACACTATTACTAACTTCTGAGAATTCCTCATTAGTTAGTCCTTCCAAGAAATCACTTCTGGATGGAAATAATAGACTCCTGTGCGGGAGGAATTACTAGAAATGCCAGCAGCTCACATTCACAGAGGTTTTACCATGTGCCAAGCGCTTTCCTTTCATTATCTCTTGTAATCCCCCAACAGTGGTTAGAGATACTATTGTTATTATCCCCATTTGGTAGAACAGAAAGCCAAAGCTTAGGTCAAGATCACTGTGCAAGCTCACATAAATAAAGAGGTGAGCCAGTCTGTAACAAGAATAGCTGAGCAGCAAGCTAAATGTCAACTTCTTAATTCTCTTGTTTGTATTAGGGTGCTATAAAAAACCAAGCACACAGTTACAAGCAACAAAACATGAGCAGAATATAAAACCTTAAGTTCAATAATATAATCTGTACTTTTTATTTGTCCTCTCAAGTAAAGTGTAAGAAACTTCACAGTTCCTTAAATTCTATGATTAAAGATACATCACTGGCTCTCACGAATTGAAGTCCCTACTCACATTACAACTGATATATAGAAAAATATATATTCTTTGGGGTCGCTTTTTATTATCTGTGGCTATCAAAATACATCATGCAGCAAAGCAACTGAATCACTTATGAACTAAGACAGGCACAATGCTAACCACAGTGTTTATTCCAATTCATTCAAGAGTCCTTTCAATTTGGCCATGCTAGTAGAAGGCATGCCCTGGATTAAGATGGGAAAAAAAATTTTTAAACATATTCTCTAAAAGGCTTCTTTATTTTCTAAACAGTGTATTGTGAGAATTTAGTAGACTGCATGGTAATAGGATGGTAATACATGATATACAACATGATGCTAAGCAGGGACAAAATATCAAATTAACCATCAAATAAGCTACTGCACTCTTCTGCATTCCTGGGAATCTACAAGCAGTAGAGTTCAGATTCATGTTTATTCTCAAAAGATGAAAATCAATTAACTATGGCATCCAAGATTCAGAACTACTCTTCCTAGAAAAGAACGTAAGAAACAAACTGGGCTAACATTCTGAAAAGTGTATCCAAGAATTATATGGGGTGGGGGTGGGGGGCGAGGGAGGAAGATCCACTAATATTTCCCAAAAATGTTTACAGAATATTTTTAGTAGGTATATTTTCATTTACTTGTGGCTGCTAGCAAATCTGCAAAGCAATTCCTTAAAAAATATATACTTATAAATCAGAAAGGATTCTTAAAAGACAACAGAAGAGAGCTATACCCTAAATGAATTTAAATTCTATAACAGAACAGACACACAATAAAATCATATAAAAACAAAAGAGCAAACTAAAATATGCCTGTTCAAACAAGCATTTCACCTCTGCAAAAACGATTTGCTTCACATAAAAGTCAGATTTCGCTCTCACTTCAAAAAGTCACTGAAACAATACATGCACCCTGGCAGGCAAGACCAAACGGTAACACAATTTTACATGTTTATCAATAGATCATTCAGAGAAAACTTACCAAGTCTGCAACGTGTATATGCTTGTGCTTCAGAGGGAAAGCAGAAAAATGACTTTCTGTACTTAACAGTGGCGTTCACGTCAGCGCTAAAAACACACGGCCACAGAGCTGCTTGCAGGAAAGTCCTGACTAGCACTCTGCCTTTGGGTTGGGCTCTTCTCTTATGAGATAAGCTGTTAAGTCATGCCTTGATTTTAGATCTGCTAACATATGGAGTCTTCTAATGTAGCCTCTCTCCGCCCCTTCCCTCCTCCCCCCCCCCCCCCCCACCACTCTCCACTCCCTCTGCACACACACACACATACACACATACAAAAAAGGCACTGCAGGGCAGAAATTCCTCAGGTGCTCGCTAATGGAATTCCCAGGGTCTTGGAGCCGCTTCGGGGATCAAGAGATCTCATAGCCCCTGCTGGGGTAAGGAGCAGCGAGTCTGTTCCATTTAATCAAATACAGAATGAATTTTCAGCTCTATTCACTAGCTTGTCTCCAGGGCTCTCAAAAGGCACCAGGCAGCGAGAATCACACACATGTGGCTCTTTTAGGCAAGTATAATTAGTTTGATTTTAAAAAGCCACATTAATAATATCACCTCAGGACCATTATTCAGGGGACAGATGACAATGATACTGTATGTTTTAAGCCTGACAATGGGGGAAAGAGCACAAACAATGAGGGAAAACTTGAAGGATTAAAAAAAAAAACAACAAAAAACGCCAGTTTTTTCATTTAATTGTAATTCAATGTTTTTAAAGTGACAATATATTCCATACACTTCATTTTAATTGAAAAATATCAAGTAAAGCCCTCCTCCCCATTATCTTGAAAGTGAATCAGTACCATATATGCAACAAAAATTTATAAATAAAATGTTTATAAAGGGAATGTTTACACACAATATAAAATTTTACATAAAAACAATAAAACATTATTCTCAAATGTTTTATTTGAGAATAATCCAAGATAACAAAAATTCTTGGGAGAAAGCACCAATCAAAAACTGTAAATCAAGTCCTTCAAAGCAATGTATTTAGCAACGGGGCTCCAAATTCCCTTTCTAATCTAATTAGTTGCTATTAAGTGGTAAGATCACCTGCCTAAATACTACCTGGTGGACAACTCATCTACTCTTCTGATGTCTTACCTACACATCTGCAGAGTATAAATGCTAATAACAGGCAACGCCTAATGTAATTGAGTGTTATAAATAACAAATTTTTCAATTACTTGTTTTTAATGTCCTATCCCCTGTCTGACTTCACTAAGATAATGTTGAATGCCTGAAATCATTTCCCCTGGATTTTACTTAGAAATAATCACCAAATTTTGGTCTAAATGTTTGCAAAAGAAACATTTTCTAGAGAAGGAAAATTTTACTTCAACTTTTACTTTGACCAAACCATAAATGACATCGTTTTAGAAAGTCATGAAAGCATAAAAGGTCAGAGTGGAAAAATAAGAGGAAAGCGCAGCAAACCAGTCAACAAATTTTACCTGACCTCTTTAGACCCCCATTCCTACACAAAGCCTTCCATCTCTACAGACCTTGCGAATGGGGCGGGGGTCCTATCTTAAAGTGAGCTCCTTCATGCAACGTCAAACCACCTACAAAGAAGGCAAGGCGTAATTCTGATGAAGAACCCAACCTGCGCGCAGGCTAGAATGGTGTGCTCGGCGTCCTGCGAGGTCTCTGTACCTCCCACTCCAGGGCAGAGCTGTTGAAGTACTTTCCACAGAGGAGGAGGTGGATGCGAACCACAGCCATCAATCAAAGCATCCCCAGTGAGTTCCTACACAAACACACTACCTCTAGTAACTGATTTTCCTGGTTGACTACACTACTCAAACAAAGACAGATTTCCCAGATACCATATCCACGTGTTTTTTGTTGGTTTTTTTTTTTTTTTTTTGCATGAAAGTTAAACAACATACAGGGGTGTTTTTTCTAGAAATATAAATGTTTCTGTTCTATACGCTGCCAAACACACACCTAAGGGCAGGTCTTCCCAAAATGAAACAGGTTTTCACTCCATCCTTCTCATATAACTTAAAAGCAGTTTATTTCAACATGTGCATAACAGAAACTACGGTATTTGGTGCCTCTCTGGGTTCCTACGAATGCTTTCTAGTTAAGGACTAATTTTAAAATGTCCAGAACTTTTCTGACGTTCCCTTTCATCTTGTCCTAAAAGTTGAAGTAACCTCCCTCCCCCATCCATTTTCAGCTGAAGTGGACTACTCAAAGCAACAACAACAAAAAAAACGAGCTCTAAAATGTAATAGGATGGATTATATCCTAAGAACAAACCCGTTTCAGCCCCAGCCCTCCCCCACCTCCTCCTCCCGGACACTGTCCACTAGGTAATGCCAAGTGTCAGCTGAGAGTCTGAGGGTCATGGTGTCAGTGAGGCATGGCATCAGCCACTGGCCTCTTTCATCGTTGCCAGCCACGGGGCTGAGAATCAATCTCATGTTACCTTGAAGTCCGACCTCCTGTTTCTCGAGGTGTCTGATTGAGGGGCGCGGAGGCTGCCTTCCCGGGAATGAGGTTCTCTAGATTCTAGACCTCAGCTGGAAGGCAGCCTGCCCTCCGAGCACCTGCCACCCTCTGGAGTCCGGCCAGGAAGGACAGGCTTTCCGGAGCAGCCTCCTTGTGGACAGCCTTCCACCTGGCTTCGTGGGGTCCGGAGGAACAAGTAGAGGAAGATCGGAGAGTCCCTCGACTCCCCCCCAGCCCCGTGATTTATGACTGACAGTCCTAGATGTGGAGGAAAGCCACAAAGGTTGGAAGCTGCAGGCTGAAATGAAGAGCGAGCTGCAATGTATGGAGGAATGAGAAGGCAGCCCAGGGAAAGCTTCTGGAGAAGGAAAACGAGCTCCGGGACTGGGAAGGCACGGCGTCTGTGACAGCAGAAAGAGACCCCGTGCGGGACGTTTCTCCCGCTCGCCCCGAAGAAATCACCGTCCCGGGGGCGCCCCGCGAGTGAAGGCTGAGGGGCGGGGACATCCGCTCCCTGGGGACGTGCCGGCGCCCCTGCTCCCCGCCAGGTTCGTCCCACCTGCCGGGCGGGTCCCTGTCACTGACACCCCGCCCTACACCACGAGGCGGCCCAGCGTCCCCCGTCTCCGCCCGAGCCCCAGACCCCGCGCCCCTGGGCCCGCCGGCCGCCCGCCGCGACCGCCCGTCCCCCGACCCCGCGACGAGACCCCCGCGCACCTCTCGGCGGGCCGGCGGAGCCCCCAGATCTCTCGCGGCAGCCGGCTCCCAGAGCCGCCCCAGGTCATCCCGCGCGGGCGGCTACGGCGGCGACAGCGATCCGAGCGGCCTCCACGCGCCAGGCGGGGGCGGGGCGGGGGCGCGGGTCCCCGCTTTCCTTGCGCCGCGCCGCGCACCCGGGCTCGGGGGAGGGGGCGGGGCGGAGTCACGGCGCGCGCCCCCGCCGCTGCGCCTGCCCGCCCAAGCCTCGGCGCGCGGGCGCGTGACCCGGCGCTGCGGGAGCGCGCCACGAGGCCGCCCCGCCCCGCCGGAGGGTGCGCGCGCAGCCGCCAGATCCACGGCGGGGGACGGGACGTACCAATATGCGGAGGGGGCACCATGTGCAGGACCACCTCCAGTCCCCTTCCTTCTTGTATGCAAGAGTTCCCCTCCAGCAAAAATAGTGAAGTATCTGCTTTTATTTAGGGCAGGTGAGAAGGACGTGCCTCAGCAACTCTCGGAGACTGCCACAGGCCCGCACTCACTCTCCCCTCCCTTTAAGGTACCCGGAGAGGCGACAGTGGAGCGGTCCGCAAGGGTCCGCACGTACCCTGGCGCCCCGCCCACGCCCCGCCCCTAAGTTCTCGGAGGCGCTCCCGACTTGTCTGTTCTCTCCACTCGTTTTTTAAATTGTTGACAATATTACAAATGTCCTCCACTCCCCGGACTCTTTGCTCCCCTTCACCCTGCCCTCGCCCTACCCCAGGCCTTCACCACACTATTGTCTGTGTCCATGGGTTATGCATCTATGCATACAAGTTCTTTGGTTAATCCTTTCCCGGTCCCCCACCCCTGATCTCTCTCCACTCTTACCTGGTGTCTGTCTCACGGTTCCAGCTTCCCACCGCTATGGTCGCCTTTTCATTATTTTCAATGTTTAGTTTCTTCTGGTTCCACAACCTACCCTCCTTCCTTCACAGTCGCGCCAAACTGGTAACAGAACTTAGACTGCGAGTGAGCCTCTGTCCTGGTGAAACCAGCGTGGCCTTTGGGCCCAGAGTCTAACCAGCTTGTCCTTGGACCTGACCCATGATCTCACCGAACTTCAGTGGTTCAAACAGAAAAAGGGAAAAATAATTTCTATTTAAAAGGTTGTCGTGAAGCATAATTATGATACTGTGTGTGGGGGCGGGGGAGAGGGGGTTGGAGGGGTGCAAGAAAAGACTTTCTTCTGACCTTCTAAGTTCTCCTACCTGGGCTAACACATTTAACAGACAGACCAAGAGGAGAAAATGTCAACATTTATTAGGGATCTACACGCAGCGGTGCCATGAGATGTGAGACCCAAAGACACATTAGGCACTTGAGGTTTATGTGCCATTTTGGATAAAAGAGAAGGGGAGGATGGGGCAGGAGGGTGAGATTTCAAAAGGAAAGTGGGTAATTCACAGGTGGACAACATGGGGTAAACCAGTTCTTTTTGGGCAACCCAGATCAGTGGGTTCCAGAAGGAAGTTCAACAAACCAGGCTTTGCTAGATTTCTTCCTATCTGCCCCATTTAATTCATAGGTGCTCGGGTGACATTACTAAGGGTTCCTTCCTGAGCAGGTTTTTCTATCTGAATTCCATTAGGCAGAAAGGGGGAGTGTCAAAGATTCTGAGCTTCTTCTTCTTCTTCTCCTTCTCCTTCTTCATTATCTTCTTCTTAATACCCAGCTTAAAATCAATATTCCAAAAGATGTATTTTGGGGTGGCAAAAGTTCGGTTCTCCTCAATACTTAGAGTAAAGCACCTGCCACTGAGTGACCGTTTGAGGACTGTGACTTCTGTGTAAATAATTACTATTAGCTGTTAGCTCATCTTTTTAATCAACATCCTTACTATCAGTTTAACTAACAAAAGGGGCCCTAATGATACCCGAAATTCAAAAACACTCAGTACTGAACTTCAGGAGAAATACGCCCTTTAGACCTTTTTCACAAAGAAATGCTGTGAAAGTGTGGTAGTATTCGAACAGGTTAGCTTTCTGCTTTAGCTGGAACCAGGGTCTTGGGGAAAACATTAGTTCCTCAGAAAGTCGATGTAGGAAGGAGGGTGGAGAAAGAAATTTCATTCTACTTTGTTCTCCGTTGTTCCATTTTTCACTTGCTCACACCAAGAATCTGTATGCTCTTAACAAGGTACAGTAAACGATTTTTCATTCAGCAAATAAGATGTCCTGTAAACATTGAAGGTTTCACTGAAATGAGAGTTTTGTGTGAATGGAATGGAAGTCTTGCAGTTTTGTCCCCAACCCCAGCAGCACCACTGCAGACACTTCCAGATTCCTCTTCTAGGGCCCCATTGACTCTGAGTGCCCCCAAATCTCTCAGTGCCATTTGAATATCTCTATGCCTATCCTATATAATAAAGATGTAATATGCAAATGGTCGTTACACCGTGAAGCGTAATAACCGACCATGTAACGACTGGATCACGGATCAGCAGGAGGGTGGGGCAGTGAGCTACAAGTGGGCGGCAGGGGAGAGCTACAGGAGGGGAGCAGGGCAGCAAGCTATAAGGGGGAAGCGGGGGACGGGGGGGGGGAGGCAGGGGGGAGCTACAGGAGGGCAGGACAGTGAGCGGAGAGCTACTGGAGGGCGACAGCGAGCCACTGGCACACGGATTCATGCACAGGGCTACTAATTGTTCATAATCAAACTTGAGAAATAATCACGATGTTTGTTGATACCGATTATTCCCTTTTTGCCTTGTTTGTAAAGTGAAAAGAAAATCATTTCAGGTGCGAAATAATTTGTCATTTGTAAATCATTTATTTGTTTAACATTTACTCTAAAAGTACTTATGGAGCACCTACCCTATGCCACTGCTAGGCAAAGAGATACATAGAGAAATATCATACGGTCCCAAGCTTCAAAGAGCCCACAACCTAATTGTGATACAGACACACAAATGGATCAGTACCTCGATATATTGGCACGATGAAGGGGGCCATGGGAGCACAAGGGCAGTGTTGCTAATCCTGTCTGGAGTGTTAGGGTTGGGAAGAGCAGCTTGTCAAGGAAGTCTTCCCTAAAGAAGTGACCCATAAACGTGGCCTTAAAAGGTAGTAGGAGTTGGCCAAGTAAAGGTGAAGGAGTGGAAGGGAGGTCTAGGCAAAGGGGACATTATCCATAAAGACATGGAGGCAAGAAAGAACGAGGCAGTTCTGAGGGACTGCGAGCTTTCCTTTATGTTGATGGAGAAGGGCCAGGTAGGGGTTGCTGGTAAATGAAGGCATTGCAGAAGGAAACTAAAGCCAGATCATAGGCGGTCATACATGTCATGCCAAGAAGCCAAGGCTTTATCCTGTAGGCGATGGGAAGCCAGTGCAGAGTTTAAGTGTGCGGTATGGACAGATTTGTGTTGAGAAGGATGACCTAGCAGCAGTGATGAGGATAGATTTAAGGGAGCCAACCCTGAGGTCAAAATATTTGGAAGCTTCTGAAACAGTCCTAGCAGTCCATTTGGATCCAGAGACTGAACTGGAGCAATAGCAGTAAGGACAGGGAAGAGATGGGAAATTCCAGAAACAAGAGGCAATTGGACTTCGAAACTGATTGCATGTGAAGGTAGAGAAGAGAGAGGACTCAAGGGTGACATCCACCTTCTAGCTTTGAGCAGGTGGTGGGCATGCTTTCTGCCCTATAGGACCTGGAAAGAGAGTGCTGCTCTGCAGAAGTTACAGGTTTTAGGGTAACAGCGATGTGCTCAGTTTTGAACCTTCTGAATGTGAGGTGCCTGCGGAACTTCCAAGTGCTTACTCCCTGTGGATGGGGGATAACAGAGTTGACAGGGATAAGACTGACACTTCTTAATTTATAACTTTTTATAATATTCTGATTTTTGAACCATGTAAATGGGTTGCTTATCCAAAACAAAAGAAAATAAAAAATAAAATGAGACGAAGACTCACCTTTCAAGGCTTAAATGTGATAACATGAGTAAATTCCTAGCACGTTCCTAGCACCTGACACAGTAGGATGTCAGTAAATGGTGACGACAAAAATAATTTCCAATAGAAGTGGAGGAAGGAAGGCTCAAAAAGAAAGGCAGACTTAACCTCAGCCGGACGGCAGGGGAAGATTTAGGGAGAAGGAGAGAAATGAGTGTGAAGGACAATGAGGTCAAAGTTGTGAAGGCAGGAATCCAGGTGAAAGGTTCTGGACAGCTGATGGCCCATGGGATCAGAGAAAGAGTCCCGTGGCAATGAAGTCAGTGAGGTAAACTGGGGCCACATAAGGGAGGGTTTGAATTGGATCATAATAATAATAACTAATCTTTATATTTGTATTGTATCTTATGGTAGAATCTTATTGCCTGGATTTGATACCAACCCAAATGGATGCTAAGAGCCTCTTAAAATATTCATGGGCTAATGTTGAAAATGGCCCTTTTAGCAACAGCAGCGGTGGTCAGTAGGGGTCATCACCAAGCGGGCTTGGTCATGTGGAAGGTTTTCCAACTCAACGGTGATTTCACATGTTTTGCTTTTGGTCATGGCTTTGGATTTTATTGGATCTTATTTACATAAGGAAAAAATCTGTTTAAACCTTAAAAAGAGGGCGGGAGAGAAAATGACCATCAAAAGTCAGTTGGGCCCTGCTGGCGTGGCTCAGTGGTTGAACGTTGACCTATGAACCAGGAAGTCACGGTTCGATTCCCGGCCAGGGTGCATGCCTGGGTTGCGGGCTCAGTCCCCAGTGTAGGGCGTGCAGTAGGCAGCCGATCAAGGATTCTCTCTCATCATTGATGTTTCTACCTCTCTCTCCCTCTCTCTTCCTCTCTGAAATCAATAAAAATACATTTTTTTAAAAGTCAATTGGCACAGGACCTTTTTTCTTACTTGCTGCTGAAGGTTCCAAAGCTCAAAACTCCTGCGACCCCCACAATAAGTTGGACCCAGAGGCTTAAGCAATAACAGAAGTCATTTGTCTCCGTTTGGATGTCTTCCAAATTTATACAACCAAGTTCCCATCCAATATGCAGGAAGTGCTGATTATTTATGAGGTAATTTAATATTGACATGTTATTTAATGACCCGACCCTCCTCTGAGCATTTGGAATTGTGCATCTAATGACGGCGGGATAACTCTCCTCCCAAGGCTAGAAGGTTGGTAATCAACAGTTTTCCTCAGTAAGATTGATTTCCTTCAAAAAGAAATTCAAATCCATCCACTGTCTTCTCACCGTCTTGTACATTTCCTGAACTGCGTGCAAGAGGATTTCACGGAGAGGGACATTTCTATGGCCTTTTTTTATGCTGAGCAGGCTAAGCTCCGGAGACGCACTGCCTAAACCCATTACACACAGATCACCTAACTCTGTGACTGGGTTTGTGATGCTAGATTAATTTACCCACACCCCAGGCCGGGAGAAAACGACTTTACACATCTTCTTTGCACTAGCAAAGAATGTGGAGATCATTTTACAGGAAAGAGAAAGACAGGTCTGTACTGGAGGCCAGCCCTGGGTAGATACGGATGCCACCTTCCCTGTCATTCAGGAGCCCCTGTCTGAGACATGAAAGAAAGCCAGAGGCCTGAAAAAGAATGATGAGGAGTTGCGGATATTTACAAAGGGCAGTAACTAACGACTGAGTAATCTGAGGCTGGATGGTCTCACAGAGAAAGCATTGACATGAGGATTGGGAACCCTGTCCGGTATCATTTATCCCCAGATCCCGCATTCTCCTGCTGTCTGCTGTGTGAACTTGTGCCAACCCCTTGGTCCCTACGGTGGAATTTCCCTTTTCCCGAGAGCAAAAATGAGTGACAATGTGTCGAGGTCTCTCTAAGGGGCTGGTATTGTTAGAGCGAATTCTGGCAACTTCCACAGCTCTCGCAGAGGTTGGAACAAAACAATGTCACCATAATGTCGTAACCGTTGCTTGGAGGATTTGGTTTTAAGTCCCAAGGGCACCCAACACATAAGGCGTCTCTGACTGTGCCAGCCTTGGACGTGCTGGAGGCCTTCTGTTGGGTCCTATTGTCCATAAGGAGTATGAACTTGGATGAGTTTCCTCAGAAAAATAGGTATAAATATCCCATAGGTTGCCAGGTTGTTTTGAGAATGTGAAGTAAATAAGGCTCCTTGTATAGTGGCCAACAGAGTAGCCATACCATACATGACCCTTCTGATTACGCATCAGCTTGGTTTAGACAATCTCCATTCCTGATCAATTGTGAATATTTCTCTTTTTTTTAATTTATCATTATTGTTGGAAAGTATGACAGATGTCTGCTTTGTGAGTGTTTTCTGTTGGTTTCTTTCCCCCCTCTGACTCCCCTCCTCCCTGCACTCGCCCCTCCCAAGCCTTTGCCACACTATTGTCTGTGTCCATGGCCTATGCCAGTGGTCGGCAAACTCATTAGTCAACAGAGCCAAATATCAACAGTACAACGATTGAAATTTCTTTTGAGAGCCAAAATTTTTAAACTTAAACTATATGGGTAGGTACTTTGTTATTAACTTAATTAGGGAACTCCTAAGCTGGCCTTTGCTAAAAACTCAAGGGGCTAAAGAGCCGCATGTGGCTCGAGAGCCGCGGTTTGCCGACCACTGGCCTTTGCCAATATGCAGCGAATCTTTCTTAGAACACAGTGAAGAATGTTATGGAAACCAACTTGCATCTTGGACAAATGACTAAACATGCATTGTGCATCAGTTTTCTCATTTGTGAAAGAGTAACAATAGTACCTATTTTCTATGACTCTTGTAGGATAACTGAAATGATGCATGTGAAGAACTTAGCCCAGAGACAAGGACATAATAATAACAACGAACTAACTACTATTATTATTTTCATCATCACAAACAGCATCATGGTAAGAATCATTGTGAATTCCCCTCCTATGGACCAACATTTTCCCTAATTGTTTTAGTTGTAAGCAACTGCCATGCTATATGAGCAATGGAAGACTGAGTGCGTGTGAATTATTGGTTTGTGTTATAATCTTTCACATGTTAGCAATAAGGATAATACTTGCTCTGCATATTGATATTTATCTATAAATGCCATAAATTCAGAAGACTGTTGTGATGGTTAGATAAGCTGGTGAGCATTATAGCATACTTATTAACAAAATAAACACATCATATAGAGAAAGACAAATCTAATGAATCATTACCCTAAGCCTTGCTTTTACAATACCTAACCAAGTGTTTTCTCTTCATTAGTTAAAAGTACTTACAGAAGAGCATCAGTGCTGACACTCTTTAAGACAACGGTCTGGCCCTGCTGGTGTGAGCATCGACCTATGAACCAGGAGGTCATGATTTGATTCCCAGTCAGGGCATATGCCTGGGTTGCAGGCTCAATCCCCAGTAGAGGGCGTGCAGGAGGCAGCTGGTCAATGATCCTTTCTCATCATTGATGTTTTTATCTCTCTCTCCCTCTCCCTTCCTCTCTGAAATCAATAATATATATATAAAAAACACAATGTTTCTGAACTGGGCACTCTAGAAGTCCTGTGTCTTCCCCAATCTCATGCCCTGTGCTAGCCACCATGCTTCCCATTTTTCCCTGTTTGGTGCCCCATCCTCTCCCCTTGACCACATCCTTCACCAGCTCATTGACCTGTTACTATCTGTCTAATCCTGGGCATTCTCAAATTTCCTGGGAGAAATGAAAATTCTTTGTTACTGACTCTGCCTCACTATCCCAGCATATCATGTCCCTGAGGGGGGCAAGAGACCCAGGGCCAGGGCCCAGGCAGGGAGAGGATGCCATGAGAAACGACCCTGGAACTCTGGCATCTTGGGGCAGAGGTGGGAGCCTAGAGGAGCTGATGGCTTGTGCCTTGGGCTACTCTTACACAGTAGTTTTGGATGAGACTTTTACATTCACGTTTATGTCAGAAAAGGAGAGGAAGCAAGTAGGGAGGGAGCACCAGGGAGCACCTGATTGAAGGAAGTTTACGCAGATGGCAGGGATGGAAGGCAATGTAAGTCGGGGGCCACTTCCCTTCCCCTTCCAATCCATGCCTCTCCGGGGAGCCCCTGAACTATTGCAAAGTCTCTCTCAGTGTTCTTGCCTCCTTGCAGCAGGGAACCTTCCTCAATGAGGTGAGAGCAGTGGAGAAAGAGACAGAGACTTTTCTCCCAGTTTCTCCAAGCTGGAGAAGTACACAGGCCATGGGTTGTCAGCATGTTTTCAGGCTAAACAGGCCTGAGGGAACTGATTGGAGCTAAGGTGTCAGTCACTGAACACAGCGTTATAACTGGTTCTCCCAGGATCCAAGGAGATCACGCTCTAGGCTGCATGTGCTAGGAGCAGATGCCCAGGGAGATATTTTGAATTTGGGGACCTTCTGTCTCTTCTGCCTCGGAGGTCGCAGCACACATTGGGCTTTGTCCTGCCTACAGTTGAGGCTGAAGGGAAGCAGACTTTGCCACCCTGAAATGTGCCACTTTGGGATGCTGAGTATTTTAGGCTGGCTAATTTCAAGGAACGGGCAGGCTTCTGAAGTTCTGAAAACCACGTGGCCATTACCCATTGTAAAGGATGCCGACATGAGTGAGGCGAGCGTCCCCTCATGGGTCCGGCCCTGACATCACGATGAAAGGAGAGGCATGGCCTTGAGCGTGTAACAATCTTACCCTTACTCACCTTGCTTCCCCTGGTCACCCCCCCATAACCGACTCGCACCCCCAACGTCTTCTTTTGTTTTTAGCTGAAGGTGGTAGTTCAGGAGGTAGCTTCCACCATTTTGGCCAGTTGCTCAGTGTCCCTGGGCCTCTTCCACTCAGATGGAAGGTATACATGTTACGGGACTTGAATTTGTTTTTCTCCTGCTAATCTGTCTCTTGTTAATTTGGGTATTAGTCCAGCCAGAAGAACCTCGAAGAACAGTGGATCTTTTTCCCCTCCCCAACAAGGCCCAACGCACTTTCTCTGCTTGGGTGACAGCAGTGCTCTGTCACCCCTCCCCCTGTAAGAATGGTCCCAGGCTGGGAGGGGGCAGGAGAAGACTGTGCAGGAGCCCATTCCCAGGCCCCCTCCTCCTCCTCCTCAGGCCCCCACCTGCATTCACCTCTTTTCCCGCTCCTCTGTTGGATTCGTTTCAGATTTGTCCGAAGTTCAATATTGAGCCAATGACTGAGTCCAGCTCCTCCTGGGCCCTTGACAGGGGCTTCCACCTTGATTAAAGCACTGTGCCTGGGCAGATACTGTGCTTCGCATCCTTCACCAGCGCCCATGGGCAGGGCAGTGGGGCCTTGCCATGGAGGGAAGGAATGACTTAGGCCAAAACAAAGCAAACCAACACAAAATGTCCAGATGTAACCGCACGACCAGCTGGCGAGATGCTGAGAGGCAACAGACCAAAACCGTAAGTCATGCAGCTTCTGGACCCTTCTCTCCCAGGCCTTGGTGTCTTGCACGCCTGGTCACGAGGCATGTAATCTCGAGGGGCCCCTCCAGACCAAGAAGGCTGGCTTTATCGTCCTCTAACACGAGAAACGTGTCAGGACCTCTTTGAGATGTTCAAGCCATCTGGATTCCGTGAGCCACGTGGTCTGTCTGCAGCGGGAAGTCACCAGCAAGAAGGTCATTCTCTGGCTTCTCTTTCCAGCAACGTTAGCAGCCACAGTTTGGAGCTGTAGGCCCACGTTTCTTCCTCTACCAGAGGTCCTCAAACTACGGCCCACGGGCCACATGCGGCCCGCTGAGGACATTTATCTGGCCCACCGGGTGCCGCTGCCTGTCCTGCTTAGTAGCCGACTCATCCTAGGCCCGCAGTGCACATAGGAATTTGTTCATAGTTTTTTGTTTTTTTTTTAACTATAGTCCGGCCCTCCAACGGTCTGAGGGTCAGTGAACTGGCCCCCTGTTTGAAAAGTTTGAGGACCCCTGCTAGAGCCTGGACCCATGCATTCTTCCATCCTACGGCTGCCCCAGAGATGGCTCAGAGGTGCTGAACGCTCCATGCACTTGAGAAAAGGAGCCAAAGGCATGAAGCAGTGGGATAGATCACCCTCCCTCTTCTTAACTCTTTCCCTCTATTTCTCTCTCTGCCTTTAAACACTGACATGGCCAGAGTTCTCCACCTTAATCAGCTTGCTGGTGTTTAAGTATAATGAACTTATTCAATGGCATTTACTAAGCACCTACAAGATATTATCAAGCAAAATGACACGTTTCTCCGCTTCTTGGGGTTTGCCTCCTGCTTTCCAGGAAAGGCCAGTATATACCTTCCCACCATTCTGGTGAGTAGCCAAAGACCAGGCCAGTCAGCACAGGCTTACCCGGCTTTTTCTATTTGTCCCTCACTTAGCTTGGCAGCTGTGGAAGAAGACAATAGCTTCCCTGCCCTTGAGACACTTAGTCTTTTTGGTTAGATAAAATACACACTATGTAGTACCTACTAAGTGCCAAGTACAGAGTCGTAAGCACTTTCTATATGCGCTCATTCAACACTCCTGTGAAATGGGCATTAGTATTCCTACTTTACATGAGGATGAGGAAACGGAGGCCCAGGGAGGCTGAGCAACTTGCCCAAGGTGACAGCCCCAGAGCACAGAGCCGGATTCACAGCTGGGCAGTGAGCTTCAGAATCCACCCGTCACCCCTGTGCTACGCAGCCTTTCAGATGGGTCTCCACAACCATGAGGAAGCCAGGCAAGGCAGTGCATACACAGAAACTCCTCTTGTCATGGTGTAGACTGCGGTTGCGGACTTACAGAGCAAAGAAGAAACGGGTCTTGGGAAAAGAGGCACAGAAAGAGCTGGGCTGGACTGTGTGGAGGCAAACAGGAGATGTGGTCCACAGGCAGCGTGAGGGGCAACCTGGACATCCGAAAGAGAAGGAAGAAATAGGGCGGGAACCTTGCCTGACTTAAGAGCAAGGAAAAGCCCTGGCTGGTTTGGCTCCGTGGATAGAGCGCATCAGCCTGCAGACTGAAGGGTCCCAGCTTCAATTCCGGTCAACGGGTTGTGCCCCTGGGTTGCGGGCTCCATCCCCAGTAGAGGGTGTGCAGGAGGCAGCTGATCAAGGATTCTCTCTCTCCCTTTCCCCTCCTCTCTGAAATCAATAAAATATTGAAAAAAGTAAAAGAGCAAGGAAAACAGTAAAGTTCCTCTCTGCAAAACGATGGTGCTGATGGGAGATCCCTCCTGGCTTTGCGAGGATTCCAGCGATGCCTCGCATGTAGAAGCTCGGCGAAAGTGTCAGCCATCCTGTTGTTATTATTGCTCTTGGATGAACTTTGGCCGGGGGACTGGCTGGCGTGGGGAGACGGGGGCCTGACGTATTCTGGTGTCTTAGGTTAGTGGCTGAACACACTGCACACCTTTGTTCCCGGCAAAGCCACACGACGCTCTCATTTCAAACCCACTTGTAAACTCTGCAATGGAAAAAACGGGCTGGCCCTTAGGGAACTCGCCATTCGGCCCGAGACTCGGCCAGCCGTGCTCTCGCTAACTCTGCTGGCAGAAGAGCGGCAGGCCACCCAGGCCACCTGGAGCGGGGAGGCCCTGAAGCGGGTGACCTCACGGGGTCCCTTTTGACCAGGGCGAGGGCCTGAGTCTGTGATCCTGTAAACATTGCACACCCTGGGCGTGTTTTTTTTTTGTGTGTGTGGGTTGTTCTTTGTTCGGAAAGAGCCTGGGCCGTTTTGAGGAGCCTGCAGAATGTTAGAAAGCTGTCACTTCCAGAGTAACGGAACTCTGTTACCCAGCAGATCCACCAGGCAGAGCGAGGCAAAGGCCTGCGTGAGTCAGGGTTTACTTAACGTTCGCAGCCCTGGCAGGTTTTTGATGGATGAAAATGTTTTCTGCAAACAGAACCCCGTCCTGTCTCACCCCACGCTCCTTCCCGGCCAAGCGTGGAGCGAGCGGTTGGCAGAGGCCGCTCCCAACTGGTCGGGCTGACGAGATACTATCTCTGTCTCCTTGTAACACAGAACATTTATTTTGCAGCAAGTGAACACCACGTGGAAATGGGTCCAAGATTTCGGAGAGCAAGAGGCTGGATCTGCCCCTTGCTGGACTGCCTGTTTGGTTGACCTTCTGCCTCTCGTGGCCCCCCGAGCCGTGCCCGGGCTCCCCCTGACACAGGTGCCATTCGGAAGGCAGTTCTAGGGGCGCCAAGCCACCCCCACCTCCGGCCCAGAAGTTAGGGAAACTGCCCAGGCGGCAAGAGGATGCGCCAGCGCTCAGCAACGAGACCGACTCTGAAGGGTAAAGCCAGATTTGGTGACTCTGTCCCTGTCTTGGCCTTCGCCCTCTAGGAATTCACTGGGGGACCCAAAGCCCCCGAGTATGGACTTAGCCCACATAACAGCCTCTGTGGACACGTGGGACCCGACTCCCAAGCATCGAGATGATGACATTTCAAGACCCGTGACCACTGAGGAAGTCTCAGAGCAGACAGTTCCTGCCTCAGACCTCGGTGAAATGCTGGCTCTTAGCAGATATGTGCCCTGGGCAAGGTATTGAATTCCCATATCAGCAAAATGGGGATAATGACAGTACCTACCCCTCGGCTTTTGTGAAAATTCGAACAATACGTGCCATGACTACATGACGATTGTGGTGAAAGGTGGTCTGAGTACAGCTCCCTCTTCACCACCCCGCAGTCACTGCCACCTGCTCCCAGCATCTCTCTGTGCCCAAGGCCAGGCCCAGGCTCTCTGTCCAGGAAGCCTTACCTTCCTCTCGCATCGGAGCTGGTGTGGGGCTGTCTCTGGAGCCCCTAGACTTGTAACCAATGTCTGTGCTTGGGGCTCCCAGGACCAGCCTGGACCACTCAGCCTCAGCGGTTATTTAAAACACAATTATTGTCCAAACTCTTCCTTTTGAGGAAAGAGACACACAGATAAAAGCCCTGACAACCACCGTCTGGAAATATTAAAGGGAAGATTGCAGAAATAAACACTTCCTACGTTTTCAACTGTGCAGTTTCTGAGTATCGTGTTAGAATCTCGCACTGCCCTGCTCCATCCCGCCCAGGATGCGAATCCTCCTGGGCCCAGTGTACCCACAGTGTACGTGCTCCCCGCCCGGGAGTCACTTAGAGGCCATCTCGGTTGTCAGACCGACTGTCACCGTGGTGTCGCGGTGCTTGCGTTCAAGTCACCCTTACAGTCGCCAAGCGCTACGTCTACGTCATCCACCTCACTTCATCTCATCTTGCAGGCATTGTGCCATCTCACGTCATCACAAGAAGGGTGAGTGCAGTACAGGAAGGTATTTTGGGAGAGAGTCCATGGTCACGTGACTCTTATGATAGTAGGTTGTTATAAATGTTCTGTTTTATTACTCGTTATTCTTCATCTCTTGCTGTGCCTGATTTGTAAATTAAACTTTGCCATAGGTGTGTATGTATAGGAAAGAACAGTGTGTGTATAGGGTTAGGTACTATTCGTGGTTTCAGGCATACACTGGGGTCTTAGACATAAGGGGCGACTACTGTACTTTCAGGAGCTGGTCCCAGAGGTTATTTACAACCAGAAAATGTGCCAACTCCTCTTTTATTTCTCATGTAACTCTGGCTTATTGAGTGCTGTTTATATCAGTTTCTCAATCTGAGCACAATTGACCTGTTGGACCCGATGATCCTTTGTTCTGGAGGCTGCCCTGTGCAGCGCAGCGCTTCAACAGCATCTCTGCCCCCGCCCCCGCCCCCGCCCGCTGCCAGAGGCCAGCAGCGCTCATTCCTTCCGCTCTGACCATGTAAAATAGCTCTGGATGTTGCCAATGTCCCTGGGGCAAGACTATCAGATTTAGCAAATAAATTATGAAGATATATTTTATCTGGCAGCCATACTCTGGGTACATCAGGTCAAGAACCACTGCGTTAGGCCCTAGCCCAGTGGTCGGCAAACTCATTAGTCAACAGTGCGGCAAACCGCGGCTCACGAGCCGCAATTTGCCGACCACTGCCCTAGCCGGTTTGGCTCAGTGGATAGAGCGTTGGCATGTGGACTGAAGGGTCCCGGGTTCGATTCTGGTCAAGGGCATGTACCTTGGTTACAGGCTCGATCCCCAGCCCTGGTCGTGGGTGCGTGGGGAGGGGTGCGTGTCGGAGGCAACCAATCGATGTGTGTCTTTTACATCGATGTTTGTTTCTCCCTGTCTTTTCTCCCTTCCACTCTCCCTAAAAATCAATGGAAAAATATCCTTGGGTGAGGATTACGCCCCCCTCCCCCAAAAAAGAACCACTGGGTTAGGTGCCAGGCCCTGTGCCTAATGAGTTCACATTCATTTACTCACACGATAACTGCGTGAGGCCGTTCTTAGCAACCCCTTCCAAAGGCGAGGAAACGGAGAGGGCAGTGTTTTCGACGTCACCCAGGTGGATGACTGATTCCACGGCTCTTTCCATTAACCGCAGCAGCTGATGAATGGAGCCCGGCCTCTTGTAGGCGCTTCATGTTTATGAACATTCGGAGGCCCCATTCCCACCCCTTTCTAACCCTTCTGTGCCGATGCTTTGATAATTGGGACATGGATTGTTCCAAACTAGACATTGTCCCACAAACCTGTCCACCCACACAGCTCTGAAAGCATCTCTGGGAGAGAAGGCACAGGGGGGAAAGGAGGGGATAGGAGCCGCAGGGGTGCGTGGTCCCAGCCTCCCACAACCCGGCAGCCAAAGTCTGGAGAGACAAAAGGCAGCACTGGTGGAGGGGGGGGGGGGGTATTTCCTTGCTCTATCACCCAGCTCAATGGGGCATTCTGGATCCCTGCCCTCCAATGTTCAGGGCCTTCTTAACAGACCTCAGCTGTGGCCCAAAGCCCTTACCTCACCCGAGAGGGCTCTATTTGCATGAGAATGACCTCTCTGGGCGAATTATTGCTTAATTAAAGAACAGCAATCACTTTAATTAGCATGTCTCCTTGCTCCCCGGTACTTTCATCGATTCAAATGAGCTCCTCATTAGGTACTGGCACTTGGACAAATCTGGGGCCTCTGGTTGCAAAGGGAGGCTCCCAGGGCAGGCGGCCCCAGCCAGGACCTCAGTGACAGGGAGGCCCAGCCCTGCCAAGAGCACAACCCAGGCTTTGTGAGGAGAGTGGCAGACAGGGCTTGGGCCAGCACCGTTTCAGGGCCCACAGCCCGGCTCCAAGGGGAGGGCCAGGCCAGGGTGGTGGCGTCTGCCGGCTCTCCTGGCCCCTCTCCCTGCTGTCCACTTGAGCTACACTTCTCTGTTCAGCTCATTTGACTTTAACTTTAGCTGCCTTACACCACTCTCCTGCTCCTCCCGGGAAGGTTTTGAGATTCTTTCTATCATCCCAATCTCTCTCTCTCTCTCTCTCTCTCTCTCTCTCTCTCTCTCTCTCTCACACACACACACACACACACACACACCTGAATCTGTTATCATCTCAGTGCACCTCCCATTCTTCACTCCCAGTTCTGGAGTGCAATGTTCTCTTTTAACTGGCAGTGTAGCGGGGAGAGCACATAAAACAAAAACAGAGAAGGAAAACCACCTGCTCTGAAGCTTCTCTTCACTGAGATCTAGGGAGCGATCCAGGGACTACTTATGCACACAGGTCCCCGAGAAGCATCTCCAGAAATCTGGGCCAATGGGGACTCTTCCGCCACAGCTCAGTCTTCCTTCATTATTAACAAAATATACGTTATCCTCTAGGCCGCTGGACAACCACCGTCTGTAAAGTACAAGTAATGTCAACCTAACTCTACTTTGATATTTCTCTTGAACTTTTCCAGAAAAACTTTTCTAGATTAAGGGCAATAGCCTCCCCTTCAGGAAAGAAAAAAAAAAAAAAAGAAATCTTTCTTTTGCCTGGATGTCAGTGTACCTAAAATCAATTGGCCTCCATCCTCCTTCCTACATCACATACCTTCTCTCTCTCTCTCTCTCTCTCTCTCTCTCTCTCTCTCTCTTTCTCTCTCTTTCCCCCCACCCCTAAGGCTTTTATATCTATGACTACAGGCCCTGTGCACAAATTTGTGCACAGGTTGGGTCCAGCAAGCCCGCCCTGATCAGGGATGGGGAGAAGGGCTGTGGGCAGTTGACAGGCCAGCCCTGCCCCCTGATCAGGATGTAGGGGGCCTTCAGGGCAGGGCCAGCCGGGGGAATCAGGGTGGTGGTGGGGGGGCCGATCGGGGGCAAGGCTGGCCGGGGGAAGGGGCCACAAAAGGTTGGTTGGCTGGCCCCTGCCCCCATCGGGGTGTGGGGGCCTTCAGGGCAGGGCCGGCTGCGGGGAGGGGCTGTGGGGGGTTGGCTGGCTCCACCCCATGGTTGAACTCCCTGTTGAACTCCCAGTCTAACTCCCAGTTGAGGGGACAATTTGCATATCAGCCTTTTATTATCTATGATGATACCATTGTCATTAGCTAGTTATTGATAATGGGAAAGGAGAAAAGGGAAGGCCAGGCATTATAGGCATCTCATTTGGGCAGCTTCACCAGGAAGCTGCAACTTTGCACGCCCTGGGGAACCACCAGTCCATTCCCTGCAAATCACTGGGGGAAGGGCCCAACAAAAAGGGGAGATGGACACACACACAGAGAAGTTGGGGTGATGTAGGGAACATGCTGTCAGTCAAACCTGGGAACAGAGATCATTGGCTAGAGGGGGTGGGGCTCACCACAAAGCCCAGGAGAATTTAGGGATACATGATCCCAAACAAAGGAGTTTGCTGTCTTGCCTCTTGGTGCTCTTGGCTCTGGACTCCTGTGGCTCTCTCACATTTGTTTGCCTGTGTTTCCCCCACAGCCACGTGGCCCTGCGGACACCCCACACGCTATGGACTGGTGAACTGCAGTGGCAAGCACAAACGAAGCCAGCCTGATGCCGGATGGGACTGTGATCCAATATGGAATGGAAACTCTGGGCAATGGCTTTCACCCTGGCTCTGCCTAACGCGAAATGGGACTTCTTCCTTGGGGGGGACAAAGGGAAATGGGGACTTGGAAACTCAGGGGCTGAATTCCACAGAAATAAAGCTTTCTACAATATCTCATCCTCCCGTGCAAACCTCAGAAAATTCATTTTCTCATGACATTGTGAGAATCCCACATCCCCTGGCAACAGGCGAGGATAAGAAGTGTTCCCCACCAATAACAATTATACTGGGGGGATGGCGGCTGAGTGGGGCAAGAAGGGCATGTGTGGACAGGGAGAGCTGGCCAATGAGGGATAAATGCTCCTCTTCCATGATGGAGAATGACACAATACCTAAATTAAGGAAATGTAAGAAATGTCTAACATAAGAAAATTTAGAAGTAGTAATATCAGCTTGCTATTTAGTAAGGTAAAGAATCAGTAAAAATAATAGTAAAAAAAAAAAAAAAGAGTTGAAGAAGTTACTCCTGAGATTTCCTATCAAGCTTTACAGAACTCTCGGTATCTTTAAACTATGTGCATGAAAATTTTGATTTGAAGAAAACATGATAAAAAACTGAGGGAGGAGCAAGAGGGGGTCGATATGAAGAGGAGGGAGAGGTCAGAAGATTCCAGGAAAAACTGGACTCTGCTGTCTTCGGGCAAATGATTTAGATTATTTCATTCCTCTGACCTCCTCCTCCAAAAACTGGGGTAATAGTGCACAGCTCACAGTGTTCTTTGTGTCTCTGATATATAATAACTATTAGCATCAGAACCACAGACAGACTGATCAAAGGATTAACCCTAGTTTTGTCTGCTGGGCAGTGGAGATAATCACTTACCTCATTAAGTTGTTGAGAGATTAATTGAAGTAGCTAAGCTAAAACCTCAGATTCATTTAAAACTAGGCAAAATATGACAGCCGGAACTCCTCCCCCATAGTGCCCAGGGAGGACACTCATGTGTAGAGTTTACTGGATGCTGTCTCTGTGCTAAACGCTTCACCTGGGATCATCCCCCCGTCCTAACTGGAGAATGTTCTTAATTATCAGAACAGCTGCAAGTTCCTGGGGAAACAAACCAACAACAAGCATCGCAACAAGCAGCCTTTTATTATCTATGATGATACCATTGTCATTAGCTAGAAAGCTTTATTTCTGTGGAATTCAGCCCCTGAGTTTCCAAGCCCGGGAGTCGTCACATCTGGGCACCGTCAGAGACCCCAAGGACTGGAGGAGAGCAGGCTCCCAGTGCTGGGCACCACATCTGATTATCCCTCGCCCACTTCCGGGAAAGGTTAGTGATGCTGTAGCAAGAGGAACCCAGGGTTTACAGACAGCACACCTGGCTTCACATCTGTACTTCCCCACTGGTGAGTCGTTTCTTGAGATTCCGTTTCCTTGCTGGTAAATGGAACCTGCTAAGAATGTTGACTTTATTGTCTGGTTACCGTGAAACTCAAATGGGATTACACATATGTACTTGCATGTGTGTATGCTCTTTATATGGCAAGTTACTATTTTTAAATAAATAACAAATCCAGTCCTAGCCAGTTTTGCTCAGTGGGTAGAGGGTCAGCCCATGGACTGAAGGGTCCAGGTTTTCAATTCCAGTCAAGGGCATGTACCTCGGTTTCACGCTGGATCCCTGGCCTTGGTCTGAGTGTGGGAGGCAACCAATAGATGTGTCTCTCTCACATCAATGTTTCTCTCTCTCTCTGACTCTCCCTCTACTTTCCACTCTCTCTAAAAATCAATGGAAAAATATCATTGGGTGAGGATTAACAAAATAATAATAATTATTATTATAAATAAATAACAAATCCAGACTTAGTAAGGATACACTTTTAAAAAGGATTGTTGCAACGTTGAAGGATGGGAAGGGAGGAGTATAGTAAGGGGAACGCTGTTGCCCCGGAGATCTGCAAGCATCTCAAATAGTTTGGCTAAAGGGGATTTTTCTCTCATAGAGAGAAGTAAACACGGCCAGAAAGAACCAGGTACAGGGAAGCAGAAAATGGGTGAGTAGATCAGAGAAGATTTTACCCTGAGGCCAGCCTGTTCCCGGGATGCTTATCTGCTGGCCAAGGGTGGTCCAGAGTCCAGGGTTCTGGAGGAAGGAGAGAAGCGTAACTCAAGTCCCATTAACAAGCACTTAGTTCCCCTTGATCAGTGGGGACAAGCAGTTCGCATACTTATTTATGAGGCAAAGAAAGGGGATTTTGAGGGTCATAAACAGTGGGGCATCGAGGGGTCTCCTCTCCCCCGATGGGGGAGGGTGGTACTTTAGAGTAAGCTGTTTTCTGGAACATGAAAGGTGGGGGTTTCCAACCTGTCACTATTTCCAGGATTGCAGGGCTCAGGGAAATGTTGACATGGACACGATGCACATGCTTCACAGCAGTAATAATAATGGCAGTAGCGGAAGTCATAGCAACAGTAGTATATCCATATAAAATAAAGCTTAAAGGGGAAATAAAATATCAAAACCACAGGGGAGGGAGAGGAAAGGCTTTATAGTGTACTTAGCTTAGTTCTAGGCTACTTGGCAACTAAACAAAAATGAAAATCCTGTGATTCCCTTTGACAAAAAACAAATATAGAAAAGCTTTGGTGCTAAACTTAAAGCCATTTGTCCTATCCAAGCACAGTATCACAAGGATACGAATGACAAGATGAGGAACAAGATCTTCAATGAAAGTCTTTCAGAAGAGGCAGATTTTTTGTATGATAACGTTGACAAACACTCATACCAAAACACGAACACATTGTTTAATGAAAGCGTTTCTCTGGGGACTGAACTTCAGAGGTCTAGACATACAGGGTTGGGCAAACATAGGTTTACAGTTGTTCATGTGGAACAAGACACACAGGTTATGATTACTACCATGGCTCTACTAACTCTGTGTGTCAAGTCCTCACAACTGTAGACCTACTTTTGCCCAGGTGATGAAAACCACAGTTTCCTTTCCCAGGCTCTTATCAGAAATGGGACCTGCTTTTAAAGGCAGTATCTCTAATCGGGACCCAGGTAACAGACAGAGACTTGGCCGACAGCAGCTGCCCTATATCTAAATCCAGCCTAGCACCAGGAATGCTCAGGGCCTACTCAAGAATGCAAACAATCCTTTCCACTAATATTTACAGGGAAACTAAGATTGTTAGTAGGGTATTAAATTTGACAGTAAAATAGTAATCAAGTTTTCAGATTAATTTAAATAGGCTAATTGAAATAAGTGAATATTCAAGGAAATTTAATTGTACTGGACAAAAAGCTGTTCCTAAAGTAGTAACTAAAATTTCTATTGGTAGTTCATCTCATGGTAAAATTCCTGAACATGCAATGAACCTAAAGCAGTCATATTTTTGTGCAAAAAATTAAAATTTAAAGTTATCAAGACTGCATTATAAAAATTACAAAAGCCTCCATTAATCAAAAAAAAAAGGGGGGGGGGATAGTAGGGTAATATCATGTAAGGAAAAACATCCTATAAGTAAATTACATCTAGAAAATTCTTACTTTACAAAATTAATTTTCATTTGTAATGCTAACAGCAAGACACCCATGAAAAACACATGGTGTCTAAATAAGCCAAAGGAAAATCGTTCAGGCAAAAATAAAAAGGATCCCAAATTAATTATATAGAAAAGATTCCTTTATTAACTTTTGGTCAAGAATATGTTTGTATATTTTCAGAAAACAACTCCAAGACCATGTGGATTCCTGCAACAGAGAGGAATTGACAGGTCTGCTCCAACCACAAAGACAAGAGGAGAAACAGTCCAGAGGTGGAAGACGCTGACGATGCCTTGCCACGCTAGCAGTCAGCAGCTGTGTGTCACTGCAGGTTGCCTAGGACCAAACCAGAGAGGGTTGGACCTGCATTGCCACCATGTGCCCACCATCCAGATATCATTGCTGACATGTACACATAAGGAGCTGTTGGACATTGAAATTGGGACTCAAACATTTTTGGTTATTATATGTTTATTTCTAGTCTGCAGAGGCAAGATTCTTTAAGGGAAAGAAATGGGGGGGCGGGGAATAGATACAGAGGCAAAGAAGCATAGAACAGACTGTCAAATTACAGCGGGAAGGCAGGGGAGGTTGGGGGGGGGGTAAAAAAAAATAAATAAAGGCAGTATCTCTAATCCCCATGACAGCCTGCAAGGTAGGTGAGCTTATTCTCTTTTTATGAATCGAAAAACAGAAAAGTGAAATGATTTTGCCAAGGCCACCAAGCCAGAAGGCGGTGGAATTGCCATAAAGTGAATTCTCTGTCCATGACATCACATCACCTTGAACTTGATACCTGGATCAGTTGTATAGTAGGCGTGAGTGACTCTTACTCCATTTTCTCCAAGCGCTATTGACTCAGACAGGCTTTGGAGCGGGGCTGGATGGCAGGTCAAGGACCTAGGGCACTGTTTTACACGGGGAGCAATTGGGGCTCTCAAGCAGAACCACTCCATATGGATCATGGATTTCCTCTCTGGTTGTAAAGGAATCTGTCAAAGCCAATGCCAGATTGTTGGAGGTTTTTACTGTCTTTCACTGGCCTTGACCCAGAGGACTGGAAATGGACCACATAAGAACAAATACAGCTCTAGTCATTGATGTTCATATAAAAGCTGCCTTTCAGAGGGAAGGAATATTCTTATGTATAATACTAGAGGCCCAGTGCATGAAATTCATGCACGGGTAGGGTCCCTAGGCCTGGCCAGCGATCAGGGCCCATCAGGTTCCCTGCCTCCCGGCCTCCCTGCCTCCTCCTTCCCTCTTTCCTTCAGCACCCCCCGGCTGCTGCTGGTTGCCTGCCATGTTCCACGCTGCCCCCTGGTGGTCAGCACACATCATAACGAGGGATTGAACTCCTGGTCGAACTCCCGAGGGGACAATTTGCATATTAGCCCTTTATTATATAGGATTTTTACTACATAGAATATATATAGAATTTTATCATCTATATGTACACACTTCTCTTCCCTACTCTTGATTTCCTTTCATGGACGCTTTCTCTAATAATTTATTCCCATTTATATTTACCTCTATTTTATGGTACCCATCTCTTTGTAAGCTGCCTCAACTCTCCTGTGGAACTAGCCAGCATATTGTGGGGGTCGGGAAAACTTTCCCCTTACCCCTTTAGTTATGGCTGGTCGAATAATTGAAATGACATACAGGAGCAGATTAACAGGAGAAAAAATCAGATTTGAATACAGGTGCATAGCAAATTCACCTAAGCATGGAAATCCCAAAGACAGGGAGACCATATGTCATTTTGAACTAAGGACCAGGAAGTAGGTGATTCACAGGTGGAAGAAAGAGCAAATTTGGTACACAAATGCTTGCGGGGTCCTTCAGAAACAACGGGGCACAAAAAATTAGATTTCCGTTTGGATTCTCCCAGTCCGCCACCTTTAAGCCATAAGTGCTAAGGGAATCCGGCTAAGGTTCCCTTCTTGACGCGGGTTTTTCTAGCTGAAGCTCTTTAGGTAGGGAAGGGGGGAGGTAAAAAACTCTTCCTGATTTTGGCTTCAGGTATGTTTGGTTGGAAATAGTCTGTATGCCAGGGTGGCACATTCCAGTGTGCCTTACTTTGGACCCCCTTGTATAATTTAAAAAATAATGTCTTGAATGGCTTTCAGTGAACGAATTACATTGGGAGGCCAGCTGCGCAGATACCGTTATGAAAACAGAGATGCATGGATCTCTCCTACAGAGCTTCGCACTTCAGGACAGGGCTTCTTCAACCCTCCAGGCTCTGTGATGCTTTCTTCTACGAAAATCTTCCATGGAAGATAGATCAAGGACCTAGAAAAAGAAGCTGCTCTGGTTGAGATGTGGGAGTGAGAGGATAGGGGAGGACCCCCCACCCCCACCCCACCCCGCCCTGCCATCTGCCACTGGCCCCTGGACACCACTTCCTAAGCCTTCCTCTCTGCAGACTGCAGGCTGACAAACAGTTTTAGGGAACCCCAGCAGGGTGTGAGCCTCAGACCCCAGAGCCCGGGCCACAGCAGCTGCACACCAAGCCGGGCTACCCTCCCTCACGCCTGTCTGCCCACAGGCTAAGGGCCACCCTCCCCAAGTTGATCTTATCCCAGGTGTTGACCTACAGGTCAAGAACTAGCCTCAGGGCAGGCCCCTCCATCCCCCCCTCCCCCCCACACACCTTTCTGGTTTCCCCTTCAAGCTATGGTGAAGTGGCAGGAGGAGGGATGGGACGGAACTGAAGGGCCAGGGGCTCAGCAGCAGGGGCTGGGTGTAGAGGGAGACTGGCCCTCGGCCCAGCCTCTTCGGAAGTTTCCTGTTCCAAGCTTAGACTCAAATGCAGCAACCCCCTCCTCCCACTGTTTGTCTAATAAGGAAACCTTTTTGACCCCACCAGTTAAAAGTCCTGGCCCTTCGCCTCATTACTGCCAAGCCCAGAACTAAAGAGGTAAAAGCTGGCAGCCTTGGGCTGCCTTCAACTTGGCAACTACCCCTCAGGGTCTGTGGCTCAAAGTCCCAGCCTCTCAATAGGGCTGTGTTTTCAATCCCAGTTAAACAAAGCACGCGGTCTCCCTCTGGGGCCCAAGCTCCTCGCTAGCCTCTTTCTCTGGGGGATTAAGAGCTGCTCTCTTGTTTGGGTGTCACTCTCCCTTTGAACATCTGTGGCTTTATCTGGTTTCAGGCTCGGCTTCCTGCCTGGGAGTGGATTTACCTCTGATTTGTTGTTTTATTCTCTCCACAGGATGAATTCAGGGCGTGAGTCCCTTTCTCCCCATACACCCCCACCTCGTGCTTTCTCTCCTCTCCTCCATCTTTCTCCAGCCTGGGCCCCCTAAATAGCCCCCAGCTACCTCCTCTTCCCCCTGCGTTCTTCTGCCACACAGCCAAAGCTGGGGACTCCGAAGGGTCCCATACCTGCTCACTCTGGGGGTGGGAGGGTGGGGGATGGTTAGGGAGGTGGGTAACGTGAAGGCCAGTGACCTGGAGATGACCGAGAGATGGATGTGTGGGGCCAGGCTGTGGTGGGAAGAGAGTCCTGAGCTGATGGGAGGCTGAGCTGGGCATCTCTGGGGCTGTGGCCCTGGAGCCATTCTCACTTTTTTGGAGAGTCCCAGAAAATGGGTGAAAGTGATGTTTCTCCCCTGGATGCTAAACTTACACTGAAGCCAGATCTCTTGAGGGCAAATCCAGGGCTATTTCTACCTTACCACTCTTTCCAGGTGTGCTTTTACCTTTTTTTGCTGTAGACAGAATATTGTAGACGTTATTGGTGGAAGCCCTCCTATCCCCACCTGTTGCAGGGGATGTGGGCTTCTGGCAATGTCATGAGAAAAAGAATGTTCTGAGACTCGCATGGGCAAGATGAAATACTTATTTCTGTGGAATTCAACCCCTGAGTTTCCAAGTCCCCATTTCCCTTTGTCCCCCCCAAGGAAGAAGTCCCATTTCGCGTTAGGCAGAGCCAAGGTGAAAGCCATTGCCCAGAGTTTCCATTCCATATTGGATCACAGTCCCATCCGGCATCAGGCTGGCTTCGTTTGTGCTCGCCACTGCAGTTCACCAGTCCATTGCGTGTGGGGTGTCCGCAGGGCCACATGGCTGTGGGGGAAACACAGGCAAATCAATGCAAGAGAGCCACAGGAGTCCAGAGCCAAGAGCACCAAGAGGCAGGACAGCAAACTCCTTTGTTTGGGATCATGTATCCCTAAATTCTCCTGGGCTTTGCGGTGAGCCCCACCCCCTCTAGCCAATGAGCTCTGTTCCCAGGTTTGACTGACAGGCATGTTCCCTACATCACCCCAACTTCTCTGTGTGTGAGTCCATCTCCCCTTTTTGTTGGGCCCTTCCCCCAGTGATTTGCAGGGAATGGACTGGTGGTTCCCCAGGGCATGCAAAGTTGCAGCTTCCTGGTGAAGCTGCCCAAATGAGATGCCTATAATGCCTGGCCTTCCCTTTTCTCCTTTCCCATTATCAATAACTAGCTAATGACAATGGTATCATAATTAGATCATGACTTTGGTTAGATCAACATTCAATATTCACCCTATCATGTGCTGTTCACTGCTAAGTCATGGTATATAATTACTTCCCCTTTTATGCAAAGTTTTCCTCAAGGAGTTGGAGTTAAATATCATTTTGGTTTTGTTTATTTATTTAGTTTTTTGCATATTTGTCACCGATTTAGTCCCCAGCTCTCCCCAATCACCTCTCAATCATCTCAAATTCCTTAGGTATTTTTATCCATCTCATTTTCTTGAAGAGATCATTCCTGCAGCTTCTGAGGGAGCCAGTCTGAACTGGGCGCTCCCTATGCCGGCTGCAAAGCTGTTAACTTGGGACCTTCCTTCACATTCTCATTGTCTTGGGACCCGTTCCCTTCTCTCTGGTATAAAGTCCTCTTTTGCCATGTGTTGCTTTCCTGGTTTACTCCTGTATTTTTGGTGGAGTTATTCTGCTATCCTGATTCTCTGTGTGAAACCTGCTTATTCCCTCTGGAACCAGATAAGGTGCTCTCTTTGTCTCTAACTGCTGAAAGTTCATGACCATGTACCTGTCTTGGGGTGGGGGTGGGGGGAGGGGGGCGGGGAGGGGCGGTTCATTGGTTGTTCTGGGCACCCAATGGGCTCTTTCGATCTGGAAACGCACATGTAGACTGGGAAGCTTTCTTGAATTCTTTACCTCTGTTTTTGGAATTCCTATCATTTGGATGTTAGCCATCATGAATGTGCCTTCTGATTTCTTTTCTCCTGATTTCTTTTTCCCCTCTACTTTCTTTTTTTTGAAAGAAAAACATTTACTTAAAAAAAAAAAAAAAAGACCAAAAAACAACAGTGGGCTCTGGAAGCGGGAGCTAATCCATTCGTGCCTTCAGGGTCCTGGTGGTGATTCTGTCTTTCTCGATGACGTGGATGACGACTCCCATGCCTGACATTGCGTCACGGTCCACAGCATTCAGCATGGCTTGTGAGATGGTTTCAAATAGGTGTTCTGGATCCATGTCGGGCTCCCAGAGGGACTCACACATCCCATACATTTGTTCGGCACAGGTGCCACTGACCACAAAGTCGTCAGTCACCATGGGGCAGCCAATGAGGTCTAGAGAGCAAATGAAGGGCTTAAAGGTCTTCATTTGCCAGCAGGCCTTGGTAGCCTATGGCCCCGTGGCCTCCACACCCAGCACCTGCCTTGGGAACCCATGGCCTGCTGGCCGAGACTGGCTCAGTGTAGTAGGGGCCAAACCGTTTCTCATACAAGAGGTTGGCCACCATGCTCATGAGGGTGTAAGGCTTGATCTGCCGACCTTCCTTCAGCTCATACAGGTTCAGTCGGAACTTCAGGCGCTGGGCAACCATCTGGACGTCCGTGGCTAGCCCGGCCAAGCCAATGTATAGCCGGTCGCCCATGGGGAAGATCTTCTGGAAGTCCGTGGTCACCATCTGGGCCTGGATCCCGAAGCGCCTGTCGGCAGTGATGGCCACACAGTCCTTCCCCTTCGTGGCCATGACGGCCCCTCCATTATAGGACATAATAGACATGATTGCAGTGTAGTAGGACCTCCAGCAGCCACCTCCCCTCTACTTTCTGAGTAATCTTCAACTTGTTTAGCTATGATTATCTTTTTTTTAAAAAAAATGTACTCCTATCATAATTAATTTTCAAGAGTTCTATTTCTGTTCCCTGAGAATGTTTGCCTTATAACAGCCCATCTTCATCTTTTAGAGGCAATATCACACCGTGCTAAGTAGATGAGTTTTCTTCTCCCTGCAGATTGGTTCCTCCAAGATTATTTGTCTGTTGTTTATTTGTGCCTTTGTTTTTCATGGTAGAAGCGTTCTTCCACAGTCCGGCGCTCCTTGCTTGCTTACGGCGGGGAACTAAAAAGCTGTATAGAGGTGCTCATCAGCGCCTGGGCAGGGTTCATCCTCATTCCCTTGAGAAACTCTTGAAGTCATTTTAAAAATGAAACTTTATCTGGTCTGCTGCCTGCAAAAGCATAAGCCTGTTTTTCACCATTCAGGGAGAGAAGGCTGGTGGTCTCAACACTCAATAGACATCAATAGACAAACCTGCACTTAATTCTCATGTTTTCGTGTGCCTCTGTGCATAAGGTCCCCCAGTCCAGAAACTGTTGAATATCCTCTAGACTCTAGAGGATAGAGTCTAGAGAAATTTCTCCCCTCTAGAGAAGTCTAGTCTTTGCTAAGAATGGGAGTGCAGTGTAGGGGAAAGAATCTGGGTTGGATCTGCTTTTTGAGCGAATTTTCAACTAATCTTCTTGTTTTCAGTGCCTTCCCCTTCTAAAAGTATCTCATGTCACTAATTCCTGAGTCTTTGGGGGTGGGGGGAGCATCACAGCCATAGAGGCTTCTACCAGCATAATTACTCAAGCACCTGATGCCTGTCAGGGTCCCCAGATCTCAGCCCATCCCAGGGAGCTGGAAGAAGTTATCATGGGCAATCCTGGCTGCTGAGGGTTAGTGTTGGGGGAACCTGGGAGCAAGGAAGGACTGGCCGAGCTGCCCACGCTCCCCATCTTGCCCCCCCCCCCCACTTCCCCCTCGCCAGCTCACAGCTGTGGCTTCCATAAGGCAGAGCTCCAAAGGCTGAATTGTCCTCTTTTTCTTCCTCTGGGACTCCGGCACCAGGATGAGGGAAAGAGGGCATTCGGTCAAGAACCTGGTTTACATTTCAGATGGAGACTCTAATTGATTCAGACCTGAGCCTCCTCACTTCTCATTACCACCAGGAGCCACTGAGCTCCTTTCATGTTTCAGGAGAACCAGGGCTCTCCTTCTCCAGGCTGGACTCTGGCTTAACCCATTCCTGGCCTTCAGTGTGTGTTGCTGTGGTGGGGCATGCTTACAGGGTAGGGGACGCATCCATGACATCAGCAAGACCCAGAAAGGATTAACACCCACGCCACCCCTCAGCTTTTGCTCCTGCCTCGTGGACACCAGGTTTCCCCTTGTGTCCCCACCACCCTCCAGTCCCTGCAGCTTGACTGGACAGACACTTACAGAAAGTTCACCTCCTGGGCAGTTTGAAGGTCAGGGTTCTAAGAACCACTTGTTTTCCAGCCTGTGATCTGGTGCATGTCATTGGCTGTTTTGTTGTTGTTTTAATTTCAGAGAGAGGAAGGGAGAGGGAGAGAGAGATCGAAATATCAATGATAAAAGAGAATCATCTAGCGCTGCCTTCCCCCGCCCCCCGCCCCCTTACTGGGGATAAAGCCCGAAATCCGGGCATGTGCCTGACCGGGAATTGAACCATGATGTCCTGGTTCATGAGTCAATGCTCAGCCACTGAGCCACACTGGCCAGGCTCATTGACTTGTCCTGTACTGCATATTCCTTTCCTACAGAGTAAGAGTATGGGATTTTTTTCCCTTTCTGTTTATATTCACTTTCCAATACAAAAGCAATATATGTCATTGGTAAAAAAAAAAAAACAACAAAAAAAACCAAAAACCTTACATTTTTTAAATATGTAAATATATAGAGGTCATGTTAACAGTTTGGTGTATAGCTTTTCAAACTTTTAAAAAGTGAATGTTAAATACACAAATATATCAATACATAGGGTTCGGTTTTGCTCTGTTTTACAGAAGTGAGATAATATTATGTAGACTGTTCTGAAACATGCTTTCTGTATTGAATATATGATAGGCATTTTCCATATGCAGATACATAGTTCTATGTCAATCGTTTTATCAGCTCCATGGGGTTCCATAAAAGTTCCCATAATTCATTCACCTGTTTTCCTATTAATAAAAACAGAGGTGGTTTCTTTTTTAACTTTTTTTTTTTTTATTGGTTGATTTGAGAGAGAGACAGAGAGAAATGTGGATATGTTGTTATGTCCCTGACCGGGAAGCTAACCCACTGCCTTGGTGTACCCGGATGATGCTATAGCCGACGGAGCTACCTGGCCAGACCCTAGGCTGTTACTAAATGCTGTAATGAACTTGCTTTGGAGTAAGCTCACGTGGGGGTGACTGCCCAGCTCATGCTGCATGTAGAAGCAGAGCCCGTGCTGTCCCTCTGTCCCGATGACCCATTCCCTCCCCTGCGTTCTTTAATCTGTTGTCCAAACGTGCACTTCATTTCCAGGGCCTCTGTGGCCTGGCCTGGGGTGGCCAGCACCCCTCAAGCTGAACCTGTGCAGAGTCCCTCCCAGGATCTTTCACTCCGGATGCAGGAGAGAGGGTTTTCTCTCCAGAATGACAAGAACCCAGGGGCTGCCAGAGGCCCGAAGGAATCAAGCCAGCACTTGGCGAAGAAGACGTTTTTTGCAGCAGACTCTTTCCTTCAACCGAAGGCCTGGACGCTTTCTCAGGACTCTGCTTCTAACACTGTGGCTCTGGGAGAGCGATTATGGAGGGGATGCCAGGGCTCCTCCCACATGTGCTTCTGACTCCATCAAAATCCCATCTGGTGAATCCCAGCTGGGAGCTGTGCTGCGATCCGAAGGCCAGGAGTCTCTCTGGGAAAGCCTTCCCTCTGTCCGTCCACCCAGCTCTTCTCACAGTAGAGATGCTTCAGGCTCTCTCACTGCCATTGCACGTGTAGCTTAAGAACTAACTTCGTTAAGAGGCACACGCGAGCCCTGGCCCATTTGGCTCAGTGGATAGAGCATCGGCCTGCGGACCAGAGGGTCCTGGGTTTGATTCCGGTCAAGGGCACGTACCTTGCTTGCAGGCTGAGCCCTGGTCGGGCCTTGTGCAGGAGGCAACCAATCGATGTGTCTCTCTCACATTGATATTTCTTTCTGTCTTTCCCTCTCTCTTCTACTTTCCCTAAAAATCAATGGAAAAATATCATCGGGTGAGGATTAACAACAACAACAAAAAAGTCTATAATAATAAAAGCATAAGAGCCAGTTACAGGCGATCAGGCAGGCAGGCAAATGGTTAGGAGCCAGCAGTCCCGGATTGCGAGAGGGATGTCCTACTGCCGGTTTAGGGTGGGATCAAGACTAAACTGGCAGTCAGACATCCCCCAAGGGGTCCTAGATTGCAAGAGAGTGCAGGCCAGGCTGAGGGACCACCTTCCTCCCCGTGCACAAATTTCGTGCACTGGGCCTCTAGTATATATATTAAAGAGGCACACTTGAAAGCTATCACGAGTTGTTTAGATCTTGGTATAGCATTCAGGTCGAGGCAGGGGAAATAGAACCGAGCACTGGACACAGTTCATTAGTTCACAGACATTTAATCCGCACCTCCAATAAGTCCTTCCAAGCTCCTGGTGCCCACATCCTGGACCACTTCAGCTCCTGGAGCCTTGACATCCTGTCCATCTTCTCCCCTGCCATCATTTGACGCAACTGTCCCATCACTGGGCGTGCCACCCAATGGCCTTCAATTTCTTGCCTCTCAAAGCCTCCTTCCTTCTTTTTTCCCTTCCTGCACAAAGTGAAGATAAAGGCATTTGTTTCATAGGTTTCTTCTAAAGATCAAATGATCGGGGCACATACATGTGGTGTGTAACCTGTGAGGCACTGCCACAGTTAAACCTGGGAGGAGAGGAAGCGCCAGGAGCATGAAGGAGGCGGGTGGGAGGGAGCGGTGGATAATTGAGAGGGCAGAGAAGGGCAGGCCTGGAGGACCCCACACTGCTTGAACTGGCCACTGGGAACAGATGCAGGCGCAGGGAGGGGAGGCCAGGAGCTTCGGAATGCAGAACTCATTCAGCCGTCTAACCCAGGAGTCAGATCCCCCCAACCCCAACATTATTCTTCTCCCCAGAGGGGGTGGCCTCAAGAGGTCTCCGTGACCTGCCAGCAGTGGCTGCCTGCAGCCTGGCAGCCTCTCCCATGGGACATCTGTCTGTCTGTGCATTCATCTCTCCCAGGCCTGAGGACAGGCAGGGGGCTAAGCTCTAACTCCCTTCCTCCCAGCCCCCGTCTATTTCTCAGACTTCCCGAGATGGTGAGATGGACAAGAAGATGCTGGTACCTGGGAACATTGGAGGGGTGGGAGGGGATAGGGATGTGGAGTCTCCACTCCCCATTCGCCACCACCTCAAGGGCCACAGCAGGGCAGTCGAGGCCTGGCGGCTTGGGGATGCTCTGCTCCCCCAAGGCGGGGCTGGGATATCAAAGCTGGAAGCCCAGGGGCATATCAGCCTGGCTTTGTAAACCCGGCCCCCATCAATGCATGAAAGCCTCGCTGTACACACTGCATTCGCCTCGCTCCCGACCTGCATTCCCGATTGGTCACAGCCTGGCCCCAGCTGCATTCCTAGGCTGGAGGAGGCACAGGGGCCTGAACTCTTTGTTCTTCCCAAATCAGGGCTCAGAACCATGACAGGCTGATCACATTATCCAGCTGAGGTCAGCCTGGCAGAAGTGACCCCTCCCAGTCCTCCCTCAGTCACCACACACCGCACACCACCTAGCTCCATACCTGGGTCTTTATACCAGGCTGAAAACAGTCCCAGTGGAAGAAGAAACATCTTCGAGAGCCCACTCTGCTACCTCCCTTCAAGGTCAGATGCTGGGCGCAGTGCTCAGGCCCTCATTCCAGGGCCTGTCCAAGCTCGGGCCATCTCCAAGGGCTCACAGCTGCTCTGGGGTAGCACAGCTGGCCTGTTTGCTTTGGGGCAACTCAGAACCCACACAACATGCCCCTGGGTGGCATAAGCTCAGTCTCAGAACAAGCCCAGCCTTCAGAGTTACCATAGATAAGACGCTGTTCTGTATGAGCCCCATTTAAATCACACTCCATGTCTCCTGGGAGTGACGTGGTAAGCCACCCCCTTTCTTTCCTATGTCTGGTTATAAGAGCACAAGCCTTGACCTCTGACCCGCCTGGTCTGAAGCCTGGCTCGGCCACTTACTTGCTGTGTGACGTTGGATGACTCCCTTCACTTCTCTGGGCCTCCGTGTTCTCGTTTGTAAAACGGGGAGCGCTGTGGAGATCGAGGAAGCTCTCGCCTGATAGGTTTCTGGCGTGATGTAGACACATGACAAATGGTCTTTTTCCTGCTCTCTTCCCTTCCCCCCTGGAATGAGTGGCCTCAAGTGGAGTCTTCATGAGATAATGAATACCCCTTCCTCTTTCTCCGAATTCCTAAAACCCCCAGAGTGAGGGCCGATCTGGCGACAGCTATGCACAAATTAGCCTTTGTTGTTGTGAGCCGTTTTATATGTCAGCCTTGTCTCCCAGCAAGCTTGTTGGCATTCCAGGAGAGACCTTTTTCTTTGTTTTCTATTCAACAAGCCTGTATTAGAGAGAAAGGCACCGGCGCCTGGGGATTCGGCCGTGGAGGAAGCAGCCAGGTTCCTGCTCTCCTGTGGTTCCGAGGCTCCAGGCTCGCGGAGGAGTGGAGAGACGGGCCCCAGTCCGTCACACAATGAGTTGCAATGAGTTCCCCCCATCGCGATGACTGAGCTGATGAAAAAGCATAGGCCGCAAGTCCTTTGGTTGATCTCTTACTCGCCCCCTCCCCCGCCAACACTCCCCAGTCTTCCTGCTGTAATTTGACAGTCTGTTCGTTGTTTTACTGCCTCTGTATCTATCTTTTTGTTCATCAGGTTATAATGTTCTTTATTTTCCATAAATGAGTGAGATCATGTGGTATGTTTCTTTCATTGCCTGGCTTATTTCACTTAGCATAATGCTCTCCAGTTCCATCCATGCTGCTGCAAATGGTAGGAATTCCTTCTTTTTTATAGCAGCGTAGTATTCCATTGTGTAGATGTACCATAGTAGGGGAGGCTGGGGGAAGGTCAATGAGTGGGGCGGAGAAAGGAGATATATATACTACTATATGTAATACTATAAACAATAAAATAAAATAAAATAAAAAAGCATAGGCCATGGTGAGACTGTAACAGGGGCCTCTGGGAAGGTGCCTCTGAGTAAATGGCACTGCAGCTGAGATCAGAAATAGGGAACCAGAGAGAGGAAAACAGCCTCGGTAGGGAACAGAAGTGCAGCTGTGAGCAGGGTGGGAGACGTCCCCGCCCCATAAGGAGCCTAGGTTGTATTCTGAGTGAAATAAGAAGCCCCATGTGAGGTTTTGAGCAAGGACATGGCCTAACCCAGTGTTACTGGGTAGAGGGAAAAGGAGGTGGAAAAAGGAGGCGGGGATGGAAATGGTGCGATTTGTTAGGCTGCTGGAGCCTCAGGCCACCCAGGCTGGAGGCACAATATCTTTTGAATCTTCATAGTTATCTTACTTTTATAAACTTAGGAAACTGGGGCCCAGAGAAGTTAAGTGCCTCATCCAAAGTCACACAGCAAGTAAGTGGCAAAGCCAGGATTTAAACCAGACAGGTCACGGTTTGGCTCAGTGGATAGAGTGTTGGCCTGTGGACTGAAGGGTCCCAAGTTCAATTCCGGTCAAGGGCATGAACTTTGGGTTGCAGGCACATCCCCAGTAGGGGGTCTGCAGGAGGCAGCTGATCCATGTTTCTCTCTCATTGATGTTTCTAGCTCTCTATCCCTCTCCCTTCCTCTCTGTAAAATTAATCAATAATATATATATATATATATATATATATATATATATATATATATATTTTTTTTTTTTTTTTTTTTTAAACCAGACAGGTCAGATGTCAGAGCTCATGTTCTTGTAACGAAGCATAGGAAAGAAAGGGGGTGGCTTACCACGTCACTCCCAGGAGAAGTGGACAGTGGTCCAAGAGGTCCAGATCAGTAGCTTGGGCCTCATAGGGACCGTGCGGATAGAGAGAGGCAGATAGGCCCAAGGGGCTGCTCCACAAAGGCCATTTGTAATGGGCCTGGGGAAGGGGGAAGGGGTGGGGGGGGGGGGCGGGGAGGCAGCACCTAATTGTCCGGGAGGACCATGCATTGTCCTGCTCTGACTTAAGCAAGAAATGTGGATGACCTTGAAATGGTCCACCTGTTATGGCTGATGGGGGGTTCTTTTCAGAGACTTTAAGCACCAAGGACTCCCTTTATTGTTCTCACTCTTGCCCTGTAAACGATTTTGAAGGACTTTTGTCTACTAAACTAATTGAAGTCATTAAATTATGAATTCACTTTGTTGCCTGGAGTTTTACTAACCAGGCCTGTAGAACTGGCCATCCGAGTTCTGCTTGCAGGAGATAACTGCTCTCTCCACAATGCGATTACCTCATTCCAGTCCAAGTAAAGAAAGGTGATGTTTCATTTAGCCTGGGCTGGGGGGCAGATTCGTCCCACAGCCTCCCTGAAGGAAAACGCCCCCCCCCCCCGCCCCCGACACCTCTGAGACTCTGAGGACCCAGGTGCGCCAGCCTGGCTTCTGACCCCCGGGATTGGGAGCTAATGCATGATATTGCCTACGCTGCTACCTTTGTGGTCATTTGTTACACGGCGGCAGAAAAATAATACAGTAAGTGTGTCCCAAGTATGGCATAGGGCATACTTGTAACTAAAAAAATATTCAGTGTTTATCTGTAGAGCAAATTTAATGGGGCCCTCTGTATTTTAATTTGCGGGATCCGGCCACTCTAAACCCCAGGGAGGTCCTGAGCAGCCGGGCCATGGAGCTGGGCCACACAGCCACGGCAGGTCTCCCAGCGGGCACGGAGCTCCAGGCTTGGAAGTGGCCTGCACGCCCTCTGCTCCAGAGCCAAGGGAGGTCTCCAGGGAACCTGCCCAGCACCCTGCACACGGATTGTGGCAACTTCCCTCCGAAGCAGGGGCTCCCAACCTGGAGTTGCTTCCCCTGAGCATCCACAGATAGAATTTGGGGTGTGTGTGTGTGGGGGGAATCACATCTTTATTCTCACTGCCTTCCAACTGAAACTTAATATTTCCTTCAATTAAGAATATAGGTATGGCCTGGTCGGTGTGGCTCAGTGGTTGAATATTGACCTATGAACCAGGAGGTCATAGTTGGATTCCCAGTCAGGGCACATGCCCAGGTTGTGGGCTCCATCCCCAGTGTGGGGCGTGCAGGAGGCAGCTGAACAAAGATTCTCTCTCATCATTGATGTTTCTATCACTCTCTCCCTTCCTCTCTGAGATCAATTAAAAATAAAAGAAAGCATACAGGTATGCCTGGCTGGTGTGACTCAGTGGAGCATTGACCCATGAACCAGGTCACCAGTTCTAGTCCAGGTCAGGGCACATGTCCGGGTTGCAGGCTCGATCCCAGTAGGGGGTGTGCAGGAGGCAGCCAGTCGATGCTTTTCTCTCATCCATATTTCTAGCTCTCTATCCCTCTCCCTTCCTCTCTCTCTAAAAATCAATAAAAACATATTTTAAAAAAGAATACAGGTATTATTATTAATACCTGTGACTTTGTAACCAGTAGAGATCACTTAGCAGTTTTTGCCAATATCACAAAATATTGTTAGCATTCATCCCTACTTTGAAATTATGATAGTTATTAGACCTTGTTAGTTAATGAGTTAGTTAATAAAGAAGCACCATATATCACTATGTCACATGTTTTTAATGTGTTGACAACTACATTTCCACATCATTGATTTCCTTTATAAATCTGATGTTATTTCTAAAAATCATTATTCCAAGAAGGGGCCCTTAGGTTTTACCGGACTGTGTCCATGGCACACAAAGGTTAGACCCTGGTAGATGCAATGTGTCATCATGAAAAAGACATCAGAAATATCAGCTGTGAAAATGGGGTCATTTTCTTAACCTTTCTGAGCCTCAGTTTCCTCTTCTGTGAGACAGAGTTATTGTGAGAACTAATGAAATACTATGTATGAATCACCTAGCACAGGCAGGTTCTCAATAAATGAATGCTAGCTATTATTACTAACAACAATTAAGACCAACAACTAGGTTTACGGCTCCTGCCAGATTATAATGGTCTCTGAACGCATAATAATCTGGCCACTCAGTGTATATCTTATATAATAAAAGGCTAATATGCAAATTGTCCCCTTGACCAGGAGTTCGACCATCAGGCAGGCCGGCCAACCGCCCATGTCCTCTCCCCCTGGCCAGGCTGGCCTGACCCCACCCATGCACGAATTCATGCACTGGGGCTTCTAATATATATATTAGACACACACACACACACACACACACACACACACTGAGTGGCCAGATTATTATGCATTCAGAGATCACGATAATCTGGCCACTCAGTGTATATTATGATAACTACAATCGTGTGTCAGTCCCTCCTTTTCTTACTGTCTGTATCATCGCAAGCTGCCTTGGGCTTCAGCAACGACAGTGGTTTCCTCTGGCCTCCAAATGGCTCTGCTCCATGTGGCCACAGCCCTCCCCCTGGGTCCCATGGGCCCTGTCAACCTCACCACCATTACCCACTGTTCCAGCAAATGGACAGAAATGCGCATCCGCCCGGGTGACGTCCTGCCGCCTGCTAATGAGAAACAAGTGGCCTGCTTGTGTTCCGTGCGGAGGGAGGAGGGCTCACCCTGTTGCAGCCCAAACCCACATTCCTGGGGCAGCACAGGGTGACATGGCCGGGAGATGCAGGACTCCTCCGCCCAGACCTCTCCTTGCACACCCAGGCCCTGGGGGAGGGCATGCCCACAGCAGTCCCCGTCCCTGCACCCACCACAGCCCTTCCTGTTACGGGGCACTGGACCTGGCCTTGGGCGTAGGCAGGAGGTCAGCCAGAGCCTGAGTCACTGGGAGGAGACAGTTGGGTCTAGAGTTGTGGTCTCTGTGGGGAGGACTGAGATGATGGGGAGGAGTCGACGGTCCCTCCCTTGGATTTGAATCCCTCACAGCACCCCTGTGGTGTGAGCCAGAGCCCTGCCTGCACCGGCCTAGCACCTCACCACCCTTATTCCTCCATCTTCTGGGCTTTGTCTCCAGGCCCATCCCCTTCTGCAGAAGTGCCCGCTCCTCCCTCACGGCGTCCTTAGTCCAATGGGAAAACAGAGGCCCACAGAGGGCCGCGGGCTCACTCCAGGTTACGGAGCGTACAGGACAAAAGTCATTGCCTTGGATGTTGAGTTGAGCTGGGGATGCTGCTGGACCCTGAGCCCTGGACAGAGGGAACGTCCCTGGGATGGGAATGGTCCAGCATGTGTCTGTCCAGCCCGGCCTCATGTGCACGCTCGCTCCCTGTCCTTGGTCCTTGGCTTCACATGCGGGATTGTGCTGCCTGCACCCCATCCCATCCTGAGGCCAGCCCTGCCACACGCTGGGCTTCTGACCCTTTGGGACTTGCTTCTCTAACCTAGTGGCCTCGGCTTGTCTGTCCCCTGGGTTTCAGCTCTGGGAGGGGGCACCCCTTTCACCTGCGCAGCCCTCAAAAGGGCCCTGGTCGATTTGGACCCCATAACTTGATTTCTGGCAGGGACCCCCTCCCCATTGGCTGCTCCCACTTACAGCTGCCTCTGTGCTCCCGGGGAGGGGCAGCTGTCCATCCTATCCTGTTGTCCGGGCTCCCAGTTCCTGACATCTCCTGTCAGTTGCCAGCATCCGCTGCCCTACTGCTGTGGTCCCAGCCCAGCCCTGCCAGAAACAAGAAGCAGGTGAGTCTTGGGGGAGGGTGTGGAATTACCCCCACTTCAGGGAAGAAAAAGTGCCATCGAGCACCTTCTCTGTGATCTTAGACACTGGCTGGAACTCCCCACAGAGCATCTTAGTTACTCCTTAAAATCCCTGCAAAATCAGTATCTTCTCCCTTTTATAGGAGGGAACTCGGGGGTCCAGAATTCTCTAACCTGCAGGCTGAGTGGTGGACTTGGAGCCACGTCGATCTGGTTCTATATCATGCTCTTCCCGCTACACTGGGCCCTCTCAGGCCACCAACCATTGTCTCCCTGAGCCTCCGATTTCCTGGCCCTGCCTCAGTTTTCTATTGGGCCTTTTAATTCCCCACTGGGCCTGGAGCTCACCCCGAATCCTTCCAATAGGACCGGAGCCCTGACACACCTCACTCTTGGCAATCCCTTCCCGTGAGACTGGTCCCTGACCCAGGGGCCCCCAAAGCCCAGAGGACCCTGCACCAATTGACCGAGCTGCTGGCCTTTCTAACCGTTTCCCAGCTTCTCGGTCCAGTCCACAGGATTGTAGCTCCTCGGAATGACACTGGCCCCCAAGAAGGCTGGCTCGAGGCACCCCTCTGGGGCCTGCCTCACCAGCCTCTCCCCTCTCAGGCCCAGGCCATCACCCTGAGGCTGCATCAGCAGGAGGGAGTGGGGACAAGGAAGTTTCTGACTCAGCCACCAGGTTCCCAGCCACTTCTGTCTGCCCCTCCTTCCCCTAACAGTCCCGGGGGAGCCAGCCCTGCCTGGGGCTCAGCGTCCATGACAACTCCCAGGCCTCCTTCACTCCGGGAGTCGGGATGAGGCTCGAAAGAAACAGCCAGGGACAAATATTCTGGAGAGGCCTCTCGGACAGGGTGTGGGTGCAGGAGACTCGGTACAGAGCAACTGTCTAGACCGGGCTTCCTGGGCTTGAAGGGGAGCACGACCTGGGGGTGGAGAGGGGCCAGGAGCTGCCCTCACCTCCTGGAGCTGCCTGTTTACATTTCGTCTGCTCACGCCGCCTTTTCCAGACTGCTGGCCCAGCTCCTCACACGCCGCTGCTGTCAACACACGCTCTGTTGCCTGGTGGAGGGTTGCCTGGTGCCCCATGGAGGGACCCGCTGTATCGGTGGCTCTGCCTCAGCCCTGCGAGAGAGGACTGGGGACAGCCAGCACCTGGGAGACCAGAATGCTCCAGACCTCACTGCCCTTTAGCTGCTGGGCTGTTCCCCTCTTGGGGAGCTCCTCCCCTTTTCTCTGCTTTCTCTCTCCCTCCTCTGCTATTCTGTACCTGCAACTCCTGCAAAGGTCTAGGGAGGAAAGGCTCCCAGGAGCCTAGCTGGCGTGTCTCAGTGGTTGAGCGTCGACCTATGAACCAGGAGGTCACGGTTCAATTCCCGGTCAGGGCACATGCCCAGGTTATAGGCTCCATCCCCAGTGTGGGGCGTGCAGGAGGCAAGTTGATCAATGATTCTCTTTCATCACTAATGTTTCTCTCTCTCTCTCCCCCTCCTCTCTGAAATCAATAAGAATATATATTTTTTTAAAGGCTTCGAGGAGTGGAGACCACACTCCTACACACAGGGAAAGTGTCACATTCCTCTAACCCTTGTCTGCCAGAACCCAGGCCCGTCCTTCCCATGGGACCATCGGAAGGCAAGCAGCATGGGTCCATTCCAAACAAGCGGTCAGACCCTGGCCAAGCCCTTCTCCACCAAAGGCCGACCTCCTGTGTGTCCATACAATGAGGCTTTCCTGTCCATCCTGGGACCTCTGAGCCAAGGACTGTCAGGAGCGGAGAGGGGAGGTTTGGGGTGGGCAGAGCTGGGCACTGTCTCACGTGCATCTCCTAGGGACACAGCAGCAGCCATTTCCTGCCACAAGAAAATGGAGAGGCCCAGAGATAGAGACAAAGACAAAAGACAGAGAGATGCAAGCTGGGGAGACAGAAAAATGCCGAGAGGCCCAAATTGACACCACATGGCCGTTATGCCGGACCCCATGGCCCAGCAAACAAGGTTTTGTGCTGAGTCAGTCGCCATGGTGACAAACATGCAGCAAATATCCAAGATAACTAGAATAGTGGCAATAGCATGTGTTTTGGATAAAATCTACCTCCCCCCACCACCCCCTCTAATGTATGCATTGCATTACTTGGGATAAACTAGGCTTTTGCACAATCATCTTCCCCGAGAGGCCTGGGGTGGGGGTTCTAAGGTCATGGGGTGGGGGTGGGGAGGTGGGGATACAATAGCTGCCCTGGGAAACTGGCAGGGCCTGGGCAGATTCCTGGGCAGGAAAATTCAATACGTTTTGTGCCTCTGCCCTCACTCCTGTCTTCCTGAGCCTGGACCTGGGCTCCCGTGTCCTGCTCCACAATGTAAGGCCTGGGGGTGGGTGGGAGGGGGCGGTCTGCATTCCTGTCCAAGGTCACTTAGAAAGTCTGAGGGCAGGAAGAGGTCCCGGGGGTTCTGTCCAAATCCAAAAAGCATCCCCACGGAGTTTAGGTTCCACAGCGAAACCAGAGCTGAAGTGAGGGCACGTGAGGCAGCCTTATGAGCCAAGGGCCCGGAGAGGGCTGGCACCTTCCCAGGTAGCTCTGCCCTCCTCCCAAAGCAGGGGCAAGAATATGGGGGTGAGGTAGGGTTAGAAGTACAGCAGCACAGGAGGGGCAGGGAGAGGGGTCTTTGGGGGAGGTGACACTGAGGTAGAAGACCAGCTTTGGCCTGGCAGGCACACAGGAAGGAGACCTGGGGGTGGAAGGAGGTGGGAGCGGGGCTGGGGGAGGGGAGGCAGTGAGTCACAGAAGAGAGAAGGGCCTCTCAGAAAACCCACTCAAGCTCCTAGGGATTTGAGGGGGGGCTAAGGCCCCCACAAAAGGCCCAGCTGGAAGCCAGTCAGGTCTATCCCTTCCCTGCACATCTCCCGGGAACTGGCAGAAAGGATTCCATGGAAAGAACCCAAGATTGCAAGTCAGGTCCCCACCTACAGCTCGCACAGGCGGGTAGGCCTCCTGACTTCCCCGGGTGGGCGGCGCTAACAATAACTTCTCTCCGTTAAGAGGAGTAAATGTCATGGGCGCGTGGGAGCACTTGGCACATCACGGGGCTCGGAGTCCAAGTTGTTGATTGCTGCCGTGACTCAGGCGGAGGCGCGGACGGGGCCAGGGTGCAGGGAGAGGTTGCAGGCGAAGGTTCGTATGAGGAGACTGGTTTCTCTAATGACATTATCCCCAGATTTTCCGATCTAAACAACCAGCTTCGGTTGTGATTTCCCATCTCAGGAAGTTTCTGGGAAGTGATCAGTGACAGACATGGGTTTGGGAATGGGCCACCTGGACACTGGCCTTGCTTGGTTAGGAGCCTTCCCTCTGGGCATGCCAGAACCACTCTGTGGCCTGGAGGGACCAAGCGGTCAGTTCCATCCGCTGACCGTCCCTCCTGGGTCAGTGAAGCCGGCCCCGCCTGCTTCAAGAGCACGCAGCCAGGCCTGGAGGCAGCCCTTACATGACCCTCTAGGCCCAAAGGAGGTGGGTGGTTCCAGCTCCCTTGGGAAAGCAGGAATCTCTCGAATGGAGGCCAGATTTGCTTCCTCTTTGCTATTAGAAAGAGTGAAATCCATTGCACTCCCATGCCAAGTTCAAAGCCTGTCTGGTACCATCCTGCAAGGGATGCGGATGGAGGCAAGGCAGAGACAGATGGGCAATGACAGGTGGGCCCTCAAAGACTCGCTCACTGAGTTCACAGCCGAACCTGAGGAGGGACTGGCTTAAGGGGGCAGGAATGACCTTGAGCAAGTCTGGGACTGAGGAGGTCTGCCAGGTGCAACCCCGCCCCCACCCCCACCCCCACCCCCGCCCACCAGCCGGCCGCTCTTTCTGTAGCTGGTTTCCCTCTCTCCCCTGCTTTTTCCACACTGAGTCTCTCTGGGTGATTTTCCCAGCTCTTCTGTGTCTATGTGGCATCGGGGACAGAAGCCTGGCTCCGTGTGTGTGTGTGTGTGTGTGTGTGTGTGTGTGTGTGTGTGTGTGTTGTGGGCAGAGGTGCGGGGGTGGGGATGGCATAAGGAGGAGGAGAAGGAGTCAGTAGCTCTGAGTCCTGGCGGCTTCTCCAAACACTGTCTGGAATGTCCCAGGGCTAAGGGGAGCCAGGAAAGCTGCAGACTAGAGGGGACCAAGGGCCACCAACCCTCTTCCTTCATAATTCATCCGGGTTTTTGAGAGGAGCAGGAATAAGCTATAGATCCCCTTCCCGAAAGGCCCAGCTGGTAGCCCCGCCCAAGCCCCTGGGGTGTGGGCAGACACTGGGGCACAGAGCCAGCCTGGCAGATTTGGGGTACGATGTTCTGTGGCCCCGAGGCAGGGCTGATTGCAGGCAGCCTCTCCTCTCTGCTTGCCAAGGAGCTCTCTCCCAGGGGATCAGCAGCCTTCCTGCCACCCCTTCTGGCTGCTGTGGGAGCCAGAACCCCACCCTGGCTGCCTGTGAGCCTGTCGGGGAGCCAGCGCTCCCTAGGACCCGCAGACACACCACCGTGGCCTCAGGCAGGGGAGGGAGGCAGAGGCCTCTGGGAGTGCCTGGGGCCACCAGCTGGGAAGTATGGCCCCAAAGTCAACCAGCTCCACTGATGGGGAGATCCACTTCCGGCCTGAGGCTGGGGTGGACAGGGTGTGGGGGTGGGGTCTCCTCTCTCTCACACTCTCTCTTGTCCTGAAGACAGGGATGCATAATGCTATCTAACCTGGATGGACAGGATGGTCCTGGGTCCAGATGCCTGCTGGAGGGGCCAAGGCTAAGCTAAGGGCTGGGAATGCTGGGGGGGTGTGGCGGGGGGGTGGGGGGGCGGGCAGGGATGGGAGTGCTGCTGAGACTGGAGGTGCAAGCTCTGTGCTGACAGGTCCAGCAGGATGGGAAGGAGCTGGTGTGTGTCTCCAAGTCTTTTTTGTTTGTTTGTTTGTTTTGTTAATCCTCACCGGGGGATATTTTTCCCATTGATTTTAGAGAGAGTGGAAGGAAGGGGGGAGGGGAGAGAGAGAAACATCGATGTGAGAGAGCCACATCAACTGGTTGCCTCCCACACGAGCCCTGACCAGGGTGGGGGTACCTGCAACCCAACCCTTGACTGGGAATTGAACCCAAGTCCCTTAGGTGTGTGGGCTGATGCTCAACCCACTGAGCCACACGGGCCAGAGCTCTCCAAGGCTTCTTGGAAGAAACATCTGTACAGCTGCAGGGGACTCTCAGGTCCCCTCATTCTAGAGATGCAGAACCAGGTGAGGCCCAGGAAGGCTCAGGGACCTGCCAAAGGCCTTGCAGTTACTGGTCAGTGAAGCCCAGACTCAAGTCCATTGTTCTTTCATTTGACCACTGTCCCTTCTTCTTCTCCTCTACCTTCTCTCAAGGCCCTGCAGCCAGGAGACCCCCAGCATGAAGGGAAGAAGGCCAGCAGCCTCGGTGGGGAACAGCAATTCTATCACGGCCAGGAGGGGAGGCAGAAATAGAGTCCCTGGTGAGGAAGGCAAACAGAGCCTGTGTTCCCAAGGGAGCTCCCTAGATCCAGCAGAACCCATAGAATGGGGCCATTCAAAGGGGCCCCGTGACTAACCAACGCTATGTAGTCTGCACTTGTCTAGCCCTTGTCCCTCCCTGCACTCTGCTAAGTAAACAAACATAGCACTCAGGCAGCTCTCTGCTGGCAAACACCCCCGACTTAGCAACTGCCCCTAGGATAAATAAACACTCACACACTGCACGCTTACACACACTCACTCACATGGGCGCCTGGCGCTCCCTGACGTCCACGGAGCCCCCGCCGGGCCCCAGCCGCAAACATTCAGGCTACAGTTAACAGTTAACACTGGGACTCAGACTGCCCCCTTCTGCTAGGGTGCCCAAGCGATCTGGGACCTCAGAAGCACATGGACCAGACCCCGGGCTCCAGGCTTGCTCCTGCAGGCCAAACGCCTGTGCAGCTGGGAGGTCTCTTCTAAGAACCATGAGGTTGGCCCTGAGGCAACACAGGAACACTCAGGAAATAAGGGGACCTTCAGGATGATCCAGTAACTAGTTCAGCAAACAGAAGACCTGGGAGAGGAGGTGACTTGCTGGAGATCTTGAGAATGGGCCTTGTAGAGGCTGCATCAGAACTCTTTATATATAAAAATTTTATTGATTTCAGAGAGGAAGGGAGAGGGAGATAGAAACATCCATGATGAGAGAGAATCATTGACCGGCTGCCTCCTGCACGCCCCAAACTGGGGATCCAGCCTGGGTATGTGCCCTGATTGGGAATGGAACTGTGACCTCCTGGTTCATAGGTCAACGCTCAACCGCTGAGCCATGCTGGCCCGGCAGCATTAGATCTCTTGGCATGAACTCTCTCCACTTCCCCACCAAAGGCCTTTCCCTGCCAGTCTTTGGGTTATGTTCACTAGTTGTGGCCCTTATGGTCAGGATAGTGTAAAGGGAACGTGCACCATCCAGATGGCAGAATCTCAAGAAATGACAGTTAGGTAGTCAAGCCTCCTGCCGAGTCCTGAATGATGTTCTGAACAAGGTCTAAGCGACGGTGAGGAGGAGACCTCTCACGTGGTGCCATATGGCCTTGCCTTCTCCTTGGAGTTTCCCAGGAGTCACCTGACCTTCTCCTTGGAGAGGATGTCTCCCGGTGACATCCAGCTCACCATGAAGGAAGGAATGAATGACCCACTTCTTGACCCCACAGCAAGGACGGAGAGGGGATAGAGACAGGCAGAGGCAATGAGGCTTTGTGTCGATGGCAGTAGCTGGCAGACCTCCACTCCTTGACCTCAAAGGAATGATGGTGGGAAGGGAGCTAGCAAGAGAACCTTGAGTCCAGTTAACTGCCACGCGTCCAAAACAGAAACCATCCCCATTTCTTCCATATGCACTGGAATATTTACGAATTTAAGTTACCATTAATTTTCTTCACAAACCCAGAGATGTCACTAACAAGTCTGATTTTAATATTGGGCGACCAGAGTTGACATTCGAGGTTTGCGGCTATAGACGCACATGGCGTGTGGGAAAGGTCTGCTGCTTGCGTCTACTACTATAGACGCTTATGGCCTACAAAGGGCTGAGATGAAATGCTGGGGCTCTGGGGATGAATAAGGCGACACAACAGCTGTCCTACAAATGAGGATGGAAAGAGCATCTGAACCTTGAGTTTATATTTCTAGAAAATTCTCCTGTCTTCCCTTTTTTCTTCACTCATCCCTCTGCTATTTTTGCGAGGTTTAGAAAATCGGAATCTAACCATAACTGTCTGAATGTGCTAAATTACCAAGAAAGACATTACAGCTTAACAGTGCAAAATAAGCCTGGATGGGAGATGGCCACACTCCAGGATACATGAGAAAGAAAAGTTTCTAGTTTACTGACAGATTTAGGGTAGAACCTGGATTTGAATTAGAGTTCTATAGTTTACCGGCGAGGAGACCATACCCAGATGATCTAATCTTTCTGAGCTCAGCCTCCTCTGAACTGAAGATGGTGAAATCCACCTTATAAGACTGTTATGCAAATCAAATCAAGTAAGTACATTTGCTAGCTGCATGCCCGGCACCCAGGGAACCCCAGTAAATGCTAGTCGCCTCCCTTCCTCCTGAGTTCTGGTCTTGGGTGAGCATGTGTCACCCACAGCACGCTGCCCACTGGACCATTTCAATGTTTGGTTGTTGAGAAATTGTTTCACGGTTGATTCCCTTTGCACGAGAAGGGGGTTGACGCCCCACTTCTCCCTTCTAAATGTGACTTTCCACCTCAGGTCTACCTAACTCAACCTTGGCTCCACACCCTCTCCTGTGGGCCACGCCCCTCCCTTGGAGCTCTCCACTGCACAAGAATCCGGCCTGATCTGAGCTGCAACTCTGTTTTGAAGAAGTAAAAATGGAGGGATCAGGGGAGATCTGTATTTCCAAAAGATAAAATCCTCCTCCTTGGTGCTACATGAAAAATAACAGGACTTGAGGTCAGAAGACACCAGGTGGACACCCAACTCTTCACTGGTCTTTGTGACCCTCTCCCTGCTGAGCCTCAGTCTCCTCATCTGTAGAAAGGGAATACAAAAGCTGTTTTATTTAGCTGTTGTGAAGATGAAACCTGAACACACACACACACACACACACACACACACACACACGAACATTCATAGCAAAGAGGACAGCACTATGAATATTACTATTATTTTTCCTCCTCCTGTTCCCCCAACACATCTCAACTAAGGCCAGACCTGGGGAAAGGCAGTGTTATCCTGGCTGAGCTGAGAGGGCCACGTCGCCCTCTGCAAGCAGACAGCACGAGTCCTCCTCTCTCCACCTGAGCTGGAGGAGGCAAGAGGTGAAGGGTGGATCCAAGAGCGCGGAGCCCCGAGCTGTCTCCTTGCCCATCTGTCTTTTGGGGGAGTGCTCTTGGCACGAAGCAACCACTCCAAATGCCGAAGGTGAAATCCATCACCAGGGCCTGGGCCGAGATAAGACAGAGGCACGTAAATCACAGCTCCCCGAGATAAAAAGGCAGCCTGGGGCCTCAAAAATGCAGCGCTCCTGCCAGCTGCCCACTTCTGCAATGTTGCAAAGGAGAGGGCTGTACTCGCCTGGGAAGGATCCCAGACCCTGGGCCCTTCCTGGAAAAGGGGGAGGAACCTGTCTTGAGCTCCTCTCTCCCTCTTAGCACAAGCCCAGCCGGAGAGGAGGAGCCGGCAGTTCCATTAAGTCCCTCTCAACAACCAACTGTGATGTGAGGCCCTCCACTGGCCGCAGAGGTCAAGGGCAAAGGTTTTGGGGGTCGGGCAGCCTGGGCTCACATCCTGGCCCTGGTACTTCCTGTGTAATCTTAAACGACCTACCTAATCTCTAGGAGCCATGGTTTCCACAGGGAGAATCCTAATGCTTCTTCGTAGAACTGTTTTGAAGACTAAGGATGATCCTTTTTGTAAGAAGTCTAGCACATAAAGGGGTTTAAATGAATTAGCAGCTGTAGTTGTAGCTAAGATTGGTAGAGAATGGAATGCCAACACCTCTCTAACTTCCTGTTTATCTCATTTGCATCGTCATCTTTTTATAATTCTCTGAATGATAATCCCCAAAAGCAAATCTCAAGTCAGTCCCATGTGTTGAGCATTTTGAAGTGTGGATCTTCTCCCTGCCAAGTGTTGGTCGTGCACATGACTGTATATACAGAACTCCCGCTCCCCTGACCCCTTCACCCCCAAATGTAAGGGGCCGTTATATTAAGGGACCATTATGTCAAGTGCATGTCTGACTGGCGGAGCTTGCAACCATTACCAGGAGGAAATCTGACCACACTGAGGTCACAAAGGAAAGAAGATCCTTAACAGACACCTAGAGGCCTTAGGTAGGGTTCCGGGGAAGGAAGTGGCCAGGAGGGACACAGGCAAGAGCCCTCCAGTCAGGTGGCTGCAATTGAGAGAGGACCTTCCTGTCCTGAGACGTCCTCCCCGCCTTATCTGTGTCGTTCCCGCATTCATTCTCAATCAAGGCAGACACACCTGCTTTGTACCTGGGTTAGGAGTCTGGCGGGAGAAGTGCCAGACCTCGGTGCCTGACCTCAAGGCGCCTACAGTCTGATTTGAGAGGGAACCAACAAACTTGGGGTGTTTCAGGGAGTCGGGGAACCTGGTGGCATCACTGCCTGAGCCTCTACTGGAGTTACTAGTAAGACGGGTTTATGGGGGCCACGCAAGAACTGAAGGGCCCTGAAGGATAGACAGAAGCATGTGGATAGATGGATGGAGTCAGCAAAGGGGTGCCTTTCTGAGAATGTGCTGTGTGGCGGGGTCAGACTGACGGACAGTGCAAGACATGTGTAAGGCCACTTCCTGGAAATGTATGGGTTCTGATGACTGGAATGTGTGCGGAGGTAAGATGGGCACTTCCAGTGGAGCTTGGGTGAGGGATGTGACGCCAAGGAAGATGGGAAGTGATGAGGGTGGGCATGGGGTGGGCACTGTGGGAATCATTTTCCTCCTGGTTGCTATCTTCCAGCTGTCCCCCCCGGGCTGGGGGCCACATAGAAAGAGTCCCGTCCACTTAAACCCTGTCTGGGCCTAAAACCAACAGTAAGAGGCAGACAGCTGAGAAGATCCGGGAATGACAGAACATGAGTGGATATACAAATAGACAAGATTAATTATTCCCCTTGTATACACAGAGGCTTTGCTAACACTCAGCCAATTAGAAAACTAATCTAAACAGCCACTGGCCTCCACATCTCTTCGGAGTGCTTTCAAACAGCTGTTCAGTGTGCACTTGCTGCCGTGCGAGCAAGTGCCCGGAGCCTGGTCCTGGGCCTGGTTCCCGCGTGAGCCCCAAGGGCTCCTTAAGAGCAAAGGATCGTGTCTCTTCTGTTCTCCGGACTCCCTCGAGGGTCCTGCTGCTCTTATGTGCAATGATCCTTCCGGTCACCACCTCTGAGAAGCCCTCCCAGTGCCCTCAGAGAGACCATTATGTTCTAGCATGTTCCATGGCATATGACCATTTATCTGGGAGGCACTTATAACGAAGGGAGTAAGAGCACAGCCTCTGCAGTCTGGCAAATTCGAGTTCAAAACCTCATAGATCGCCCAGCCAGAGTGTCAAGCTATGAACCAGGAGGTCACAGTTCGATTCCCGGTCAGGGCATATGCCCAGGTTGCGGGCTCTATCCCCAGTGACAGGAGCGAAGAAAACAGCAAATCAATGATTCTCTCTTATCATTGATGTTTCTATCTCTCTCTCCCTCTCCCTTCCTCTCTGAAATCAATAAAAATATATTTTTAAAAACATTCATCGATCACTCACTACTATGATTTCTGTCCTCACTCACCTAAAAAGAAGACAGTAATGGTACCTATTAATAGAGATTAAAAAAACAAAAGTTAAACAACCCTAGAGCCATCCTTGCCGCACTGTAAGCATTTGCTTTCTGTCGTTGCCATTCTTTTCTATCATTGTTGACGCTGAGTCGCCTGAGGGTGGTAGACAAACTGACCCTGCCTCAGGCCGACCCTGAGAGGGTCCCAGACGGTCCCTGTGTCCTGCTATTCCAGCCCCGTGCGACGCCCTCCCTCCCTGTGAGTGTGGGCAGGATCTGTGCCTTGCTTCTACTCAGCAGAACATGGCAAAGTGCTGAGATGTCGGTCCTCTCATTATATTACATTGTGGTGACCTCCGACCTGCCACCTGACCTCTCTGTGGCCTCTCCGTTTGCACACTTGGATGAGAAAGCTGCCACGAAGGAGAGGCCACGTGGCAAGGAGCTGAGGGCAGTCTCCGGCTCCCGGCCAGCTGGGAAGGGAGGCCTTCGGTCCAGCAGCCTGTGAGGGCCTGCGTTCTGCTAAGTACCGCGTGAGCTTGGAAGGAGATTGTTCCCAATGGAGCTTTAGATAAGGCCCAGCCTTGGTCAGACCCTGATTACAGCTTGGGAGACCGTGAGCAGGGGCCCAGGCCAAGCTGCACCCAGACTCCCGGCCCCCAGAAACCATGAGATAATAAGCATGTGTTGTTTTAAGCCACTAAGTCGTATGGTAATTTGTTACCCAGAAATAGACGACTAATACAACTGCTTTGTCTTCCTAGCACAGCGCTTGGCCCAGAGCAGAGGTCAACTGCGAGTCACAGGGACGGACGGATGGATGGATGGATGACAAGGTCTGAGAATGGCTGGGCTGGGCTGGGCTGGAGCCCGAAGGAGGGCTGTTTCTCAGCTCAGCCCCCACTGCCTGTATCATTTGTCCCTTTCTCTCCCTCACTTAGAACCCCAAGTCCCTCCTCCCTTCTCCAGCCCTCAGGACCTTGCTCTGCTTCTGGTTTCTGTATTGAGTCATTCTCACTGAATTTTATTTTCTTCCTTGACAAAAAGAAATCCAGCTCTCTCTCTCTCTCTGTCTCTCTCTCTCTCTCTCTGTCTCTCTCACCCTGGTGCATTGGAATAAATTCTGATGGGAAGCAGCCTTGTCCAGAAAGTCTCGTCCCCACCCTGCTCAGGAATGTGGCTGCTGCAGATATTAAAACAGACCTGCAGGCGTCTGCAGCGAGTGGGAGCCTGTGCCAGCAATGACCTCAGCCTGCACAGCAGAGCTTTTACCTATGAGAAGCCCCGGCTCTGGGCTCCACCACAGCAGAGGCCTCCCTTCTCCAAACCCTCCCCTTTCTGTATACCTCGTGCTGCTCCCCTAGTTTAATGCCTGGGCTGGAACGTCTCACCCAAGGCTGCTACCCGAAGTCAGGGGGACAGTGCCATTGAGCCCGCTAGAGAGAATGCTCTGGGTCCCTTTGTCCAAGTGGCCGTGGCCAAAGCAAACGGGCCTCGTAGCTGGTGGCCCCCTTTGCCTCGCCTCTTCTCCTGAGTCCACCCCTCACCCCCAGACAGCCGAGAGGAATCCATTCAGATTGAGAGGGACCAGCCTTGACTCCCTCTGCAGGGGGCACCCCCTCAGGGAAGACCAGGACTCTGGGGGCAGAAACTGAGGCTGGGAAGGCTCCTCACTGCCTGGCCTAACTTCCAGCCTGGCCTTGGGTCTTGCCCCACGTGATTCGGCTCCTGTTGCTGAATCTGAATGTGTCTAAGATGAAGTTGAAACTCTTGCCAATTATGGATTTCCCTCTTCTACAGACAACCTCTGAGACATGGGATAATCCCAGCCATCACCACTCCAGCCTCCACACTCAACCGCCTAGGCCTGGATAAACCCCAGAAACACAGTCACACCTAGCAGGGGTCGGGCCGGTTCCTGTGTGCAAAGGACTTCTCCATGTGCGACTTCTCACAGGAATCCTCCAGGACTTTCAGCCCCATTTAACAGATGAATACATTGTGGCTGAGAGAGCCACATGTTTTCCCAGTGACTTGGTGAGCAAGTGGTAGAATAGGAACCTAAACCAAGGTCTGCGACTCATGGCCCCATACTCTTCCCACCACTGCTCATTCCCCCAAGACCGGAAAGCTCATGCGTCTCTAGCTTTGCATCTTAAGTGTATGGTGATCACTTCGTGTTGAAATGTGCACACTATACTGTCCCATTCCTGCTCCTTTCACCTTGGTCTTCACCCAGACCAGCCTCCGAGAGCCAGACTGAGTGGCTTCATCCAGAGAAGCCAAGGACTAGCCACTGGCCCTCAAGACAAGAGATCCGGGGTTTATGTTCTGCCACCAATGAGTAGGTTACCTCACTTTTCTAGGCATTATAATGCAAAAGTGATAAATTGAATGATATTTGAGGTCACGCCTGCCTCTAAAACAATGTGATTCTTTGATTCGGTTCCTGTTGGGCTCCCGCTTGGTGAAGGGGGTCGGGGAGAAGCAGTTTCAGTAATTATTAGGAAAATGACTTGGCCTGTTGCACAATAATGCCATCAGGAGCGTGGGCTGGGAGTGTGGAGCAATTAGCTAGCTCCTCCAAAGATGAGAGCAGGACGCTGTACCCCAATTGCACCTCAATGGTTCCCCCATTTCTGGCTCCTTCCACAGCAGGTCCTTGTGATCTGTTTTAGGTAAGAATATAAGCTCCTAAAGGCCTCTGTCCTTGATTCTCATTGTCCAGCGATGATTGCCCAACCCTGATACCACACCAGACAAGCCGGCACTTCCCTGATCTCACCGGATGTCTGTGAGCCTGTGCTGGGGGGACCAGGGGCGCTGCAGCTGCTCCCAGCTGTCCACCGAACAATGCCGATCCTGTCAGGTTCTGGCGGAGCCTGGTTTCAGAGGGTATTCGGGTTGCAGCATTAGCTGGAGGCATCTCAGCTGCTTCCTGCTCCTTGGGTATCAGCACAAATTCCTCAGCAAAGACCATCCGTCCAGTTCTGCATCTGATCACACCCCCAGATGCCGGGGACAGGGCGTGAAAGCATTTCACCACCACCTCAGGCTTCCTAGGCTGGCAGGGACCCTCGGATCCAGTGTGCCTGGGTCTCAAGGCAGGACTACAGCTCAGTCTCAGAAACCTTTGTGGCCTGAAAGTCACCTCTCTCGGTATGTAATGGCGCCAACAGGAGTCTCCTAACGGTCCTTCCTCCAGTCAAGCCATTTGCACAGATGGCTTGTGCAACTTGCACTAATCTGAAGCCTCCACTTCAGCAAGACACGTCCTACTGCCTGTGTCCTGAGCCCAGCTGTCCCCCAAACTCAAATCCGCACCCCCTGCCCCCCGCCCCCCGCCAGCTCCATTTCCACAGCAACCCTGGGCCTTTTCTTGGCTTTTCTTCTCCCCAGAGCTGCTGGGAGTGACGCCATGAGACTCTCCCTGGTCTACTCATTCCCATGTGTTCTTTTCTCCAGCTTCCTGAACATGAATTGCTTACTTGCTTGTTTTTACCAATGCACTTACCTTTGCAAGTCGGTTCTGTCCAGTTGGTTCTCCTGCTCATGTCAGTACCTCTCCCACCTTAAACCCGAGCTCCTTCAGGGCACAGACCAGCTCTCCTCCTTCCCTCTCCACTGCGGTTGGCGCATGCATGTCTGATTATTGATTCTCAGGAAGTTCCACCTGAGAGCTAACCATTCAAGCCCATTTCCTGTTTGTTCGGAGCCTGGAAATACGATAAGGCTTTGGCCAGCTGCCAGCAGACTGCCTGGGCCCCAAGGCCAATTTGGGGATCTGAAGGGGAAAATGACTTCTATTGCATAAATATTGTTTCAGAATACACCAAATGCAAACAGGGGTCCTTGCTGCACCAGGTTCACTCTGACCCCTACCCTTGCACCAAGCATCCTGGCCTGTCAAGATTGCAGTACTAGCCTGGCCGGCGTGGCTCAGTGGTTGAGCGTTGACCTATGAACCAGGAGGTCACAGTTCAATTCCCGTTGAGGGCACATGCCTAGGTTTGCAACCTCGATCCCCAGTGGAGGCATGCATGAGGCAGCTGATCAAGGATTCTCGCTCATCATAGATGTTTCTATCTCTCTCTTCCTCTCTGAAATCAATAAAAATATATTTTTTTAAAAAAAAGAGACAGATTGAAGTACTTGTAAGACATTCCTGGGTGGAACATCATTATTCAGGGGCAGTCGGGCCCAGAGGCACATGGGAGAGAAGTGGCTGGGCCGGCCCACCCAGAGCACCAGCAAAGGAGAGACCTGAGCCAGGTGTGCAGCTCCACCCTCTGCTGCCGCCACAAACAGCCCGATTTCTTTAAGGCTTTTCCTGAGTTTAACGAAGGACAAGCTGGAGCCGTGACGGGGCGGCAGGGCAGCATTTGCTGAGCTGAGTTTATGGGGCACTTCCATTTTCTTAACGGCTCCCTCTTCACACATTCCTCTGCATGTTCCCGTTTTATTAATGTGGCATCTTTCCCAGGCCACTTTATGGAACCATGTGTGTTTCTACTTATGCCCCGATTGGGTTTGATCGGGTCTCTCCCAACGCAGAACCTTCAGATCTCTCCGAGGCCGCCCACACCCCTGCGTTTTGGTCGCTGTGGGGCTGGCTCATCTCTCAGCCGAACCCCAAGAGCTCCACTGTGCTGTCCACAACGCCGGGCACTTTTCTGCACGAGGGTCACGCCTTGCCTGGACCCCAAAGAATACAACCCGCTTTGACTTCTCACCCAAATCTGAGATGACTTCTGGCTCTTGCCCTCTCCCCATCCCCAAACTGAAATGCCCCAGGGGACAAAGAGGGAGATTTGCCACCACGGAAGACTGTCAGAGGAATGTGCCACCACCCCAAGGCCTTTGCCAGGGAGGCGTCAACTCATTGATTGAGCAACAGTGGCCCCAAAAGCACACAGCTCCCCAGGGCTGCTCTCGGAGGCCTGGCGCGTGGTTTGGCTAGCCGCTCCTTGGCGTGTTTATTAGAAAAGACACGTGTGCTGCTCTCAGGAACTCTGCCTGTAGCTTTTCACGTCAGTTCCAAGAGCCACGCCTGAGGTTTGGAGCTGACTTACTCTCATTGAGCTCAGTTTTTTTTGTGTGTGTTTTTCTTCGTTCTTTGTTCTTTTTATTGATTTCAGAGAGGAAGGGAGAGGGAGAGAGAGAGAGAAACATCAGTGATGAGAGAGAATCACTGATCGGCTGCCTCCTGCATGGCCCACGCTGGGGATCAAGCCTCTAACCCGGGCATGTGCCCTGACCAGGAATCAAACCGTGACCTCTTGGTTCCTGGGTCGGTGCTCAACCACTGAGCACACCAGCCAGGCTGAACTCAGTTGTGACAGTGCTGCCCCAGAGCGGCCTCCCAGTATCTGGAAGGTGGCACCGTTTCCTGTGGGTACTAAGCAGCAGGCAGGATGGCGGGCCTGTGATCTTTGAGAACCTCTTCACCCTCTCCTCTCCTAGAACTGCGGGTCCTCCTCTGGGCAATGAGGGAAAGTACATATTCTACAGGGCTGTGAGATGAAGTGAAGTAATGTCTGGAAGGGGCCTGGAATGCTGAAGGCACCCCGTGAACGGGAGGGGTTTTTATTACAAGAGAGGGAGGGGCCTCTTGTTGAGAATCTGCCTTTGTTCCCTCACCCTTGTCCACCCTGGTCATCTCGGCTGCAACCAGCCCCTCCTGGGATGCCTGCAGACATCAGACTCCCGCCCTGTTCTCCAGGGCAAGCATCTCGAAGTCCTTTGGGAAACAGAGTTCTGGGATCGTTTTTCCTGCTGTCAGCAGGCTCTGGAAGAGGCATTAGCCCCACGAGGCTTGATGTGGGGCGTTTTACAGGTACCGCTCATCTGGCTGGCAGATGGAGCTCCGCTGCGAGACACAGCTCTGTCTTCCAGATGGGAGGTGCCTGGGCGCCCTGAGGCAGACTGGCCTCTCTCTGCCTGGAGCCGGTGTGGGGTGAACTCTGGGGTCTGTCGCCTCCTTCCAAAACCCTGGAGTCCTTGAGCCAAATTAGGCAGAGCCAATTGTATCTGTGTCCCCTCAAACCTACATTCTGGCAATTGGCTGACCATCCTTCCATCCTCCCATCCTCTCCCCAGCTCCACATCCCCCAGCGCGCATGCACATACACACACACACACACACACTGATATTTCTAAGGGAGAGGGAAGGGGAACACGGCATAACAGCAAAGGACACACTGGGTGTTTCCCCACCAGGTAAGAGCTTCATTCATTCTATGACATAAATTCTTGAGGAGGTGAAACAGGATAAAGAGGGCGTTTTGCCCAGCCGGTGTGGCTCAGTGGTTGAGCGTTGACCCGTGAACCAAGAGGTTGCCGGTCAGGGCACATGCCTGGGTTGCAGGCTCAATCCCCAGCAGGAGGCAGCTGATCAATGTTTCTCTCCCATGGATGTTTCTATCTCTCTAATCCTCTCCCTTTCTCTCTCTCTAAAATCAATGAAAACATATTTTTTTTTAAAAAGGTGTCTTAACTTAGGACACCCCCTCAACATTTGGGCATTTCCCCTAAAGGAAGGTGCAGGGAGGTAGTGCGGCCAATGGCTGAGTTCTCCTCCTGGCTGACATCACGCTGGTGAGCAGCAGCCACAGTTCTGCCCCCCAAAGCCCGCCTCGGCCTCCATGGAATGGGATGTGCCTGGCCCGCTAGCGGCTGCTGCCCAACCCTATTTGAGTTGGGCTACTTTGGGGACTTTTATGCTAAAATGCTCCCTCCCTCGTCCCTTCTGATCAAAATGCTTTTGGTCACAAGAGGCAGAAATCCTCACACATAAAAAGTGAGTATAGGGACAGCTATGGAGGGACAAAGAGATCTTTAATAATAAAAGTGTAATATGCTAATTAGACCAGATGTCCTTCCGGATGACCTTCCAGACAAAGCTGGGGCTGCAAGGGAAGCCCAGGTCCCGGGTGCCTGCCGACTGCCAGAGGGAAGCCCAGGTCCTGGGTGCCAGAGGGAAGCCCAGGTCCTGGGTGCCAGAGGGAAGCCTGTGCCGGCAGCTGAGGGAAGGAAGGCCGACTCTGGAACAAATTTTGTGCATCGGGCCTGGCCTCTAGTTTCAAATAAATGAAGTGTCAGGCCTCGTAGTTGCCTCTCGGCGGGGGCTCGAGTCGCCTGTCTTGGCTTTGCTCTGTACCTAATTTGGGGTTGCTTATGGTTTCGTCGTACGGCCCTAAGTCAAGTTCTCCTTGAATATGACGTTTGAGTCTAGCTCCCTGAAACTAAATGAGTAAAGAGTCTGCTTTTTCGAACTCTTAAGGGAGGGAAACGAAAAGGCTGTTGCCTAGCTGAGACATGGGCTGGCCTTGAACACCTACTCCTGGTTGAATCAGCTGTGGCCGACGAGTGGGACACGTGGTAGGAAACACGTCTAAGGCGGCAGCAGCGGCTGCACGTGGGAAAACAGATTCTCTGAGAAGCGCACCCATCCCTCCCGAGGGGTAGCCAATCCCCACACGTGGTTACGGGTTCATCCACAGGTAAGTAACGTTCACCCCAGGGACCCCCTCTATCTCTGCAGAAGCTGGGGTGGCAGGAGCTCCCCTGAGGCACTGCCACCCCCACAGCACCCTGGGACGTGGTGAGATTTCTTCAAAGAGCGCGCAGGTGATATTGACCTTGGGAATGGCGCTGACCTTGAGTCAGGAGTTCCATTTCTGATTCCAGCTCTGCTGTGACCCCACCGCGGGGCCTTGGGAAAATGGCTTTCACCCTGTGGGTCTCAGATTGTCCGTAAGTTACAGAAATGAATACATAATCACAATCAATAAAGTGTTGAATTAAATCATCTCTAAGGGCCTTTCCAACCTCTAAGAATTCCCTACGCTCACCTCCTTGCCCACCTGCCCAGAGCAGTTTCCCAGAAATGCATAGAACACAGCTCTTTGGCCCATGACTTTTGAGGGGTCTCTGCCAGCCACCCGGCACCCAGGACTAACCACCCATCCCTGCGGATTCGGCCCCGCCCAAGGCTTCCAGCCTGGCCCTGCAGCCATCAAGGAGTCCAGGCAGCACCTTTCTAGGGGGAGGGGGCCAGGAAGCCCACTTCAAGGAGCACATTTATTTCTGAGCTTCATGGAGGCTGAGGACAGGGCCTGAGCACCAGGGACTCATCCAAACTGGGGGGTTTCCTGCTGGGCCATCAGGGCCTGTGAGGACGGGCGAAGCTAAAGGGATGTGTCGGCGAGAGCCTCAGAGGATCAAGGACAATATGCCGAATGGAGTTGGAGAGGGAGAGCAGAGGATGTGGGGGTCCTCAGGGGAAGATGGCAGGACCAGGGGACATGGCTCGTGTCTTTTGGCTGGAAATGGATGACATTCGAAGACTATGCAAAAGGCCACAGTAATCAGCACCTGTTTGCTTTGGAGCCAGTGGCCTGGGCCCATGGCATCTGAGGCTGAGCGGGGCTTGGGGGCTCCCCAGGGGAGGATTTCGAGTGTTGAAAGAAGCACTGGTCCTAAGTGGGAGGAGAGAAGGAAGGTGCCCTCAGCTCCCTTTGCTCTTTCTCAGCCCCAAATGGTCTGTTACACCTCCTCCTCCCATCCTCCCCAACCTCCCCCCCCCCACGCCCCCCATCAACTCAACCCCGGGCAGATGGCTGCAAATTCTGCAGGGGCCTCTGAGCATTCCCTTGGCGGAGAGCCACATTCCAGAGCAGCATATGTTTCATCTCAAGCCCACAAGGTTTGCCCTTCCAAGTGGAGCCAAAGAGAAAACCTTGGCTCAGGCTGCACATTTCTTAGGAGAGGTGGGGGTGGGGAGGGGCCACTGGGGAGGTCGAAACTGTTTGTGCTGAGGATCACTGAAGTGAAGGCAAAGCTGGGTCCCAGACTGGGACACCTTCATGCCCAACTCAAAACTCCTACGGGCACCCACCCGGGAGGAAAGAGCCGCTGCCTGTCACCCTCCTCCCAGGGCCTCTCATGCCTCCCACCTGGTCCTCCCACCCCCTGGTCTCACGTCTACACCTTTGGCTGAACCCGCGCCCTCCTGAACTGATGATGCTTCACAGCCCAGGGCAGCACAGAGTCAGGAGGAAACCCAGGGCGACTCCTGATCTCTCTGGCCCTTAACAAAAGCCGGGACCTCATCTCCCCTTGCATTCATCTCTCCTCCTTCCAAGTCTGGGAGAAGGAAAGACACGGGAGGAGGCCAGCAGGGAAGAATGAGGAGCAAGAGGTAAAGGTCAGGTGGGGCAGGAGCATAGAAAGGGGTTTCCTCCCGGCCGGTGTGCTTCAGTGGTTGAGCATTGACCTATGAACCAGGAGGTCACGGTTCAATTTCCAGCCAGGGCACATGCCTGGGCTCGATCCCCAGTGTGGGGTGTGCAGGGAGGCAGCCGATCAATGATTCTCTCTCATCATTGATGTTTCTCTCTCTCCCTCTCCTTTCCTCTCTGAAATCAATAAAAATATTTTTTTTAAAAAAAGGGGGACTTCAGAAGGGTCTAAGGCTGGAGAGAGAGGGGCGGGTCTCCCCTCTGGTGGGCAGACCTGGGAGGGGAGGAATGGGGGGTACCTGATCCTCCGGGCTCTGCGCTGTGGTAAGCTGAGGGGTTTCTGACAGCAACGTAAACTGTGGTGAGCTGAGTTTACCCAGCTCCAGTACGCAGTGCCTGCAGTGTTTAATGTTTCCTTCCACTGAATTAGCTGACAGGCACTGGACTCAGCCAGCCCCACCATCTTTTGGGGAGACAGGGGGTGGGGAGGTACGAAGAGGGCCGTTGGCAGAGCTGGATCCCTGACCCCAACCCAGAGACTTGGGTGAGAGCTGGGGAGTTTGGCCGACACAGGCACAGCGTCCCCTGTCCAGGAGAAGGACCCTGAGCTACATGTCACCCTCATCCCGCCTCCTCCACGTGGGGCCCCGCCTGCCACGCACTGCAGCATCCAGCCCTCCACGCAGCCCGTCTAGGTTTCCCAGGGGGCCCTCTTTATGAAACGCCGGCGGGGGTGGGGGGGCAGTCTCACATAGCCGTGCTCGTGCGAGTAGATGCCGAAGACGCACAAACCACAAAATAAATCAAGAAGACACCCGAGCTCAGCACCCAAGAACTAAATAAACCGGGCCTGGCCCGGTGCCCAGCACCACAAGCAGACTGACGGGTTTTGTGCTAAGTAAGGATGAATGGGTTGAAATATTGGGGGGAAATAGCTTTATTTCCCTTCGATCCAGGGAGGTTCCTGGGAAGAAAGTGAATTCTGAAAGGCTGTTAAAATGCAACGGAGGAGGAAAGTTTGGACGGAAGGCCAATTCAGGGAGAGGAAGGGACAGAAACACACAGAGTAGGGGGTTAGAACCCCACACAGGGGGCGCACTCAGAAATGAGTACCTGGGGAATGGGTCAGGAGCCAGAGGAGGTGTGGAAGGACAGAGAGCCAGAAGAAGCTTATTCCAGAATGCAGCAGGGCCTGGCTGGTGTGGCTCAGTGGATTGGGCGCCATCCCCTGGACCAAGAGGTCCCAGGTTCGATTCCTGGTCAGGGCACATGCCCAAGTTGCAGCTTGATTCCCAGTCTGTGCAGGAGGCAGCCGGTCAATGATTCTCTCTCATCACTGATGTTTCTCTCTCTCCCTTCTTCTCTGTCTAAAAAGCAATAAAACCTATTTAAAAAAAGAATGCAGCTGGGTTAGGAGTCCTGGGCTGGCACTGCCCCTCCCCATCTCACATGCAGAGAATTTGAGGTCACCCTGGACCACTAGGGCAAGGGGAGGTGGACACAGAGTGGGGAGGAGATGGGGCCAACGACACCAAGAACCAGGAGCTGCGGCCAGGGAGAGGGAGGAGGTGTGTGGCCGTGTAGTAAGGATGTATATGGCAAGGTGTGTGAGCAGCCGCGATGAATAAGGTTAAAGGGAAGAAAGCAGGAGGTGTTCACTGCTTGGGAGCAAGGGAGGGAACCAGAGGAGTTTGCAGGTGCAGGTGAGGGCAATGGCAGTGGGTATGGAGGCGTGTCGACGTAGCAACTGCCACAGAGTCGTGCTATAGTCTCATTTAGCTCAGACTCCTGGGTCTCGAGTCCTCCTAAAAGCAAGGAGAAGCCCAGCCAGAGTGGCTCAGTGGTTGACCATCTAACTATGAACCAGGAAGTCATGGTTCCATTCCAAGTCAGGGCATATGCCCGGGTTGTAGGCTCCATCCCCACTAGGGGGCGTGCGGAAGGCAGCCAATCAGTGATTCTCTCTCATCATTGATGTTCCTATCTCTCTCCCTCTCCCTTCCTTTCTGAAATCAATAAAAATATATATATTTTTAAAAATAAAATAAAAGCAAGGAGAGTATACTCGTAGCTTTAGATGGGCTTCAAGGAGCTCCTAGGAAGTCAGCCATGGGCAGGGAGAGGAGGGGGCAGCGGGTAGGAGGAAACTCGAAGTCAACCTGCGCAGCTCAGCATTATCTGTCGAATTTGTTTATGCTTTTGTGTAATATCTCCTTGAAAGAAAGTGTCACCACTGGAAGCCCGTAAAACAAGGGTTTGAAAACCACTAAAGTATAATTTCTCTCGGCGGGAGTCCCCACCAGCATTAAGGATCATGATTCCGCGAAGGAACAGGCGATGAACACGTGGACCAACTCTTGGGCACAGTTCCCAAACTCCAACGTCTGGCCCACAGTCAGAGCATTTGTCCTCATGTTGTTGTTGTTCAGAAAAAGCATGACCAGCGTGAGTATTTGCAACTTTCCCCTCTTCTCAGGAATGCGAGAAACAGCCCCGATTCCACCGTCCCTCCGGCCTGTGCCGTGGCAGGCGTCACAAGTGAATAACAACGCGCCGGAGAGCAGTAACAGCAACAGGAGCAGCACCGGCCCGGAGCTGTCTGCACAGAGAGCACCAGGCAGCCAGCACCTGAACAGCTGCACAGCTGGAACCTCCCCACTAGCCCAGATGTGTAGGTTGACTGACTCCAGGAGCTCAAGGCAAAAGGACCGAGGCCACCACTGCCCATCCCCATGTCCTTCCTGGCTCCTGGCTCTGTGGGACGAGGGGCGGGCCCATATCTCCTACAGGAGCCCAGCGCCGGCCTTCACTGGGGAGTCTTGAGTGCTTCAGACTCGCCTGTTAGCTGCCTGGGCCCCGGGGAGGTATGGCCATTTCTCACACCTGGCACTCCATGGTCAAGGTTCAGGGACAGTTACCATATATGACTTTGAACTCGAGCTTCACATCCTCAGGCTACCCCCATCTGTTTATTCTCTACAGTTACGGAGACTGAGACTCGTGGAAACGTGAAAAGACTTTGAACTTGCTTAAAGGGGCAGCATAAAAAGGGGCAGAGGCAGAACCAGATCCCAAATCCATAGCCAGGGAGGCGTGGGGCGTGGGGTGCAGGGAGGCGGAGGCGGAGTGCAAGGAGGTAAGGCATCTTGGAGCGATTTGGGAAGGGGACACAGGAAATGGAAGAAGACAAAAAGGATTTCAGTGGGAAGGTAGGTTGATGGTTTCCAATTTTTTAAATGAGCAGAACTGTCTTTTCAGAAGAAATCTGACTCGGATGCCCAAGGTATTAAACTGGTCGAAGGAAGCTGCTCTGGCTGGATGTGGAGAAGAGGCCTCCTCGCTCGTGCCTGCTGCTCGCCTTCCTCCCTAGACTCAGAGGAAGTGACTGCCGGGCCACCTGGCTGGGGACCGCGCGGCCAGACGGAGCCGGCACAGGTGTGGCAGGAACGGCTGCTCCTACCCTTCCCACCTGCACGGACCATGCACGTCCACCGCTTGCACCTAGAATATAGAATAGCATCGGGCTCGCAGAGGGCCCTGGGGGAGCGCCTGCAGAGTGAGCGAACCCTCCATGACCATCCCGTGCACTGCCTCGGAGCATCGCAGTTTTCAAAGCGCTTTCGTGGGAGTTTTCTGTGTGAATACACTTTGGGGGACTGCCTTTGTGCCTCGTCTCACACGCCTGTCCCTCTGGGGTGGGGGCTGGGAAGGGGTGGCCTGCTGAGCACGGGCAGGTGTGGTCTCTCCTCTCTCTGTCTCTGGGGGGCTCCAGATTCTAGAACCCAAGCTTCCTCTCAGAAGCCTCACCCCTGCCCTTACTTGGGCTCTGGGTACCATCCAGCCTAAAGACCCTCCTTCCGGCCTCTCCCGCACAAGCATTCTGGAGAGGTCCAGACTGGAGTTCCAGCCGGAAGTGGCGGATCCTGCAGGGGTGGGGGAAGGCCTGTGTCATTTGTGAGAGTGAAGGGGCTCTACCCTGGCCCAAGCCCCACCCTCACAGGCTCCCCATTCTCCGGAAAAAGATGGGTGCATTCACTGCTGCTCCTCCAGGACCTGCTTCCCGCACCCACCTTCTGTTCCCTGGTCCCAGTTCTCCCACCCCCCGCTCCCTGCACAGGCCTGCCAAGTCTGGGACCTGAGACCAGGCCAGGTTCCCTATGGGGAGCCCAGGGGGGCGGAGCGAGGCCTGGCTGGGCCTCCAGGTTGGCCTGCCCTGGCCCCGGGTTTA